>JAYKAV010003347.1:74884-143426 GCA_035582835.1 Phoebastria nigripes
TCTTTACTGAAAGAGTGGTTAAACATTGGAACAGGCTGCCCAGGGAAGTGGTGGAGTCACCATCCCTGGAAGTATTTAAAAGACATGTAGATGAGRYRCTTRKGGACATGGTTTAGTGGGGCATGGTGGTGTTGGGTTGATGGTTGGACTTGATGATCTTAGAGGTCTTTTCCAACCTTAATGATTCTATGATTCTAAGACAGAAGAGTGAGGGTTTGAGGTACAGGACCCCTCCAGGAGCCTCTCTAGAGTCACCACTTTTGCCTCTTTTCTGGGAACTGTCACAGAAAGAGCTTGGTGGTGTGTGAGAGACCTGATCACCAAAAGCAACTGTAAGAAACATGAGAAAGATTTGCTCTCCAAGGTTTAAGATCAAGCAGCTATGCTGCAAGGGAGACTTAGCCCAAAGTCACATGACAGGGAGTAGGCCTCTTTCACCTGTTTTCTATTTTAGCCTAACACACTTGAATGCCCCCCAAAAGAAAACCGTCAGGCCCTGTCCCATCAGAAAGCCCGCTCCTTTCTTTCTGTACACAGCCCTGCATTATCCTCACACCACTAGGTGAAGAGATGCCTCTGAGAGGTCAATTTACTCTGGCAGGGGGTGGGGAGCCATGAATCTTTATTCTTCTGTGTTCAAGCTCAAAGAGAAACTAAGAAGCTGTTGTGTGCACCAGCTCAGCCATGCACTCTACTGGAGAGTAAATAAGACCCCAGCCTTTAATCCGTACTGAAAGGAGATGGCATGCAGGGACCGCAACAGGCAATATGCTCAAACAATGCTGTTTGACTAACGTGCGCTTGCAGACTAGTCCACGCACTCGGACATGCATTTAGCACTCCTGACCTTCCTCAGTGGCAATACCCAATCTTGCAGAACACAGGCTACTACTATTGCCATGAAATCCATGTTTCCTGCTTGCAGCTTTTACTGTCAGTGCACGCAGAGGTGTTTTTCATCTAGGTAGTTGTGCTAGGACTGTGGGTTTCAGCAGAGGCTGCAGAACCCAAATTTGAGCCATTGTGAGGCTGAAAATTTTCTGCATCTAGTGAAATGAACAGGAAACACTGCACAACAGAAGTTGTTTCTGTTCCTGAATTTTTATTTTTCATATAAAGCAAGATTGTAAGACTGAAGAAAACTATGTTCCTTTCTGAATTTCAACAAAATCCACGATTCCAAGCTGAAACACAAATTTCCTTGACCTTTTCTTCGAGTCATGTAAAAGGAAACCCCCAAGCCCACATAATTCTTTACGTCTGCTATGTTTTCCTTAGTAAAAGACAGCACTTCCCATCTGCCCCAGAAACATGTCAGGACCTCACCATCTACAAATATCCCAAGACAATGAATCACTGGACGTACATGTAAAGAAACAAAAATGTTTGTTAGGAAACCTGATCTGGACTGCTGACCTCCAAGAAGTGGTGGGAACAGCTACAGCACATGATCATAACAGTACAACCACAAAATGGCACAAATGATTCTAGCCACTGGGGACATCATAAAGCAGGATGTTTATCTCTGACTGGGCTGGGAGTGCTCAGATGGGCTTTTGGTGCCAGAGACCCTATGGTTACTGAAACAAATATTCTCAAGAACATTTTAGAGGTACAGATCTTACAGTTATTTTAGAAACTTCCTGGAAATGCCCATGGCAATGATCATCTGCTATCAGACGTCTTAGGCTGCTTCCAAGAATTATATAGATAAATTCATATAACATGCCCCAGGAGGGTGAACAGGACACCTGAAGGTGACTGGATTAGAGTTACTGGCCTGTAAAAAAGGCATGACATGAGGCTGCTGACTATGCTACCCGCGAACAAAAGAAGAGAAACTTCAGCAAAAATTATCACTTAACTGTGAGGCACAAAGGACAGCTCATCCCTCTCTATATCCCTCCCATGACAGGGTTCTTCTCCTACCCTTTCAGTAATCAAGTATCCTCCAACAGCAGTCTGTGAGCCAATAAACCCATGGAGAAGGGCTCAAAACTGCCAGTGCTCCCTCAAAGGATGCAATCACAAGCAAAGGAGAATTCCTGATGGCCTGGAGAGCAGCGACATGCATGGCCCAAGTCAGTTCCACAGGTATCTGCAGTGAAGAGCCAATGACCTAGAGAATGCAGAGTACTGTCTTAAATCATTTCACTGGATGGAAGCCAAACTGCAAAACAGACATCCTACTCCTCCTACAGGTCCAGATCACTTTAGTGTTCATCAGCCCATGAGGGGGACAATGTGATCCTTATTGACATCAGGTACCTGACGAAGCTAAAATGAGTTCCTGGAAGACACAGCTCTTAGGACACAATGACTAAGAATGGAGACACAGAAAGTACTCGTGTGGTACCCCCACCCAAGTGTCCCCACAGGCAAGAACCCTTACAGAGGAATTTTCTTCATCCCACTCCATGGCCTGTTATTCCCTGAAAGGAGCTGAAATGAGTGAAATAGAAGCAAACCTGTGCAAAGAAAAGGATGCTCCTCCCTATCCCCAAATCTCTACTTAGTTTAACCTTTTGGCAGAAAGGACAAGGGACAGTTCATGCTCTGTGAGTGACAGGCAAAGTCCATTTTTCACACATATCACAAAATGACTTTGCTCTGATCCCATACAGTACTAAGTGAGTGGAGAAAGATAACCCTAACCATGTCTTACTGGCAGAGCTTGGCAAGCCATATTGGAGGCAGTCATACCACAGCAAGCACAGAGAGAGCCCTCAGCTTTGTGTAACCAAGTTACTACCAAACTTTGTTTGCAAAAAATCCTGTGCAAAACTGCAGGGGACTTCCTATATGGGCTGACAACACCAGCAGTGGCAAACATTCCCAGCTGAGCACCCCTGAAGAAACCTGTACTTGGAGCTCAGAAAACCAGGGGCAAATTTCATGACTTTGCCTCACGCATACACACGGTTATACTTTTTAAGTACATGTTGGGATGCAGAACATGGAGTCATTTTAACACAGTTAGTAAAATTATGGAGGAAAAAAAGCTAGACAAAATATTTAATATGATCCAAAGCAGAAGAAGGAAAGCAGGTGATGTGATCAACTAAGTTTCAGAGTAGTTTCCTTTAGATGCATGCTTTCTGTACGCACTGTTCAAGAGGAAGACACTGCTTTCAAGCATGAGCAGCGTGCAGACAGGTGAGGTGAGCTCGCACTTTACTTCTCCCAGAATCAGAGGGGGGAAGTCCTCTGCAGTTACACTAGATAATCCAAACAACATATGGAAGATAGGGGTCATTGATAAAGTAGCCGGGATTCCTAAGTTAAAACAGTTTCTCAAACAGAAAACACGTAACACTAAATCTAACAAAATCTTCTTGCTTCCAACAGTATTTCCAAGTCAGGAAAAGCTCAGGTACCAGAACACAAACCAAAGGACCAAGAGCATCGTACTTTCACAAATTTAATGCTGCCAGGAGAAGGAAATGACAAAGATTGAAGGGGATGGGGGCGGCCCTAGGGGTATTGTAAGTCAACTTAAAGATTCCCCAAATTCACATTAAGTGCAGGAGTATAAGGATGTTGTATTACAATACCTCTGCATACATGTAGGTCAAATCCCCTGCAAGCAGCCCTCCCATGCCCTCCAATCTTTTTGAGACTGCAGACTTCCAAACGTACTCCTTCCTGTGATTACCTGTAAAATGAAATATTACTCCATAAACATTGAACTTGAGGTTTTACTCCACTGAGGCCAGGACAAGTGTTTGTCTTCAAAAAACATGATCTCCTTCAAATCTCTTTTTTAGTATAGAATCTCAGTGGATCATACTTCACCGGTCTCAAACCAAAGGGGAAAATCTGGTGGGCACGACTGTGGAACAGTGGCAATCTCTACGCCCAAGAAAATATTTTCACTAGACATGGAGAGAGTTAAAGAAAGTGCCTCAAACCTGCATTCACTCAGGAGGAAACAAAAAATAACCTTCCATTTCTTCAGAAGTGATGTGCTTTGTTAATTAACTCACCTATATGGAGTTACTAGAATTCATTTTCCACATTTGTTTGTAACAGAGTCATGTAAACATGAAATCCTTCTCAAAATAGTTGATGATGAAGGCCTTGCACAACATAGGAAAAATTGCCTAATACCACGGAAAAGAACCATATGAAGTTACAATTTGCATGAGCCAAAACGAAGGCATTTTTCTTGTGAAAGACAACAAGACACTCTTATCTACCAGGTTCGTCAAAAACTAGGTCTCTTAAATGTATGACCTGAGTATTTTTTGGTCCCAGGGATTCCCACTTTTACCTGCAGGCAAAGTCAAACCTCCCGATAACCACACAAATTGAAGCTAGAAAAAACTTTTCCACTGATTATAAGGCCAAATTTATAGCAAAGTTAACATAAGGAAAAAGTTTACAACCCCATATTGCTTATTTTGTAAAAACCGAGTTGAAAGAAACAGCTTCTGTTCAGGCAGCCTTAGCCACTGGGGCTCCATCTGCACTGGCGTTTACTGAGAGTTTTCCACTGTTGAAGCCCTAGGCTCATTAGGCAAGGAGACGCTCACGTAGGTGACTATGCTAGCAGCCAGTGTTATGCTACCAGTAAGGGAAGGAAATACCAGTGCTACGTCTAAGCTGCAGTACTCACAGCCACCTCTGCTGCTGGACCGGCTTCCATTCCACACCACTGCTTGCTTTCCAGAAAAAAGGTATTGAGGACTTGAAGTCCCACTAGATTGAAACATACACTACAAGGTGAAAGTTTTCCTATTGTAGGTGCCCAATAAAGGTAGCAATGGGTAAACCCCAGCACAGATAAGAAGCTGATGGTCACCAGACTGTCAGTACCTGAGCAGAAACAGCACACAGTTGTTTGACCTGGTTGATTTTGACAGCTGCACTAATATGTTGGAACAGAGGTTTCTGCCTCTAATGCAGAAATGCAAAGCTTTCCTCATTTCATGTGTCAGAGATGTCAGGAGGAGTGCCCTTCATGTGAACCCTGGGGCTTTGGATGTGGGTCCTGCCTCCACACATTATCTATCCCCTTCGGGGGTTGTTGTTCTAATAAACCCTGTCATTAGCATTCTGCAGTCTCAAAGAGGCTACTAAGGAAAACAGTCTCAAAGCTGCCGGGTTGTATCTGGCATTCTCAGATTACAGAGGTACAGGCACACCTTCAGGGACTCAGCCTTTCCTCCCACCCAAAGAGGCTAAAATGATGTTGCATTCCAGAGACAGAAGAAGCAAGCAGGCAATCAGCAAGCCCTTTGTGCCTAGGGAGAAGTGAGGTGGCCCCACAAGACTCATTTAATCTGTTTTATCATTACGTTATCTTCCTGCTCCCGCCCTTTTTGTCCTCTTCCAGGATCTGCCAAGAGTCAGCTTCTTGTGGATTTTTCATGAACTTCCTCATTACACATTTCAAATCCTTTATATAAGGCATAGATAAATTTACATTCCCTGTGCACACCCACATCTCCAGTCCCAAATGTGCTGATGACAGGTTCAAAGTTTCCATGCTGGTTTCTGAATTCCCACTAATTTCAAGGGCAAATTGATACCCCATTTACCTGGGCAACTTTCATATTCCCATGGCAAGTTTTTGCTTGGTTTTGTTTTACAGGTATAAACACCTACACAAGATGCACAGAGACATCCTGGGCTTAGCACTGTTAATTATTTTTACAAACACTGGTGACAGATCCTTTTTCCAATCTTTTCTTTTCCAGAGACAATAAATCTTGTTCCTCTTGCATAATTTCCCATCCAAAAATGCCAGTTGGAACAGCAAATCTCAAGAAGTAACAGCGAACACCTCTACATGGAAACACCACCACCTAACACACCATTCAGGACAGAGACTCAGCACAATTCCAGTTTCCCCTGGAAATCTGTTCTTTTTTTTGCTTTTTATGATGTAAGGGGCAAGGGAAAAGGAATCAGTTATGCCTGTGGATCCAATGCACTTGGCACCTGAGGCTGACACATAACTGACCAGTCCCCTACATTCCAAGGACTGCCTCAAAACCTAGAGAAGTTGGAGGAAGCTGTTTGGTGGACTATGGCAGATTCTGGGGTAACCATAGGTGGTAGCATGTTCCCTCTTTTCCTTGTCCAGATGGCTAAGACGATAGGTTACACAGCATCTTCAGCTCACACAGGGTCAATTATGCTTCTACAATGACATCCAAATCCTTCTTCTGTGTGTTGCTGGATCACACATCAACCATCCAAGAGTTAATTTTAGTTTAGCGAGTATCAGTTGACTAGCTGCTGGGAGGAAGACAACTAAGATCTGGAGCTCTTAGCTGAACTGCTAATTCGGATATTGGTTCATCAGTCTGCTCATAACAATTCTTCTTTCTGGGAGGTATTGCAGGGGGCAGGGGGTAACGACTGGGAAAAAAACAGCCAGTCCCTGGAGGTTTGAATCCATACAGTCTGAGTAATGCTAAATAAACACATTCATTATTTCCTTTAGTAATTAGAAGAAATGGTAGCTGAAGAAGTTTTCACCATCATCCTTCTTCTCTTAATGTTAATGGTAGCTTGCCAACATCCACTATACTTTAAAGCCTCAGAATGATGCTTTTTTCAGGAGCAGCAAAGAAAAAAGAGCTCTGAGAGAAAAAAGAATTTGCCAGCGTTTACAAGATTAAGAGGACCAACTTCTGAAGTTGTCACATCAGCCAGCGTCTCTCAGTGAAGTCAGTCATTTCGTCCACAGGGATATAAGGCATCTTAGATCCCTCTATACTTCTTATTCATGAGCTGGCACTTCAGGAGTTTCTCAGCTGTTCAAAGAGGCAGGAGAGACTGGAGGGAATTTAAACTTGGCTCCTAGAAACTCTGGCTTCACCTGAGGCCTTGCCTGTCATAATGAAGTCAGGATCTCATGCCACTAAGTATGCTTCCTCCTGCAAAAAAAAAACCCAACACTCTTTTTTTTCTCTCTTATTCTTTAGCCCCTTCAACAGAAACTGTAAGTAAGCTAAAGCAAACAAGCCATACTCATCCTGGAATAAAAGTGACCATGCAGCAGGAAAGCCCATCCAGAGTTGAATCTGGTGAGAAACACCAAGGGAAACAAGGAATGCTTCTACTGATACCTCAGCAGTAAAATGTAGACTAGATAAATGTCAGCCCAGTGCTGAAGGGGGCAGGAGACCTGGTGACAAAGAATATGGAAAAAGCCAAGGTACTCAGTGCCATTGTCACCTTCTTTACTGGTAAAACCAGCCTTCAAGAATCTCAGGTTCCTATGACTAGAGGGAAAGTCCAGGGCAAAGAAGGTTCACCCTGGGTGGAGAATGATCAGGTTAAGGAACATTCAAACAGACCGGTCATGTACAAGTTCCGATAGGATACACCACAGGAACGGTGGGAGCTTGCCAGTGTCACTGTGAGGCCACTCTCAATTATCTTTAAAAGGTCGTGGCAATTGGGGAAGGTCCCTGATGACTGGAAGAAAGGCAGGATCACTCCTATCTTCAAGAAGGGCAAGAAGAAGGATATGGGGAACTACAAACTGGTCAGCCACACCTCTATTCCTAGGGAAGGTGACGGAGCAAATTATCCTGCAAACCATTTCCAAATGTGTTAGGGATAAGCAGATGATTGGGACTGGTCAGTATGGATTTATGATGGAGTCTTGGCTCATGAAGTTCAGCAAACTAAGTCCTGCACCTGGGCAGGAATAGCTCCAGGCACCAGGATAGGCTGGGCACCAAACGGCTGAAGAGCAGCTTGGCAGAAAAGGATGTGGTGTCCTGGTGGACATCAAGTTAACCTTGAGCCAGCAACCTTTGCCCTTGTGGCAAAGAAGGCCAATGGCCTCCTGGGCTGCGGTAGGAGGATTGTTGCCAGCAGACTGAGGGTGGTGATCCTTCCCTGCTCCTCAGCCCTGGCGACATACATCTGGGTCCAGTGTCTAGCTCTGGGATCCCCAGTTCAACAGAGATGTGGACATACTGGAGAGAGTCCAGCTAAGGGCCACAAAGATGATGAACAATTAGAACATCTGTCATACGAGGAGTGGCTGAGAGAGCTGGGATTGTTCAGCCTGGAGAAGGGAAGGCTCAGGGGGTTATAACTGATGTATAAATACCTGATAGGAGGTTGTAAAATAGATGGAGCAGAACTTTTCTCAGTGGTGCCCCATGAAAGGACAAGAGGCAACGAATACAGATTGATATACAGGAAATCCCACTTAAACATAAGAAAAAGCTTCTTTACTGTGAGAGTGGTTAAACACTAGAAGAGGTTGCCMAGAGAGGTTCTGGAGTCTCCATCCTTGCAGATACTCAGAACCTGACCAGACTCAGTCCTAGGCAAACTGCTCTATATGATCCTGCTCTGAGGAGTGGGGTGGACCAGATGATCTCCAGAGGTGCCTGTCAGCCTCAACTATCCCATGATTCTGTGAAGGTTTAGCCAGTAGGCAGCACCCTTGTAAGACTTGTACAAGTGGTAAAACTCTCCACAGCACAGGAGGACAATGCAGCCCTCTCTACGTCAATGTGCACCTCTTAGACAAACCAGAAACCTATAGTGTTATCTAGCTAGCTGCCTATGGAATCACATGTGCCATCACTTACTTTGGCTTAGTATTCAGATCCTGAATGCTCCGCTTACAGTTCAGAGAAATTAAAAATGCATCTAGAAGGAAGACTGTTTGTGAAAGATTAGAGCTGGCTTTGCTTCACACGTTCTTCCACTGGCAACAGGAAGTAGGTCTGGCTTGTAACTCTAGTGCTGCCATATAAAAAGGCCTGTCCACAATTAAGATAAAATCCTTACTGAACCTAGTGGAATGCTGCTGGCCTTACCATCTCTCTCTTCCCATACTTTCCTCTAACTCCCTCAAACAGACTTATTTTGGCTTGAAACTTTCCATGTTTGCACATTGGCCAGAAGCAAAGCTTTTTGGGTAGTTTCAGCAAAATATGTTATTTCTTTCCTCTCCACTTTTGTGCAAGCTTAAATTACTTCCAAACAAAAATAGTTTCAGAAATGAGCTCTGACTGTGAAACGTTTTCAACAGAATATAGGGGGAGTTTGTCTGATCTGTTAAAATGTAGTAAAAGCATAAAATACGCTGGATCTAATGATCAAATCCATTACAGTCCAAATTACCATATGTCATTCCATGTAAGAAATCAACATCTATAGACATGCAGCTGTATTAAGACCTGGAAAGAGAGATGAGCTTTTTTTGCATAACGTATTACACATCTCTAAACCAAATCAATCCACTTGGAATATAAAATAAATCATCAATCTTTCCTGATTTTCCCCCATTTAAAATAAAAATAGAAAGAGTAGTTTAAATAACAAGAGGGGTATTTGTAATACCGCAGTCACCCACAGACCATGACCTTATTTGGATATAATTGATGATAAAAGTGTTTTTTCAATGGTGTTTGGTTAATGGAAAAAATTGAACTTTCCTTACAAACAGCCTAGCCCTTTTAAAAATAAAAAGCACAGGGTGAAAAAATCTGGAAAGAAACAACTAAAAGTCTTCTCCCCCTTCTAACCTGCAGACCCTTTGATATCCTAATACCATTTTAACACAACCTCGTCCTGCAGTTTATCAGCTACTGCTGGGAGATACTTTTTTCACTGGTGGCCAGAAGAGGGAAAACCACAATGCAGTGATGATTTAGTCCCATTCCTATAGCCTTTCTTTCTCTCCTCTTCTTCTACCTTCTCCTGCAGCTCATTCTAATCTGCCTTGTGCAAGCACTCTCCTGGAACACTTTTCCAGTAATTAAACAACAGTACAATACTCAAGCAATGCTCAAAACTGAACAGAAGACATTTGTTCATCTTTGCTGCTTGCTGGCATAAAAATAAATCTTCCACATAATTATCTATCACACACAGCAATCTCGATAAGCAAAAGGCTAAATTAGCTTGCTGGAAAACAATAAAAGCCTGCACTCATATTTGTAATGTGCACTCAGAAAACCTCAGAACTGTGTAGAAATGGATCTGTTTTCTGCATTATATCCTGTGATGTTACTTACCTCATTTAGACAATTAATATGAAACAAATTAAAACAAAAGAAACCCCCATGCAGTCAAACAAGGGGATAATGAGGAATTGTGCTGCTGAAAGTGGGAGGCTGGCACTGTCCTTCATGCTGAGCTATTTGGAAGAGCAGATGAGAATAGAGGCCGGACTGGTATCAAATGTGTAAGCAGACACAATTTCAAAGTCGATCTAGAGTCCCCAGAGAAGACAGGGAACCTGTCTGGATTCAAAAGTATGATGGAAAAGCATGAGAAGAGCACACCTGGTGCTTGGAGATCAAGCCATGTGCACACAAGCCACACATCCAGGGTGTTCATATAGGCCCAAGGCTCCAGGCAGCGCTGCAGTATAGCAGTGTTGGGTGAATCCTAACTCCGCTCTACTGGAAGAGGCAATCAGGGGACAAAGAAAGGGGCAACTAGGAAAAGGAAAATAAGAGAAAGGAGGAAAACAAGAATCCAGAAAGCCTGGGAAGGCTTTTAGGACTGTCACAAAGGTTGAGGACAAGAGAGATTGGGTAGGTCAGGGATCTGTACTGCTCCTGCAGTGCTTCTGGGCTCTGGGGCAGAGCTGTGCACAGTAATGACAATGAAGACAGTCTGGGGCAGAAGAGTGGGAAGAGAAGGAAATTGATGGGAGGGGAGACAAATGACACAAAAGCATCTTAAAGACATGTGATTTGTCCAATGCAGCTGCTGTGATGCAGGGTGTGTGTGCAAGGAGGGTAAGAGGCTCTCTTCTCTCAAAGGATCCTGCTCCTGGGACAGGGCAGACTCAGAGTGACACTTGCATCCACATCCGTCCATTCGCATGGGCTGCTCATCACTCGGTTGTGACCCAGTTACTGGAGCCCCAACATCTGTGACCAGCTCCTGACAGAAGACTAGCTACCTGCAACTGATGCAACTGGCACTTAGGGCTGACATACGTGCTGGTCAGGAACATCAGTCCAGCAGGGACAAGAGTGATGAGAACAACATCAGCAGTGGAGTACAGCAAAGCCCTGGTCTTAGCTTACAGACATGACCAAAATCTACATAACCTGCACCTGCTTCACTGTCCTTCGTGACAGGAGTTGCACAGCAGTGATACTGCAGGAAGACAGCATGCTACAATCTTCACGCATGCCTGAACAGACATTATCAGCCACCTTTCATTACCTCCCTGCCGCCACACACAGAACCCTTGTTATGGTAAGTTTGTAACCACAACTCCCTGCTGCAAGTGAGGAGATTCTCACAGACTTCGAATACCAATGCTTTTAGAGTGTCTAAGTAAATACGTTCCTTGCCTTGTCTAGGTCTTCCATCCTCACTAAAGCAGTAGCCACTGAGACCAGAAAACATCACATAGATCCTGACACCAGTTTCAGTTCTCCCCCTTTCCCAAGGCCCATATGGTGAAGGGGATGCGATACTTATCTGAGAATTAGCACCTGTCTTTTCAAACACCGATCCTCACTTCTTCCCTTCCCTAGAGCTAGAACAAAGGATGGGGGTCATGGCAAACCAATCCTGTTTACACCCTCCACCAGCCCTAGTCTGAGGTGTGGATGTTGACCTCACTGAGTTGGATGTGCTGCTGGATGTGCCTATCGATTCCTGCTGGCTGCTAAGAGGCAGAAAATGGAGTAGGTTTTCCCCATCTGGGCCCAACGCTCTGCTCCAAAACAGTGGCAGACAAAATTTCCTTGTAGTTGTGGAAGCGCAGTGAAAGAGGTAAGGAGCTGCAGCAGGAAGAGAAGGGTGAAAGCGTGCCTTGCCTCTCCCCTCGCATTTACTGAGCCCCTTAGATTCACACAATTTGGCATGTTATTCTTTTGGATGTGTTCATGAAAGGTTTATTCAAGCACCCTCTGACTTGCTATCTTTCATCTCAGCTCCCTATTTCTCCTACTCTTCTGCCTTGGTTGGCCAGAGCATAAACACGTATGTCTAAGAGCTGTTCCTTTTGTGTATGCACTGTAGTTGGTTCAGTATCTTTGGCTATGCATATAACAAATAAGTCTGTAACTAATAAATATTGCAATCAATGCATACACCGTGAGCTCTTTGCATACTGAAGAAAAACACTCTCCTACACTGAAAAAGTTTTCCTACTAGGGTACAACGATCAGGGCAAAGCTGTGTTCTGTGTCCAYCGTGGTAACAGTACTGACCCTTCTTTAAACTGAGGCGAGCGTTTGTAAAAAGCTTCTAACGGATGTGGGAAGAACGTGTTTAGGTGGAAGGGCACCTCAGTCACATACCAGCTCCAAATGCAAAGAAGAAACTCTTGTCTGGGTACTCTTCCAGCAGGTCCTTCACTCTCCTGCCCATTCGCTCATTTCGCTTGTAGATGAGCTCCTGACGGAAGTAGCTGTCTATCTCTTGGGCAGTAATGCGTTCATGGGCTGGAAGTGTAGCATTAATGAAATTTGGGACCTAAGGTAGAAAAAAAAAAGTCTTCATGAAAGGGGCATTTATTTCACAAGCAGCCATCATGCACAGGCATTTTGCTCCATCATTGAATGTGGCAATCGCCTTGTCCCTCAAGGCACATCCAGTAGGACAAAACCCAAAGAAAGCTAAAAAAATGACTCAGCGAACTTCTAATAACGCATAGTGCTTCATTTCTCTCAACATATTATTTCATAAGCCAGCCAGCTGAATTTTTTTTTTTACGCAAAGTCAACAAATACTCTCACATTTGCTACACCATAGATTCCAAACCCTGATTGCTTGGCTGAAGAAAGTAAATATTTGCCCCTGGCTATCTTTAGCTACATACCTCTTCCTTAAACTGCCATAGGTATGACATAACTATAATGATAATTACACTCTTCTAAGAGAGTTTCGCTGGTATCAGACCCCTCAGGCTGTCAAAGAATAACTGTGCAATTTGAACCAGTTAACAAAAACATCCCCAAACTTTCCAAAAGAAAGAGGGCCAGATTTTGTCAGGAAAGAAAGTATTACCACCTCCAGTTCCCCTGTCCTCAAGGTATCTTTTAAAATACTGGCTTCCTCCCCTGAGGCCTCCACGACAGCTGTGCCTGCACACTACCCTGACCTCTTGCTAGTGGACAGAAACGTGGGTCTGGAGTTGCAGCCATCCTGGCTTCTTGACAAGTAGCTTTGGGCATTGCAGCTACGGGAACTGCTAAGGAAAGGGCCTGCAAGTGGTGGTTTCTGGGGAGCAGAGCCACTAAGCCAGGTGCTTTCCCTTGCAAGGCTGCAGCTCTGGAGCCACTCAGAGACTATTACTGACTGTTTCCAAAGGGTTCTTAGTCCACAGTGGGTCATCTACCAGGCAAGCATGGGGTCAAATACAATTTACAGAGAAGTTCTGCTTAAAAACATAAGCTGATAGTGTTGCAGGCTATTAGTACTCAGCTCTGCTGTGCGGGAGAGTGCCCTGCGGAGGAGCCCCTTGTGTAAGTAAAGGGCACTTGCTTCCTCAAAGTCTTGCACGTCTCGGCAAGAGCTGTTCTCTCCAAGGACCTCAAGGCAATGCCATCTGTCTGCAGTCTGTAACACCTTAGCAGAATAGCGATGCAGCATCTGTACACTCTTACAGTGCTGGCCTCCTTTGAGAAGCCCTTTGAAATCTATGAATGAAGTGCACTGTGTAAGAGCTAAGCAGTGTTAATGACCAGGCTGCCTGCACCTGCAGGCCGAAGGGTGTGCAGGACAGAAAGGTAACAACACGCGCGGAAAACTCAGTGCCGAAGAAGCAAGGGTTAGTATGACAGTGTTTCCAGCTCTGCAGCACTGCACCGTATACATCAAAAGGCCATAGGAAAATGGTTATTCAGCAGAGAAAGCCTAGATACCAACACCCACTTGTTCAGCACTGCGAGGCTAGAGCCTATGTTTTCACTGATGTGCACGAATTGCCAGGCAGTACCTCACAGACAAGAATAGAGAGGCCTGATGTCTCAGTCTGAGGTTAGCTAATCTAACAGCCCAAACAGGCCAAATTGGTCCCTGCTGGGCATTTTCTCGTGGTTTAAAGATCAGAGCATTGCATTCCACTGCGCTGCTTAGGAAACCGTCTCCATAAACCAAGTCTGTGAGGCCTCTCTGAGAAGGTTTTCTCTTCCTTAACTTTCAGTCTAAATCTATCTTTTCTTTGTTTCACTCCATTTCTCTTCTTTGGGTCTTGCCCACAGTACATCCTACTGAAAGGGCACATTAAACAGCTTGCAACTTGCCCAGCCTTACACAAGCGTCCAAATCACGAGTGCATTTCTCTGTCGCTATTTGCACAAAAGAGCCTGCTGCTGCTCTCTGTTGGTGCTAAGTTCACTCATACCTAAGCTAGTGTAATTCCACAGGATCCTTAAGAAAATAAAGGATTAACTCATAGATCTTTGACACTAAAGCAAACACAGCACTCGCCCAAAAGGGAAAGCCAGGTGCACCTTCGCTGCTTGCATGCAGCCAGACAGGGGTGAGGTGGTGCAGACTCCTGGGACAGGAGGCACAGGAAAGTGGATGTGCCAGGGAGCCAGCAACGTGCCCTTGGCCCTTGCCTGCAAAGGGTCTGCCTGAGGAGGGATGGGCATGAGTGAGACAGGGGTTAGCGCTACAGGGACATGTGCGTAGTACAAGGGCTGCGGTGGCAAGACTCACTTGAGAAGTGTCATGGTTGAAGATGATGGAGCTGAGGTCCCCACAGTTGTAATGCTTGATAAGGTCTTCTGTCGTATAGGGGATCTGGAAACTGCCTGCTCGGAGGCTCTCCTGCTGCAAGAGAGTCTGATTCAAAGCAAAGACCACCTGAGGGAGGGGAGAGGGAGGAAAAGACAGAGTTCCTGGTGAGTTCTTGTCTCGCCCCTTGAGAAGGTCACAGACATACAGCCGCCCTCCAAGRGCTCTCTGAAGCTGCTCCCGCTCCAAGCGCACCAGTCCACACGTTGCCAACCCGCGCTTCCTCCGGGTCTGAAGATACTCACACCTCAGGTCCCACAGGCCTGCTCATAGGGAACTGACTCACCACACGTAACTCCAGGAGGTTTTGCCCATGACAAGAAGATACAAAGGGGCAGACCGAAATAGGGGCAATCTTGCTCCCCTAGACAACAGTTTGCCTGACCACCATAGAGCCCTAGGGCCTGACAGGCTCCTATCCCCACAGCTCCTCAGCCACCTACATAAATTAAGCACGGCTTCTCCTCATTTGCCTTTTCTTCCTCTTCCGCCTGTCATTTCCCGCTTTGTGTCTCCTCCTCCCACACACCCTGTTTATTTCAAGCAGGAATGGCTCTCCGGAGCCAGCCGGGGAAGGATGGCGGTTGCCGGGGGATGCAGGCGACCACCCTCCCCGCAGGCGAAGTCTGAGGGCTGCAGCCCTGCACTCTCCCCCGGCTGACAGCCTCTGCCGGCATGGGGGCTGCCACTGCCCACGCTCCCTCCTCCTCCTCAGCGTTCACCTGGGAACGCAAACACTCCCATTCCCTTCGCCTCAAGCTGAACCAGCGCGGTTGCCACAGTTTCTACCCCCAGGGAGCCTCTCCCTTGACCGGAAAGGGAGAAGATCAGCAGAGGTCTCCTCCAGGTGTTGCTGCTTCCCCACCTCCAGCACAGCATGGCTCTCCCAGGGCGGTGGCCTCAGGGCCTGACCCAGAGAGAGCTGCCGCTCCAGCTGCCTCCCGCCTGGGGCAATGCACACCCCATGAGGATGACCGCCACTTAAAAGGCACAAGAGAGCAGTTTGGAGCAACACTTGACAGGGGCCTCCGGAGCCAAACAGATGATGCAGCACCTCTGTACCTCTCCCTCGCTGCTCCAGCCACTGCAGCAGGCAGCCACCAAGCCCCGGAAAGGCAGGGAGCCAAGGAAGGACTTGGGGCAGAAACTCCCTAGGCTGAGCATGGGATGCCAGTGGGCAGACGGGTGGGGCGCGGAGCTGGTTACTCGCCTGCGCCGACAGCAGCTCTCCATCAGCATGTGGCAAGTAAAACACCACCATCTCTCCTGAACACAGCGCTTACTCAAGCTACCGCTGGTCTACACACCAAGACTAGACAACTGTAACAAGCCTTCCTACTACCTACTGGCTTMTTTTTTTTATTTCTAAAGGAAGTAAGCTGAGACATATTGCTGAGGTCTTGAAACACGTTTCGAAAGTTACTCTTTCCAAGCTCCGGTGACTCTCTGCAGCCTGATGAGGGCTCTGTGTAATTAACTCCTCCTGGATATTGGTCTCAAACACCATCAAAAGCACTCTGGAACTGGAGGTATTCACCAACACCACGAAACTCACACATGAGTAAGCATATTCTTAATGTACTGAGATTATGTGAATCAAACCTTGGAATTACAGGACAGGGCAGATACAGGAACAAACAGGTGTAGTTTGCCCTCCCCCAGCACAACAATCCGTCTCCTACAGAAAGGTGTAGGTCCCACCAAACTTGAAATCATGCTGTCCCCACTACAGCTAGAGCTGTCCGTCTGGATCCAAATCACTGTGTATTTAACCAAATACGAAAGCACATAACTTAGCATTAGTTCTGGAAGGGTGTTCATGAAGAGCAACATTCACTCCCATCTCGTGTTTTTAAAAAGGAAAAGAATTCACTTTGTTCGTACAAACTGCATCTGATTAAAAGAATACCCGCAGGTACACACTCAGGAAAGTTACATCAAACTAACCAGTGGCCATCTTGCAAAGGACCTCTGGAAGTAAATTAAACAAAAACAAACTGAAACCACTGTGAACAAAAGTTTGCATGCAGGCTGGAGTTTATTGCACTCTGAAGCCATCATTTTCCATTTGTTTGGCTTCACTTCCCACACAGAGAAGCCCTAATGGATGTTAATGACCAGACGAGATTCACTGAGAGACAAGCCAAATCCATGCTGAAAATGTGGGGTTTCTACAGCCAGGACTGCTAGGTCATGCCAGGAAAATCTCGCATGTATAATCAGTCCAGCCAAAAGCACTTCCGTGGGAATAGCTTATTTTGTAAGTTATTTGACTACCATAGCAGCATCCACTTGGACAATTTACCATTAAAGCAATACGTCCCTTTCTAGACTCTGCAGCCCCTGAAACAATGACCAGACAGTCCCTGTCCACAGAGCAGGAATAAGACCTGTGACGGTCTCCTGAGATGGTCAGGTAGCTCTGCCTCAACGTAGAGTAAGCACATCAAAGAGGTTTTGCAATATTTACCATTTGATTTTCATCCGAACACAAACCAGCAGAGGGTAACCAGCTTCTGCGGAGGAAACACCAGCCTGCTGGGTGAGACGTGAGAACAAAACAAACCTTCCCCTCTGTGCTGTACTCCCACAGCCTGCACTCCTGCTGTCGCTTGCTCTGCATGCTACCTTCTGCTCCACACACATCTCTTCTCTCCTCCCTTGCAGTGTGCTTCAGGTGAAACAGATTCAGTCTCTCCTCCAAACAGACCTGGCCTGGACCATTGCAGCCAGGTCAAGCTACACAGGCATCTTCCTTCCTTGTGCCCACCCACTGGCCATAAGAAACCAGCGCACAGTAAACTGCAAATAGCTAAATAAATCTGTCTCAAGAGCACAGTTTAAAACTGCAACGACTACCTGCAGTTATGGAGGATTACTGCACACGTTTACACAGGAATAGAGGCAACTCACCCCCCGTCCCCTCATATTTCTAAACTTACTGCTGGCATGACACAAAGCTGACTCAGTGAAGCAGCTTTGGCAGCTCTCTGGTCTTTGCTAAGAGTACATCTTTCTGGTGTGGAGGTGGGAGAGTTGGTACTGGACATGCGAAGAAATCTCAGGATGGCCGCAGCTGAAGGCTTGCCTGCCCAGGTGGGGAAGCACAAAAGACCTTTCACAATAAGGTGGTTCATGTTTCACCTCAAAGAACAAACAAAGTGTCCAAGCTCACTGCCCAAGACTCCTATACCCCATCCTGACCACGACTGCCTGGGGATGGAGCATCCAGCAGGCTGCCATGGACCCCACAGCCCGGTCRGTGGGTTTGTGTGGCACTGCATGGGTTGTTTTAACTTGGCACGGAGGATTACAGAGGGCTGTTCCCTGCCACATCAGAGTTCCCCATGAGCGGTGTTTTTCCCTATTTGGATCTAGACCTGCATCATATCACTGTGCATAGCACCTGATAGAGAAGTCACACAAGAACCACCTGAAGCCCATCCAGAGAGGGGACTTTCACCTGGGCGTTGTGAGGGAAAGAGGTGGTCTCAGCTCCTTTGATGACAGCAGCAGCAGCAGCCCAAGTCCCTCTACACCATTCTCTACCACGGCCCAAGCACTGGGACCAAGAAAAGTCAAAATACGACAAATGGGCAGAAATCAAAAGAGCATCAATGTCCTTGACAATTTGCCCTCCCTAATGAGTTACGGTAACTCATGTCATCAGGCTTTGCACAGCTGGAGGGCAGGAGATGCTATTGCCAAAAATACTCTCCACATCATCTGGTCTGAACAGAATGGTGGCATCTGCTGGAGGGGGATCTCGGCACACCTACTGAACAACTACACAGGATTACAATTTGGTGTCAGTGTGTGTGTAGAGCCTCTCAAAGGAATGTGATAGCTTCTCTCCATTTCTGTATCACTCATGCCTTCTTGGGGGCAGTGTAACTTCCCGGCAGAAAGAGAAGGGGTGTGGGGGTAAAGAAGGAGCTGTTTATAGTACCAGGTGTTGCTTAAAGCTGTGCCCTGGTGAGAAGGTTATCTTTGGTAAATAGTAATGGATAAACACTGTCAGGATCTCAAGAGAAGGAAGATTCCTGAACCTACTGTTCTTGAAGGATTTAATTTGCTGAGGTGGGTCTTGCTCAGACATTGATAACTCTTATCTGTCATTATTTCTCAAAGAAAACATTAGACTAGGTGCAAAGTGATACTTTGCACAGCCATCAAACTCGGCGGATTGGATCCCAGTCTTGTTTACCAGATGTGAAAAGCTGAAGAAAGTCGACAGAGCATGAGAAGCAGGGACCAGATCAGCAGTTGATCTGCAACTGCTATATTTGGCACAAATACCACTTGCCTTCCTAGCTCCCCATTCAATCCTGCAGTCCTTTCATTTCTAGTAAGTCCAAGGAGTTAAGACAACAACAGAAAAGAAGGAACGGTTGAAGAGAAATTTTCAGTTTTGCTTAGAAATCAAAACCAAGAATTTGTGCTGAGCTGAGCTCCTCCAACAAGTGGTACAGAAAGCATGCATCTGTCTTCCAGGTTATCTCTTGCATTGCACTGTGTTTTACTAATTCCAAAATCTTTCCTGTGTTGGAATCCACAGAAATCACTCCACATTCATCCTCCTTGCAAAACTATTCTTCCTTACTTCACACCTCCCCCCCCCCAGCAACTCTACCCTACTCTGCTCCATTAAATGTATTCATACTAGCATCAAAGCATCTCCTGAAAAGATGTATTCGGAGAACAAAAGTAACAAGTTTATTAGAAAGGGATTTTTTTCCTCCCACCTCCCATTTCCACTGTGATCTCTCTGTCTTCCCCCTACCCTCTCCCTTTTTGTACTGTGGAAAAAATCGATTAAGCTCTCTGGCATACATATTGCTGCAAGCCTCATTCTCCTCCTGGAGATTTCTTCAGCTGTCAGGAGACACTTGTCCCCTTTGCTAGCATTGTTGGAGTGGCCTGCTAGGCTAAGGGGGTGGAGAAAAGGGGGTTAGAGCCCAGCAGATGCCTTTTTTGTCAAAGACAAAAGACCCCCTGCCATCCTCTCCACTTTTCAGCACTTTCATCCACACTGGATCAAAGTGCTATTCTGCATATGAAAGGAACCTGGCATTATGCGCCTCAAATTAGCCTATCGCCATCCCGCTAGCCTCCAAGTCTTCCCAACAAAAGCGCTCACATCTGTTCCATCATTTGCCTCATCTTCTGKTTTTTTTTTCTCTCCGCTCTCAGTTCTTGAGGGCCATTCAGCCCCTTGAATTATAGTCTGGGGGAGCATCTTCCTTGCTCTGGGATCGCTCAGCCGGACAATTTGCTTTTAATTGTCTTAAGGAATCATGGGCTGCTTTTGGGCCCTTCCCAGTGACTAACTGCATCCATTATGGCTTCCATTCAGCCTCTTCAGCCAATTCTTTCCCTCTTCCTCCTCCTGCTCAAAAGCGTGTTTCTCTCCTTGCTCTTCACCTGGAGGAGACCACTGCTTCTCTGGGCCAGCGAACACTACTGCCCCAAATCAAAGCAAGCCTCAAATCAAAGGCATCATGACTGTGAAAGTCAATAATCCTCTTTTGTCATGGTAATGGTCCAGCAGGCCAASTGCTGAGAAGAAAGCGGGATTCCTCGCTCCAATGTGACACAGTTCCTTAGATGTCTGGTGCTCACGCCCCAGCTGCCTTCGAGGCAGAAAGTTGGGACTGGCCTTCTCAAAGCCTGGAAACCTGAACCCACCTGCCACGAGGAGCCCTGCAAACACCAGCCTGCACACACAGGCAGAAGTCTGATTTTGGCAGGGGCCGAGGATACCAATAGGAGATTTAACCCACCATCTGCAGCCTTCAGAGGAGCCTAAGTCACTTTCAGGGCTATTGCACCAGATAAGATGCTCCCTGTGGTCCCTGCAACAAGCTTTTGTAAAGAAGAGAAAAAAGAAAGCAACTTCCCAAATGTGGACCACTTCTGTGAGAAAGATTGGATTCAGGTGACTAGAAGAGACAGGTTATCCGAGGGACTCACCCAGAGGACAAGAGCCAAACAGTACAAGAAGTCACTGAAACAAAAGGAAATGGAAACTATCCTAGGTTACCTATGAGCTACAAGTTTCCCATGGGCTTGGTTTTATTTATGGCTGTTGTTCTCAAAAGCCAGCATGGCAAGCAGAGGGAGCACCTCTTCTCTAGCACGATCATCCAAGGCACCTAGATGACACTCCGTTTGCCTCAAATCAGACACACAGATGCTGGCAGATGTAATGGCAGTGAAGAATTTGGTCTTTGGTCTGCTGACAACAAACTCACCCTGGCACATCTGGTGCCAGATTCTTGCATTGTGTCTTTCCAGAACCGAACAAAAGGATGCTCTGAAGGTTTTGGTTGTTATCTGAGATTTATATGGGAATACACAAGCCAACCCTTCTCCAACTAGGAGCTATAAAAACAAGGGACTTCCAATAATTTATCTTTTGAAGGCACTTTTGAAGCAGTGAATGAATTTATCATCTCCTCTTGATGCAGGAGGATGGTAGATACTGCTGAATCAGAGGAACGCTGCTTACAGCACTGCTGGAAGAAGTGCAACTCATTTACTCTTACAGACTGCATTAATACATAGCCTTTTGTCTGAGTAATTTACACTGATTTACAGGCTTTTATGTTTCCACTGACAGCAGGAGAAATAAACACCCCGCTATGTGCTGAATGTGGAATAAGACCAGCAGTTCCCGTTTCACAGGTCAGCCTGCAGTTCACAGCAGGATACCTCCACAACCTTGCAGGGACTTGCTCCAGCCTTTCTATAGGGCTAAGAGTGTGGCTATGAACGTGCTGCTGCATCTCATCCCTGAGAGCTCTCCATCTAAGTGCTCACTGGGGTTCCCCCTCATGCTGCAGGAATGCCTCAACCTTTCGTGAAGTTCATCCTTGTGCAGAAAATCTTTGCTCTGTGCGGGAAATGAACTGGTGATGCATGTTTGCATGTTACTAGAGAAAGATTAAACTTTTTTTTTTTAATTCCATCTTTGTTAAGGATTTTGTAAACATTAGTAAAGTTTGTTTTTAAAACCTTCACAAATCAAACCTTCATCAGATACATTTTTACCTCATCAAACAGAACTAGGGACTAGCCCTTTGTATAATTTTCAGGTTTCTACAGTCCTGAATCAAAGTTCAAAGCAAAAAAATGGACTTTCAACACATTACACTTAGAATTCCTGCCTGTCTCCTACTCAGCATTTCTTCAGTTAGCAAGGTCCAGCTTGTTTTGGATTAGCATTGCCATGTAGCTCCTAAACTCAGGTCAAGATCAGACTTGGAAACAATTAACCAAATGAAAGATTTACTAGCAATCCAGATTTCTCTTAGGGTATGCCCACTTTCCAATTTACAGGACTGTCTAATCAGTATGCTAGTAGTAAGGGTTTCTTTCTTTTGCATAATTATTTAATCTACAAGACACTTAACACAGCTATCTCAAAATTGTATTAGAAGAATAACAAAGTTGCAAAGCAAAAAATCTGAAACTGGGGTTTTTTGGGCTAAGACTGGCTATACTTTTAAAATTCAACACCTGCAATTAATGTTTTGTTTGTTTGGTTTGGTTTGTTTTTTTAAAAAAAACCTTCTACTAAAATAGGAGTTGCTTTAGTCTACCTCCTCTTCCTTCTTTTCCACTGGATACTCTTAAATTTAGTGCAAGCAAAACTAAAATACTGAGGCTAACAAAGCAAACTTCTTTTTTTTTTTTTAGTTTTAAACAACTTTACAGGAAAACTCCCTTAGAAAGGAAACAATCTGGCTTTCCAAACAGTAGCAATTATGTAAAAAATGTAGAAATGATGAAGACATCACTGTGCCTGCCACTGCAAGGAGTAAGCTAGTAACACAGCCAAAGCCCAACCTATCTCCACAGCTTCAAGGGTAATGTTTAGCAGTCCTTTTTATCTTCCTAAAATGCAATCAATGAAACTAAACGAACTTGGTATTGATGACCTGGGATTTGGCCTCCAGTTTTCTTTCACTCAACCACAGATGCTCTTTAGAGTGCTGCTAGATGAAAGAAATCCTGCCTGCATTGATTATTTTTTCACTTGTCTTCTCTAGCACAGGCCATGCATAGCTTAGGACTAAACTTGACAGCGGTTTGGAAGATTGCTAGAAGTAGCAGGTCTTAGAAATGCAGAATACTGAAGTTCAAAACAACTCACCAGTTCTTGTGCACCTTTTTTGGTGGACTGGATTAATTAATAAAAAAAACCTTTTCATTAGCTTGAATGCTTTCCCCTCTTCCTGTAAAATTGATGTACATTTCTTGCATAATTCATATAAGCATGAGCAAATCAAGACTATAAAGTTAATAGAGTAAACAATCTAGCCTTGCAATGTGATGAGCAAGTTATCAGACAGTTATCGTATGCTTTCTGGTAACCATGCAACAAGACAATTTGGATTTTCTTGAAGTTCTGCCAGCAGGGAAAGCATGTTCCGTATAAAACACTCAGCACTGATAAAACATTTTTCCACTCAACGGAACAATTAGGCCAGGACTCTGGCTGCTGTTCCAAACAGAACAACAACTTTGAACCTGTGTTTATGTCAAAAGCAACTCGGAGAACCTTTAAGAGAAGCTTCTGGATTCCAAATGGAGCACAGCAGAGCAAGATGACCTTTTCAAGGTACAGGGGTGAAAGGGAGAGTTTATATTAGTAGTAGACTTGCCAAGAAAAACCTCAAACAAGAACTGCTGAAATGGTCCCTAGCTGGTTTCAGGCAGATCAGAGGCTGGAAGTTCTCAGTGCAAAAGCTTTCCAAGAGGAATAGCTGACAAAATTTTCACATAGTGAAACACAGGCCTAAAGCTGTGCTCTTCACGGTAACTGTGAGCTCAGCCACATAGAAAAATTAGTGTATCCTAAGGTAGGGTGGGAATTTACAAGCCACCAGCTGTGCTGTGCAAATCCCCTGAGAGGATGTTCGTGGAATGAGCCAGCTGGCTCCACTGCCAGGCAGCACCTCACCTCACCTCTTTGGCTGTCCACATTAGGACATGACCAGTGGTCCCACTTCAGCCAACATACCAAGCTGCCTTTGTGGCAAAATCTAAAATACTCTGATTTTCAGACCCATGAAAACCCACATGCTGCCAATGCAATGAGGGAACTGCTGGGCATTTGGCACTTCTGAAAGATACACTGTTTAATGTCAAAAAGTATCTGGGGTTTTTGTTTTGGGTTTGGTTGGGTTTTTTTTTCAGTTTTGTTCTTGAAAGGGATTGCTGCATGCCAACAATGACCACTCAGGAATTTTTAAGTGACTGTCTAAGTTCAACTGATTTGCAAGAAATCTCACAGATCAGGTAAGCTATTGCTCTCAAAGTACAGAAGATTTTAACCTGTAGCCTTCTATGCCAGTTTCAATGCATCCAAAGACAGAAGAAAGGATATTTATTTCCTCTGCTAACCCCAAGACTTATCCGCTGTACAACAGGCCTTTATTATTTTCCTTCCCCTGCTGACTACATTTTAAAAAAAGATGTTAAATCACCAAAAAGTAACTGCATTCCATCAAAAAATTAAGTCAGAAAGATGTTAGCTCAAATTGGATCGCAGTAGCTTTGTAATAGGCATCTACCAACACTGTCACTTGGAATGGATCGGAACAAAAAGTGTCACAGAAAAATTATCTGAAGATTTTGTCAGGCAGAAAGCCAAGGAGTTTCTCTGAACTCATACCCTTCAGACCAACTGAACACAGATTTCTTAATCACCTCAGTGAACAGGGTAGACAGCAGCCCCAACAATGAGCTAACCCAGTCTTCTTCAGCCCTTTTGAGACCTGGATAGTCAAATCATTTTGTTAAAGGCCAGGGCAGGTCACCTTCCCCACAGCAGTTCCAGCACATGGTCACACACACTCACTGTCAGGGTAAGTGTCCTGGATAAACATTTACTCAAGGACCCCTGAGAAAAGTGGAGGTATCTGCCAAGAGCTCATCATTTTCACAAAGTCACCAGGATTACAGAGGTCTGACTGTTAAGATTAAGACAAGCAGGAAGGCTCTGGGGTGTGATGAAATGTGGTGGTAAAACAAGAACAAAGCATGGCAAGATTTATCTCATGGGCATGTTGTACTTTGGCCTTGGAAGGGAACACCTGGGTAGTTTTCCTGGGCTAGGGAGGGTAATGCTTTTTCAGAAGTTATGTGGAAAAGCTGCAATGCAACTGGTAGCAACTCAACCAGCAACTCCATGTACGGAAAGATGCAAGAATATATTGGCTTAAGGTCTGTAACTTTCAGCACCAAAGCAAAAAGCTCTGGTGCACTCAGAATTCTGCAAAGGATTTAAAAGGCATAATGGGATGTGAATCATCATTCTCCAAATCCAGTTTTGGAAGTAACACACAAACAATATTGTACAACAGCAGTTGCTTGGTGAATATCTGCTAAAACTGTGGCAGAAACAAAACAATAAGCAGGTAATCACGGCAACAAAATTCAACTGGCTGAACTGTTCATCCTCCCCAAGCTGTGTAAGTTCTGACAAGCTGTACTTCTAGACTAATGGGGTCTTTCTCAAGGACTCCCAAGTGATTTAATTCCATTTTTTGGACAACAAACGCTCAAGAAGGCCTATATATCACAGGCATGAGGCTTGCACTCCATAAAGTCTAGTCTGAAAACTTAAGTTTGAATGACAACACACCATATACAAAGTCTTGGGTTAAGCTTCATTACCACTATCCACTGCAAATATCTGCAGAAGGATGCCTCCCTCCTGCATCATTATACATTTACACATTGTTACTAATGTGCATCTTCTCTATGTCAAGCAACATCTGCTGGAACTCCTTATGCTCATGTCCCTTCAGTTAAAATCTGAGATGCATGTCCACAAGCCATGTGTCTATGCAGTGTTGTGACACTGGGTTAAGGATAAAAGAGTTCAGAGATTACCTCACTCTAGATTGTGACACAGAATAGGTAACAAAAAGAAGCTATCCATCCCTTCAAATACGCTACATATCCCCCACCATAAAGCTCCTACAGGGTTTTTTTAAGCATTCATATACATGAAAGGATTAAAATGCTACCCCCAAACTCATATACAAGGAAAATAAAGTTAGTATTGAGAAACTTGTGACAAAATCCAACAGACAGAAGAAACAATCTCTTATAATTCATGAACTCCTACAAATTCCTCATTTTATCATCTTTGAAAAAATGCTGCCCTGTTGGTATTTCTGATCAGTCTTCATCTTTAACCTTTCTGACTAGAAACAATTCTTGAGACAAAGTTGCCTCCATAGAACAGGACATCTGCTATTTGCTACCCTGCAATGTGTGATCCCCAAACAGGGACGGCAGCAATGCTCCTTTACCACAGTCATTAACAGGGGACCCCACTAGACTAGCTCGTGGCGCAGCTCAATGGCAGCTCCACCCAGCCCTTCTCAAAGACTACACACACCAGTATGCCACAATACACAATGCATCCTTATGTTGGTGTGTTCTTCCACCACACCCTATCAGGACTCTGTTTCCAAATTTGTGCTCATTTGCCCTTCAAAGCAACCCTAGCTCCAAATCTCCCCTTCCTTTCTAGTAGCTACTCTTTTCCCAGGGGTATTAGCTTGCTTTTTTACTCAAGCTCATCTTTGGGTTTTTTTGCCTCCTTACACATGAGCAGGACAGAAAACTCACTGAAGACAGAGAAATGTCAGTATTACCTCTTCCCTGATTTTTCCAGGCACAGCAGTATTTCAGCTTAGAAGAAAAGCCCACAAAAGCCCTGCTAGTGTAGGAATCTTCCCAGACATTGCCCTAAAACCACTCATCCAAAAACACTCATCAACCAATACCAGACATGAGTTGCTCTCAATGATGCCAGTTTTTCAGGCTCTACACCGTTCATGGTTAAATACAACTAAACACAAACCTACCAGGACAACAGAGATTTCCTGTTCAGAACATGTCACGCTTATTACGTTGTTAAACACACTTGGTATTGAAAAGTAAATTCACATCAAACATTTCGTTAGGGGACCCTGCATAGAAGAACATCTGTTTGTGACAGATAAAACAAGGAATGAAATCACCATCCCTCAGAACAGCATTTCAAATTCTTGTATAAATCCAAAAAAACTGAAATGGGTTCAAACCTCCAGAACCTGCTGAGCAATTTGGAATCAATGCAAAAAGGAAATTTAAGTTTCCCAAGAGGTTTCAGAAGGCTCTGGAAGTTTTGCACATCAACTCCACTGCCATCTCTGTGAGCCCAGTGGAGATCCATAAACTACTGTGGGTACACACGTGAATTCCAAGGATAGAAGACATTAAAGCCTTTTGTCATGTACATGCACACTACTGTCCAAAAAGTTCAGTCCTGACCAGCTAGTCTTTCAGCTGAGCAGTGCTGCAAATTAACTGTAACGCTCTTGCTAGCGTCTCACTTCACTGTTTCTACTCTCCTTGCACTCAGAAATAGGGTTTCACACTGTATGAGCACACTAAGCTGGTTCTGATACATTGGCTGAAGCCCCTCTTCCTACTGCACAAACCTGAGCTCTACATAAATTCCATTCCTTTACCATTCCAAGCCCCCTCTTCCAGACTTAAGTCTTCCCCTTCTGCTTGTTTGTGTGTGACCTGCTGGCATTCAGTGTGATTGCGTGACTATCCAAATCAGCCCCAAAGTCAGTGAGAGTGCCCTTAGTGGGCTGGAGACCTGACAAGCTCAGCCAGAACTCACTCAATTCAACGGTCCCAGTTTTTTGCTGCTCCAAAGGTGGGGAGGAGAAGGGTAGGGTCCATTCCTGGTGGTCACATGCTCAGTGCTCGACCTCATATGCTAACTGCCGTCACATTTGCTTTTTATAATCAGTCTGTCCGTACCTCCCAGACTCAACGGCAATAGGTGTCAACGTTTCAGTATCAAATTCAAATAGAAGTTGCAAYGCTGATGTATCAGATTCTTCTAACATGACAGTATTGATGCTCTGCCAGGTGACAAGAAGCATTGAGGAAGGAAGTGCTTCCACACCCATCCTTAAACAGTGAGAGTGAGATCCAAGGGAGACAACTCACTCCCTTGGTATGTCCTCTGGTCAGCATCAAAGCTTAGTATCAAACCCAGAACCCCAATCCTTCGCAGCCCCTAGTGCAAACCCCTTGTGCAATCCCTTCCAGGAAACCTTTCAGATGAAGCGGGCAGCACTGCTACCAGACAAGTGTCCTGCTTGTCTAATATGCACACCAGGAAAGTGTGAGTTTACAAACATAAAAATAGCAGCACCACTGGTTAAGAGGTGCAAACCTGAGTCATACACCAGGCTCACACCTACTATGTCCAATTGCATATATGTTCCTAAATATTTCAAACCAAGTAAAACAAAACTTGAAGGCTGTACACCCTGGCAAATAACTCCCTCATTCCCTATCCTTGGCTATGAAAACTGACAAGCCATCCCAGCTCTGGGACATGGGACTTCTCCCAAGTTCTCTTTTTGCAAGAAAGATAATCAAATAAATGTAAATCCAAATCATGATAATTCCCTTCTGAGTCTGTCTGCTACAGATATCCAGCCTTTGCTGGGACTATATCACCCCTCTGCAGAGGCCCTTAAAAAATATTATTAGCACCTTTATTTTGCATCCAGGAAGGAACATACAGACAGTTTTACTTTTGGTCCAGTTAATCCAGCCCCATGTTTTTGGTTTACTCAGCGATCACATAATTCTGCTCCAGAGGCCGTCAAAGTTTTGTCAGCACAATCTTTTATCTTGAATGACCTCATGATACTCAAAAGCCACTGGGCCAACCCTCAGTACATTGTGTCAAGGATGTATTTGGTGCAGCTCAGTGTTTATTTTAACTCAGACAGACCAGTCATCCAAGGACATCAGACAATGGTCCATGAAATGACTGCACATTTTAAAAGCCATCATCAAAAAACAGACCCAAGCAATCATGAAATAAAAATAATTAACACTTTAAGCCTAGCATAATTTTTCCCTGCTGATGGAATCGTTGCAACAGCACTGCAAGATGGCCTGCAATTCTCCACCACCAGAAAGGGCTAATTCAATTTCAATTTAAAATAGCTGAAAAACACTGTTTGACGTAAGTGCTGCCATGTTTGACCTTTTGTTACATTTCAAAATGGTTTTAATTCAAACTGGCTGCTTAACAATTTCCAAGGACATGCTTTTATCTTGTTAAAGGCTGTTACTACATTTGTCTAGTCCAGTTTTCTTGGATCTCACTTGTTTGCCATGAATGTTCAAAAAGGCTAGCTAGCAGTTCATGGTATCCTGTGCTAGTTCCTTTAGAAGCATTGGCTGTGCGTCATCTGGTCCTGCTGGTTTTGAAACGGTTAGTTTTACCAAGTATCCTCTCACCCTCCCCTCATCAATAACTTGCTGGCTAAACCAACACCAGTTCTATTCTTTCCCCGATGGTCTGTAGCAGCACTGTTTTTTAACAAAAATATTTGCTTGCTTCAGCCTTTCCTCCATCCTCAGATACTCCAGACATGTTCTTTCAAGAGCTTCTCTCTTTTTATTTTCCTTTCCTACCTCCACAGCTTTTGCTCCCCTGCTGCAAAATGGTGCAATGAATATTTCTGCACCACAAGGGACTTTGCACTAGTGCAGACCTGCTGGTGGAGAGTTCTCAAAAAATCTGGCCACCAGAAAAATCCATTTTAAAACACTTCTTGCTTCTGCCCACTCCATTTTTGTATCACAGTCATTAGACTGCATGGCTTTATCTACCCTAGAAGCAAATTCTTCATTTAACAAGTCAAGTAAAAAGTGCTGGATTTAAATAAGCACAAATCTGTACAGTCATTTTCCTTCATTTGGAAGGGAACATAAGCAACAAAGCATCAGCTGCAGCAATAACTGTTTTGGTTAAACCCAGAAAGTCCTCTGAAACTTCTCCACGGTTTTGAGTGGCAGCTAGACATTTACAGGCTACTCAAGGGGGGTGGGAGGGGGCAGTAGAAGGGAATGCTTCTGTAAAGTGTTTTTACAGTCTTTTAAATTCCTAACTGCTGACACAAGAAAATACCTCTGCTTTTGTCATGAGGGCCTTCATCCTCTGTCCTGTTCTCTTTAAAAACCCCGTAATGGAGAATGGGGTGTTGGCAAGCGCTACAGCTAACACACAAAAGAAGCTTTTGCAGAAAGCACACACTCCAGAGGGGAAAAAACCCCAAACAGCCCAAATGCTACTGACAGGTTCCCGTTTCACAAGGAGTGACTGGACAGATGCACCAAGCCTGCTGAAACAGCTCACCAGGAACTACCATAAACTTGGACCATGGGCTGGCTGCTGGCACTAACGCTTCTAAGTGCAAAGGTCCTCCCTCCTCCTCTGCAGGTGTGAAATACCACGATCTCAGACAGACTGCTACAGCTGTTTGGCACAGAGCTCCCAAAACATTTGCTGCTCCTCTTTTCATGTAGCAACACACACCAAACATGGACTTTAGCTAGAGCGCACATACCACCCTGTGCTACTAGCCACGGCTGTACCACGGCTTGGGGAGTCCGTAGTCACACACGGCTTGTGACCCGTGCAGCAGTGCGAAAAGTCAGATACCATGATCCAAACGCTCTGTCCAGGATCACTGCACAAACTAGTACAGCTGAGTGCACTAAAACATCATAATCCTTCCACGTTTCATTTTATTCTTGATATGTTCTAACACTATTTAGTAAGTATTTCCTATCCAGCAAAAGCTTATGGGATTTACTACATTAATGGAATGAATGCGTAATTACAATTCATTTGCAACATTTCTGACAAATTTGGGTCTCAAGTCTGTCACATCTCTTGAGCTTCCAAACCAAAAGGGCACTGAAATCAAAGGACTTTTCATACTTACAAACAGGCAGTATGCTTAAGCAAGCTAATTCATGAGGTCTTCCCAGGACAGGGGCTCTCACTGCAAACTGAATGTGCCTTTCTGTAATAGGCTAAGGAGCTCAAAATAACAAAATTGATTGTGAACTCCTGGCTTTCTATCTCCGTATATGGAGATTTATTATGACAAATACATTTTTGTTTTTTTGGGTTTTGTTGCTGTTGTTGTTAGTTCCAAGGTCAAAAAGTTCTTCAGAACTTCTTCGGAAACAGAGCAATATTTCACAACAATTATGGTAAAATGAAAGGATAATCTCAGATGGATCAAAAGAAAATATGGGAAGAAAAAGTCAAAATCAATACACAAATAAACGTGAGAAACTATTGGGAAGGTAGCCATACTATCACACAGGATCTGTGAGTGGCAGGGCACCAGAAAATTTATGAGTCAACAACATGATGCTTTTGCAAAAGGCAGTTTCCAAGAGTGTAATATGCAAATGTTGGGAAGTAATTAACCTGTCCTATCCAGCCCTGTTGAGGCCTCTGCCAGAGTCCTGCATCCAGTTTTGGACACTGCTGAGACAGAAACAAATTCAGAGTCCAGAAGAGAAAAGGAAGACTGTTCAGAGGTTTGGAAACATAAGCTACAGGAAAGGATGAAGAAACTGGCTTAACCAATTCAGAAAAGAGAAACCCGAGGAAGGAGACAGGCATCACCACAGTTCATCCTGCCTACAAAAGGTGGTTAACAAAGGAAAAGGCCATCAAGTTGTGGTCCACAGCTTGGGGATGACAAGAAGACATCAGTTCAGCTTGCAACAGTGAGTGTTTTAGGTTCAGGGGGAAGCTAAGATGGGAAGGAATGAAGCAGGGATGGATTCTCTAGGGTCAATGTACAGTCTCCACCATGGGACTTAAGACACCATTACCCTCATTTCCCAGGCATCGTTTTGGTGTACTTCTGCCATGGGACAAGATGATGAATTAGGCCTCTGCAGCTTCAGCAAGTCTTTTTAGCTGTCATATCCAAATGCTCACACGCTACAAGTGTGAGTATTATCTTCTTCAGGTAGGAAGACAATAACTGGAGACAGAAAGACACCCTGATGTTAGGAAAGGCTAAGTGTGCTCAGCAGAGCCTGGATGCAAAGCATACCTGGTCCTCCTGCCACTATGCTCCCACCACACCTTTTAACTCCCTATGAGCCACTCAAATGGTTTCCCTGATAGCCAGAAGGTTAAGGCTCCTGGCTGTCTGCTGTCTTTAGGACCCAGTGTATAGGGGATGCCTTGATGTGGCCTGCTAATCTTTTCTACTGTACACTTCTGTGTGGCAACGCACATAATAGTTTTTCAGCCTTTAACACCTAAACCATCATCTGCTTACCATCCTCTTCAGGCTATATTCTTAAGGAAAGGATGCTCAAAAAATGGCTCATTTCAGACAGTAAACTAAGTAAAATACTAGGTACTACCTGTGTCCAGCCAATCAAAGGCAAAAAGGAAGCAAGCTCTGTCTTTATAAACTGTATTAGAAAGCATGGACAAAAMCAAGCAAGGTGCCTCAAATTGGCATTTCCTACTATAGTAGTATCAATTGAATTGTTCAAGTCCGTCTCCATTTTGAACTGACATAATACTTGAGGATTTTCTCTTTTTAAAATGTTTGTTGTCTTATTTTCTCAGTTATCTCTGCAACATTCCCCATCTTCCAGGCCTAGCTACTTTGCCCAGAACTTGCTGGTTGCAAGTGATACCAGAATATTGGGTCTTTCCAGCACTGGAAAATTGAGCACTGAAACAAAGCCAACAGTCGTACTGACTGACAGGTTGCTGCAATATCTAGTCTTTTTTGTATATTTGTGTCTCCTTATTTAAAAAGTTCCAGATGCTGCTGTAATACGAAACTGAAATYGGCTAAAGAACACAACATTGTATGCACAATAATTAATTAAGAGCCATCTAGTATGGGGAAATAAATGTATGCAGAGAAAAAGTCAGTGTCCAAAATAATAAGATAATCTTCCCAAAGATTAATTTCTGAGAAGACAGGCTATGGAAAAGCATGCTTTTCCTGGTAAATTCGTTACCTTCTGTAAACCCACAAGATCTGAAATGTTTCTGTTTGTTACATGACAGAATGATTTCATCTTGGAGATTGTCTACATAGTGGTGGTTAGCATTTTCTCTGGATCATGACACCTGATGACAATAAAATCATCCACATCGTATGAGCTCAGCACCCACAGAAGCGGTCTGCAAACCAGCTCAGTCAGGAATTTTAATAACTGCCAACTGCAGGCAGTTAATTGGTCCTTCAATTTCAATTTTATTTAATTAATTTAATAAATCAGTTTATTTATAAACCTACTTAACATACCAAGTGTCGTTGTTAAATTAGCTGTTAATTTAGTTACTGAATAGAAACCATTCACGCACATCCACAGAGCTCACAGGCCACTCAACTTGTTCCTATAGCAGAGACAGATTCACAACATATTTCTAGCAACCAGAAAAGGTTGCTGAAAGTGTGACTGCAGCCAAGGGACTGCATCAGTCTCTGCCACGCATGGGTCCTATCCACAAGTCTTTACGGCACAGGAAAAAAAAAACAAAAAACCAAGTCTCACAAGAAAAGTTATGATTTCTCAGTACTCCAGTCCTTCCGGATAAATCATCTCTGCCAAACCGTGCCCCTCGACTCTGTGTCTTTCTCGATCCTCTTCACACCTCTGACTTCCCATCGTACTGCTGCTTCCCCTTAGCATGCTTGCGTGCACACACACGCTCCACTTGCACATAAATGTGTACCACCGAGGGAAGTCTGAATGCAGTTTCAGAGCAGTGTTACGGAGCAGCTTAGGCTCCAACAGAGATGGATATAGCGCATTCACCTTCCCTCTGAGACTCAGACATGGTAGGCAATGCACCCAGCGCTGACAGCCAGTCCTAATGCTACTGAGGCAGAACAGCAGCTGCAAGACTTCACCCATGCTAGCAAGCTTACACTTACATGCACACACACAAAAAGCCGCAACTGCAGCAGCATCAGCAGCACCTGAAGCTGCATCCCTAGCACAGGCTGCCTGAGGCTTCTACTTCGAGACAGCTGAAAAGCAGGATGAGAATGTGTGCACCAGGCAAGCACCTGGATGCCAGTGTTGCCACGTGGCGTGGAACCTGGGCAGCAGGTTGAACAGCAGAAGGAATAACGGTAACCAGCAGTTTGCACACATTTTGCCATGCTGCCACAAAGCCAGGTCCCGCCCGCAAGAAGCTTGGTGGCCAGAAGCTTGACACTGTCAGCGGCATCAGCAAGCTGCAGGAGGAAAGGCTCCTGCTGGAGAGGACTGGCAGGAGAGGCTGCAGAGCAGAAGCAAAAGCCAAGTTTAAATCTTGGTAGCAGATGGGATTTGCTGCCAAGGTGCTGCAGCATGCCTGGTCTTACCACGTGTGCACGTTTCCCTTGACTGGAATGGCACCAGCTGCTCTTACCTTCCCCTGAATCATAAAAGTTCACATAAATATGGGAGAGGAAAGAAGACAGAAAAGGATTCTGTGCCATAGCGTTTACACAGACCTCAAATTCTCCACAAAATTGCTTGCAACTTCCAAATATATCCAGAAGTCTTCTTTCAGTGTAAACGATAAACCTCATATTGCCTTCCCTAGTACTGACCTTCAGAGCAATCCACAGGCAGACACTTCTAGTCTTTCCCTACTGCCTTACATAACCATTGACTTGAAAGCCCAGAAGAAATTTGTGTACAACAGCTGGATCTTTTAATGACCACCAAGATAGCAAGCAAACAGGTGCTCTGGGAAATGCTGGGCAGAAGGAAATCAAAGCTATCAGAGTTCCAGAACAAGTCCAGGAAGTCAGCCCAAGACATATCCAGCCAGCTTTTTGAAAGTCATAGTGAGGTTTTTCAAAACTGGTTCTCCAAAGTCAACCTATGTTTATATAAAGAGATGGCATTTCAAAAATCCTGTGCCTCTTTCAGCCCAATTCAAATCATTGGGAGTCAGTATTTCTAAAACAAAATTTAACTTTTACAAACAAATATAATGGGATAACAATTTAAAAATAGGTCATTTTGGAGCTACCAAAAGGATTTTCAGCTAAGTCAAAGTCCTTCTATGTCTCCAATTCTCACAAAATTGAGATTACAGCCATACACTCCAATTCAAAACAAAGAGATTTTTCTGTAGGCTGAAAAACTCTAATGGAAAAAGAAACCCTTTCCCACCCACTTTTACATGTAACATTAAAAGCCATAGCTGAGAAAATGAGATTCCTTGGCCTGGGGCTATGAACAATCCAGTGGGGAGAGAGAATAAGCATCAGCTACCAGGACTGTGCTGAAAGACCATTTAAGCTGCAGAACTCAAGCACATGGCTTATCTTCTCCCATTCAGGCTCCTTCCTGTTTTATTTCCTGTAAGAACAATGCTACATCCTAAAAAAAACCATGAACTGTATATGCAAAAGGTCCAAATTTCCCTTGATCTGAGTTACACCAAGCCCACGTTTTCAAAAACCCAAAAAAAACCCCCACCTTCCACCCCACTGGAAGATGTTTGTTTGCACCTGTCTTTGCCTATTCTGCTGTCTCTGCTGTAAGCATAATCCATGGAAAAGATACTCAGCAAAGCACTTGGAAAGCAAGCCACAACCTTCACCTCTGCTCTAGGCCAAAAAGCATGCTGACGATTTTCCTTTGCATCCTTGTTACATAGCAACACAGCTGAGAGCTAAGCCACAAGAAGCAAAGAGTCTTCTCACCCTCAGAAATCTGAGCAGATACATTGCACTTTCCTAACAGCTGGAAAAATCACTTGTTCACAGCTCCTTCTGCAATGACACCGATGATGGGGCTGTCACAACACAGGCAAGGTAACAATGAGGAGATTCAGACCTAACATCCTCTTACAAACTGTGTCAAAAGAAAAAGGGCGCTTTAAATAGCTCCTTCAAAATCCAGTACTATTCAGATTTTGGTCTATCCCAGACAGCCCTAATGAGCAAAGATTTTCAGATGCGGAAAGAGGATGTAGGAGTCCAAATCCCATTGAGATTAATAGGACTTGTTCTTCTAATCCACTTAGCACTTTCCAAAATCTGCTTCAGCCAACACATATTTACTTATCTAGCAAACATCACATCCAGGAGCAAAGGGTGTGTTCTGCCTTCACACTGCAAGAAGCCTAAAGGAAAATGTACAGGAATTTCAGAAGCACTTTCAAGATACTTCTCAGGTGACTTCTGCACTGATTTGCCATCTGGTGTTCAGCACACGTTGTCAAATGCTCCTCTCTTCAGCTTTGCATCTGCTACAGCACCAGCAGCCACCGGGCATCACTCCCTGCACTAAGCACAAACCCACCAACGTGACCCATAGGCTTGAACTAAAAGTACCATGACCCAGCGTCACTCATTTAACCATGGGAGACAAAGCACTTGGGAACATTAGCTTCAGGCCATATAGGAGCATCTGCCAGAACCCCCCCTAACTTTCGTAATCTTGAAGGGACTTACCCTCCTGCTATTTTTCAACATGCCCATTGGTGACAGAAGTGTCAAAAATAATTCAATTCACCCTGATCAGAGCCCTGAAAATAGAGAAATCCTGAGACATCACCTACCCCCCCCTCCCCCAAAGTATGTAGAGAGTCACTCTGGTGCAGCGCTATGCTCTAAAGTAATTATGTTTTAGAAGATAATCTTCTCAAACGTGACAGTCTAATTCCTGCTAGAGGAACAGAGATCTATTAAGAGGCAAAACACAATAAATACATGCTACAGCTGGGTCTCTGCAATGCTGGGAAATTGTCAATGCTGCTGCAATCTGTCAATCCTAATAAAATCTGTGCTGAAATTAAGCCAACATAAATTAACAAAATCCACCTTCACTAAATCATTTAACAAGAAAACATTTTTTAAAATAGAAAAGATCACTAACAAGAGCAGCATCACCTGAGGTTAACAGACACATTAACAGAATAGTGGAGAGAGTAAGCAAAACAACCCTATTCTGGTATTTCCTTTTCTCCTAGGCAATTATTTGGTTGTTGCTTACAGAACAGATTTTGTACCCACCCACAAAAGCACATCTGTTGTAATCCTGATGAATGTTTTCTACTTTTTGCCAGTCCAAAAAGGCATTCTTAGCTCCTGAAAGAAAACATTTGAAATCTATTTTATTAACATAGTTTCAGTGCATGTGAAAAATCTAGACTTATTGGGGGGCTAAATCCACCTTCATTCAAAGCAGTCAGACTACCTCACATGTCTCCTCAGCTTGCTTTGCAGTAACAACCTCACTTCCACCTCTCTAAAAGGCTACTGAAATGGCTTGACTACTCAGGAAAACAGATTCTCAAGCTAGGAAAGGATCAGCTTCTCAGGAGTCCTTAAAAAGCTGAACCTAGAGTGTGACTAAACCATGTGGACAGACTATACCCATTTTGGAAAGCCAACAGCAGAAGCATCATGCTACCACCCACTCTGTTCCTGTGAACTCTTTTGCTGCTGCTATTTCCAAGTACTGGATCAGTGTGTTCATTGCAACACCTTCCTAACAGCTCTGCAGAGCACTGTTAATCCTGATTTTATACAAGGAACAGAAGGCACAGAAGAGGCAGGAAGGCAGTGGCAGGGCTGGGAATTAAAGCCAGGTCTTCCTATTAAAAGGTTTCAGACTGGAGACACCAGGCTCTTTTTGCATCACATACCATGCCACAGCATCCTTCTAAGGAAGGATTGCCAAAATAAGCTGAATAACAGTCCTAGAAATTGTCTCTTTCAAACCATCATCAAGACTACATTTGACAGGTTTGCTGGGTTTTTTTTTTTTCAAACTGAGGGCTCCCTGACCTTTTGACAAAACTTTTGGTAGAAAAGAGTCCACCTCAAATCCTCAGAGCAAACGTAGTCAAAGCCCTCTACAGAACTGCCCATGAGGAATTACAGTGCTGCCACAGAGCTGGCCCAGAAAACAGGCATGGGTGAGACGTGGAGGGCACTACAACACGTTGTCATCCTGAACAAGATACACTGAAGTCCGCAGGAGCACGACAGCATCTCCTTCCCCTCTAGCTCACAGGACCTGTTTGCAGAAACTTGCCTCCAGCTGCCACTTGCAAGTAAGGCTCTCCATCTCCTTCTCCTGATTACCAAAGCCTGCCTCTGCTCTAGACCTTATCTTGCAAGCTCTGCTTGGCGTCCTTGTACATGTCCTCTGGGCTCAGTCTCCTTTCATTTTTATCTGGTGGCAACTCTCTGGTATGTGTCAGAACTAATCCCTCTGAGGAAACACAGAGAGAGGTAAGGGAGAAGAGACCATACAACCTGGTGTCCTGACACCTAGAGCATGTGTTTGGAGCATCTGATCCCTCCTCTCCCATTTCACATACCCCAGTCCTGCAACAGCATAGGTGCTCTATGCTCTTCTCTTTTCAAGGGAAGATGCATTTTGCACAGGTAGGGTACTTGCAAAACACACTACACTGCAGTGCCAGGGCCCAGGCCAGCCTCCATTATATATGAACAGTTAAGGTGGATACGTCAGCATGCTGTTCCTCTGAATCTACTACAGTGAGCTAATTATCCAATAGCATTTGTTACACTCCGATTCACTCCTTTACAGGACTGCATCTCGTTCAACTTTCCCTCCTGTCTAAGCCAGGACAAGATGCTAACCAGGCCTTGGCTGGATGCACCAGCTGTGCTACCAGCTCACCTGCCGCTGGGACTTCAAAGCCTACTTGCTGCTCTTGTGCAACCACGTCTTGTCCCAGCTGCCTAGTGAAATACTACACTGCTTGCCTGCAGCAAAGTAAAAGCTAGAAAACAGTGACCTTAGAGGATACTAAACCTGGAAGACACTTAAGAAGAGGCCAACACTTATTTAATTCAGCTGACCTGATTCACATCTTTGACCTGTTTGAACAGGTAACACTGTTTATCAGCAGGTCCAGATCAGCAGCCACAAAAATCACATTACAAGGAAGATGGCTGAATGGAAACTCTTCTCTTGTAGATGCAGTCCCAAACCAGCCCCTCTTCCTGGGCTGGTTTCTCATTTCTAGTGAAGTTTTCCACTTCCAGTTTGAAAGATTAATGGAGACAACAGATGAAGGGCTCAGTCTGTTACACATCTCATTCTCCTGTAGAAGATTCAGTGATCTGTTTTAACAGTACACCACTGATAAGAGTATATCTCGCTCTTCCTCTGATCCCTTCTTCCTTCCTTGCTCCTGACTGCGTTCTCCTGCGTGCATTTTCCACCATGCTGTCTCTGTCACCACTAGACCCTTCTCTGGTTTGTAAGCCACTGAAGTGTGGCTCTTTCCAAGAGCAGCAACAGGACTGGATGGTCCAAGGTTTTCTGAGTAATCCAGTCCCTAGATTTGGGAATGACAAGCCAGAAAGGACTTCAAGGCCGTAACTGCTAGACTACCCTGCAACCCAGCGGTACGCTGCATCCCACAGTTGTCTGCTGCGCCCAGATACTGTCTTCTGCCTATGACCTCCTCTCAGGAATTCTTCTCTGGCTAAAAAATCCAGCACATGTTTTGTACCTCCAAACCCAGAGTGCTTTTGATATGTGGCTCCAGAAAGGTTATCTGTTCCTGCCTTGCCAATGTAGGCTAGCTTCCTCTAATTCGTATTACAAGGCAGTGAAACAAAGCAATTCGTTCATCTCTGTGCCTGCCTGGTCAGCACCTTCTCTGTGCTAGCCAAGTTCAGCAGAATAGCTGTAACGCATTCACCAGCCCTCAGCAATAATGCACCTCTAGCTCAGGAAGTCCCTATGCCTCTGATAAGCAGAAGCTGGGAGATCATGCAGGGGGAAGTAAATTTATGCATGTTGTGTTTCTTATGCTCAATACCTAAGTACCCAGTGGGTGAAATCTAGCTGGAACCATGACTCCTAATTTTTATAGTTAAGCAATGAATGTAAAACTGTCATTAAAGAGTCAGGCTGAGCTGGGACAGTGGGAATTGCAATATTCACTCTCCGTCCAGGAGTTTCATGTTTCACTGCTCACTGGAAAGAACGTAAGTGAATAAAATTTGTCTTGTTGCACAATTTGCAGTTGTAAACACTACTAGCCCAAGAGAGGGAAACTGATCTGCAAMGCGGAACAGGAGCATCCCTTGCCACGTCCGATTAGATGGAGTGCAAAACTGCACGTTAAATTCAGCAGAGTCCACAGAGTAGCAGGCTGCAAATCAGAGACAGCCAGACAGGTTGTTTCAGCACAAAACAAGAGAATGAAAAGGTGAGAAAGACTTTTGCCAACTACACAGTAAGAGGACTCTCCGCTGTCATGGGCCACACCGCTAATAATTATAGATGCAATGCTAGGCAATCTTTGGCACACTTCTCCAGCCAGCTTGCTGTATGGCATTATAAGCTTGCTCTCAAATACAAACCATAATGGGCTACCCCTGTGTCTGTTTCTGCTGTATGCCCCATCCCTGTCTCTCAACACCACAACTGGACTGCTTCTTCCCAACACACCCCTCTCTTGATGCACTGAATCTACAAAGCCCTGCCTAGCTACAAATTAGCACAGGGAGCCATTGGCTAGCAAAGGCACGTGGTGTCCTCAGTGTCTCATTAGGACAAGTTGTGAGGCTCTCCATGGGGGCCCTCAAAAGACCTGGACATCTGAAACCTTAAGGGATATATGAGAGTGATGGAGGACATCAAGCACCTATCTCATAAGCTGTACCCTGTGTCTTTAATTCTGCAGTTAAGCATTGCTTTCTCTAGTTGCCTCTCCATTTGCCAGATGATGTGCAGAGCACAACAACTAAGGGACTCACCTCTACAACATTTCAGTGGCAGAGCCTGGTGTAAGCCAAGACCAGCCACCTTGAAAAGCCTTGGAGCCAAATTCTGCAATGTTACACATTGCTTGAAAATCAGATAAAAACAGTATGAGCAGATACGCATGAAGTGTAAACACTTAAGAGCAACCAGACCTCTACAGGACAGCTGCTAAGTGACTGCCACTGGCATAGCCTGGAGAGGTAGAGGGGAAAGCAGTGATGCCAAAACTAGGAGCTGGTCTCTTGTGCTATTTTCCCTCCACACTCTCTCACTTACTTGATGACTCTGCAATACCTCTGAGGCTTAGTAGTCTCTGTCCTTGCGAAATTTGACTTGGGCCTTCTCCACTCCTGCACCAACCATTCCACAACCCATCTTCCCATGGCTGCTCATGCTGTGCAGTTTTGAAGCCTAACCCAGCAATCCATTTGCTGTTTGACTCATGCTGGGACTGAGCTGTTTCCTACCACAGTTCTGCTGCTCCTCAATAAATAAGATGGCATGTGACTGAAAATAAGATCAACTTCCTGGTAGAAGCTAAGGCTGAGAAATGGATTGGCTTCAGGCACCACTATCTGAGACCTAGAGACTTTACCCTATTTTCATTCCTGTGAGTCTTAGCAACAAGATAGTACCCTAATTTTCCCCTGCCACTCTTATTAGAAATCATAGCAGAGATAAGGGACGACTGCTTCTACTCAAATCAGTCTGAGACAAGTACAGTTTCTGCCCTCGTTAAAACTAAATGCAGCACAGCTTTCAGAAAGATGCTTTCCCAACAGCATTAACTCTCAGCTATGAAAGCCCATCAATAAAATCCTCTGCTGGAACCTTCTGTGGCCAAGATAAAGTTCTCGTTATCAGCTAACTAATCTGCAATTACTCTCCTCTAAGACTGAAGTGGATGGAGGAAAACATCTTGGCCAGGGCAAATGCAATTAGAAACAGACTAAGTTATCTACAGGATGTCTGAAAGCCCCGCCTAATACTTACAATACCTAAGGTGAAGACTCATACATTGGTGGGTCTCCAGGTTTCCATTACATGACCTGTGGCTAGACCCTGGATGACAAATTGACTCGTTTCTAGGGGAGCCAGGCTGCATTAAGAAGCAGTGGGAACAGAAAACAAACCGGAGTTCAAGGAGACCAGCAGTGCCGAAGCACACACACACGCTCTGGCACGGTAGCGGCAGGCATTTGCAAGCAGAGATGCTGGGGCTGAAAGAGAATCTTGCTCAATCAGGTGTGAGATCCCAGCTTCAAAGCAGATGTTCCTCCTAATTCAGCAGTGCTGCACCTCTGCCTGGCATGGCTGACACGAGAAGGAAGGAAGGAAAGTGTTCTTTATCAAAAGCCTACAGACAGGCTCTGAACAGAAGCACTGCATTGTCCCCTGGGACAAAAAAGGTAATGTGGACAACCTTTGGCTCATTGTGGAAGTCCTTGAGAAAGGTAGGTGAGCACAGAAACCAGGAACCTCATCTGGGGAGGAAACACAGCAGCACCAGAGCAACTGCCTTATTCCCAGCCTTGCAACAGGTTACATTTTTGCTTCCTCTACCATGTAGAAGTTGCTAAGTGTCTGTGCAGCTCCCACCATTGCAGACCCTGGGAGGCTCTTTAACTCTCTGTGGGATGGCATTGCCTATGTACAGCACATGCCCTGGTGAACCCATTTCACCTGCTCGTGCTCTGTCCTCTGTTTCCCAGCTGGAGGAAAGAGCATTCCTTTTTACCTCACAAGGGGCCATCAGTGAGTGGAAACCTAAGCCTTATCCTGCCTTCCCCACATCCTCTTGATGCCTCTCTGCAGCTCTGGCTGTGCAACCTGAAGAGCATGCAGATATATGAATCCAGCCAGGACCGCAGTCCTGCCCCGAGGGCATTTTCCATGTAGTGTGTAACAAGGTTGTGGAAGACGGGCAGTTGGACTAGCAGGAATCTGGGCTTCCTTCTCAGTCATCTCCTGGCAGGTAAGACCACCACCTGGTGCATGCACGCTGTGGGCAGAAGCACAGCCGGGAGACCTGCTGCCCCCAGCTCTGCACCCGTCAGCCGGGACATCACACACACTTGCACCTGATGCTGGAGGAGGAAACCTCCAAAAGACACCAACTCCCAGGAGGCCTGTGGTGCTCCAGCACAGAGGCGAAGTGTGTTGGCACGAGCAGCGATGCTCTTGCAGAGCTGATACCTGTCACCCACTGGTCCAGGGAAGTTTGCTTAACGGTTGCCTTTGTTTTTAAACATGAACCCTGGTGGAGGCCGAAGTGCTTGCTTGCTTAGAGCCAGTCCTCAGGCACTCCACCGGTTCGCATTAGACCTGTCTCACTGTCTTGGGAATAAATGTGTATGTGTGTTCCAGGAAAAAAGAAATAAAATTAAAAAAACCCCACAAAACTCTGGCCAAGTGTTGATATTAAACTGGAAAAAGGAGCCAGGCAGGAATGCAGTTAAAACTCAGTTCTAGCTCTGCCCCCTTGTGCTTACTCCAAAAAAGGGCATGAGCCTGGTATTTGGGGGGAAAAAAGAACAAAAAAAGTCTGCTCACCCTGAAGGGGAACAGGACTGAATTTCTCAATGCCTGTGGAATTCAGAGGCAGAGGGGAAAGTGACAGCAGCAGAATCGTACATAGTGCCACAATACCAGGGTGCCAGGCAAGCCAGACCTCACTCAGAGTTTCTAGAAAACCAAGCCCTGGATGTGGGACAAAGCGCAGAATGACAGCCCGAGGCAGAGACTGGGAGTAACTGAAATCCCTATCCCTTTGCCTCTCCCCTTCTCCTGCTGCACTCACACCTTGGGGGCTGGTGCTGCGCATACAACCATGTGAGTGCAAAGTAACATTTCATTTAGTTTCTGCATCAGCRGAAAAGTCTGCCCTAGACCGCATTTATGTTAAGATGGGGGGAGAGAAAGGAGAAGAAAACGCAACCCCAGGGGAAGTAGAACTGAGCGTACAGCATTTTTTCTTAACGCTAGGTCTAAGGCTCTTGACCACATAAACTGGAGAAGGAGTGAAGTTTTAGGGACAGCAGGGAAAAGCTGATTGACCTGAAACAGCAGGAAGACAGGAAGGTCACTTGCAACAGTTTCCTAATGAGCTGAGAGGCTGGTTCTAGCCCACGTAGTGCAGTCATTCTGACCCCGTTCAAAACTCAGGCACTGTATGCACGGGTACCCATATAAAGACTAAAGAGAGAGCTGAGTGTGAAAAACTTGTATATTTCTAATAAAATCAATGAATCAATGATGATTTGCAACCACTGAGCATTTGAATGGGTAAGCAGTTTTCAGGATGTAAGCCAGTGTGACTAAGGCATGTGACTACAGAACTAGTACCCTGCAATGTTACACCACAGAAATGTGTATAACATGCTTGATATACGGGATTGGTGCTTTCCCTGGCTGAGACACATCTCAGGAAAGCGGTGTGCAGGGAGGGATAAAAAGTGAAGGTCAGCCCCACCACCTGCACAGAGGAGCAGCTGTAATCTCAGTGTACACCAGCTGTGTTTTCCAGAGAGGTACCCGCCATGAGGCCAACAGGTCCCATGTTTGTATGAAGAGATCTAACATCAGAATTGATTCCTAGGACTTTTCCCATTTCTTCTAAAGGGACTGAAGCAGAAATCCACTGATGTCTGCAGGAGATGTATCCTGACTTACACAAGCGTTGCACCAAGAAACAGCAGCTGACTTCTCACAAAATCCATTAAGACAAGATTACTGTTACCTTTCCAATTTCCACGGTCTACCTGCTTCACCCTTGGCCAACTTGGTCTGCATGCAGAGGGAGCTCTTTACCAGACTCTGAGCTTCACCAAGGCTATAGTCACAGAGGAGGAAAAGGAAAATGGCACCACAGGCTAGGGCAGCTTCCGTGCAAAATTTAGGATAGACCTAAAGCAGCTCACCTTCTGTCTGGCTACATGGGACCCTCCAAGGACTGCCCGAGAGCTGCAGGACTCCTTTTTCACAGTCTTTCCCAAATCAAGCCTATTCTGGCTTGGGGGACACATTGTGGATCCACCACTCCGGCTCTACATCACATGGCAAACCCCCTTATTTAAGGAGATCTAGCACCATGCAGCAGCTCCACAGCCACTTGATCATTTTCTACAGCATGGACAAACAGCCTCTCAAGAGATCTCCAGCACCCATCTTAAGAGCAAGAACAGAAAAGCGTGCGGCACATGGGATCACAACTATGTAGCTAGGCAGATACCATCAAGTCACCACCATCACTCCACTGCTTTGCCTGGGAACCTGCTTTATGCCAGCATACAGTCCTGCACACCCCCTTCCAAACCACAGCCACCAGCACTGAGCTTAGCAAAGAGCCTGCACGGTGGCTCCCTCCAGAGAGACATCGCTGGCAGAAGGGTATATAGAAGCATCAATTATGGACCAGCACACATCTCTTAAAGACAGCGGTGCCTGGAAACACCTCTGTTTCTCCTGTCTCTCAGTCACACAGCCTCTGATGCACCCAGGTTCCTGAGCTGCCAAAGGATGCAATTCCTCTAAATTTTAAATGTCTGCTTAGCTACTGCATGTGCAAAATCACACATGATGGCACAGGAAAAAGAAAACAGTGCCTTCTCTCAAGGACTTCCCCTAGCAAGCTCACGACTTCTGGAAGTTATGAAAACATTACACTCCAGCAGCCACAGACAATAGGCTGCTGAGTAGGTGACCCAGCTTCCCTAATCCACCACGACAGGGAACAGATATGTTCATGACAGGTCTTCAAAACACCTGGCCAACACTAATGGCCTTGAAATGCTACCAGCCTGAAAACTGCCTGAGCAAGGCAATGCTTTTGGCCAGGTTCCCAATCCTCACTGAACATGGGGAGGATAGAAGAGACATCCCCACCTATCCATGATGCTATCTGTAACAGTGGCACCAGAATGACATTTTGGAAACAGTTTTGCGATAGCGGTAATGAGCTCCAACTCTTGCTTTGGCCAGCTGGCCAGGGTTCAGCGCAGACTGAAGAATCCAGCCTGGAAATTTTAGCTTTTAATGTCAAACTGGTCTAGCCTAAAATAACAACCAAATTTTAGGCAAAGGAAAACTGGATTATTCCCAGAGGATTCATTACAATGCTAATGTGCAGATATGCTGTAGCTTTCCCAGACAGTATGAACAAGAGGAGTGACTTCTGCTACTTAGCAGCATCACTGATGCCTCAGTTTCCCACAGGCTCCCTGCCACTGTTGCTGTCCCAGTAACTACCACAAAACACTGCTCTGGGGACCAACTCAAGCCATCTTCACAGGAGCACCCAGGAAAGTGTCTTCCGTTCCAGGACAGCCTTGGACTAAAGGGACCTGGCAACACAAGTGCTTTTTAAATCATTCTTCATCTGCCTTGTGCTCCCTGTGCTCAGCGTCACAAATCAATGGCAAGCCGACGGAGCCAACGGCAAGGGCTGTTTTCACTTACCAAAATCCCAGCCCTCCACTTGACAGCACAGGGTATGGCGAGGGCTTTTGTGAACACGAGGGGAGCAGTGCCATACTGTACGCTCGCAGAGCAGGGCGCTCAGTGCCCACCTGCCATGCATCCCCACAGCAGCACCATCCCCTGCCCTGTGCCAGGCAGGGACAGTAGTCCCTGCCCTTTAACAGTCTCCTGGAACAGATGTAAACCACAGAGGTTAAGGCGGGTGCTTAGTGAGATGAAGGAGGCATTGAACTCTAACGACTCACCCCTGACTAGCCTGAGCAGGAACATGGCTTCTGGGCAGCATTATGGCCTTATGGTCCCACTTCATTCCTTGTTAAGCAGGTAAACAGAGCCCAGAAGAGCCGGCGCCTGCTCCACAGGGATCTTCCTCTGCAAGTATTGCAGCACTGAATGCAGCCCTCCAAGTCTTTTGGTCCCTCTCACACATACCCACACATTTGGCTGATGCCTGAGGGCATTTGGAACTGGCTAGCAGAGGCCTCCAGTACCTCAAGCACACAACAGACCCCTCTGCTTGGTGGTGGTGTTTCAGTGCTCCTAAAAGCTCAGTCCATTTGCAGAGGGTGTGCAGCAGAAAGCACACAGCTTTGACGTGCAGCTGCCCTCCCACTCCTGCCTGCCCCTGTGCTAAAGTCACAGTACCACAGTTTTATAATAATTTCTTGTCCTATGTCTCATTGTCAAAAAAAAAAAAAAAAAAAGTCTGGTTTCAGATTAGCATAAAGAAAGTCACATTGGCACTGACAACAAACTTATGAAGCTTCAACCTGATCTACAGAAAAGATCTACAAAAAACAAGAATCTGGAAGCTGTTTGAAACTGCTTGTCTACCCTTAACTGCAGATGTCTAAATGCCCCAAATTGGTATTTTATAAGACAGAACAAAATGTACATTGATTCCATGCATGAATCAGCAGCCCTTGAACACTACCTAGCAATCTTTTCTGTTTCAGAAAGCTATTTGGTGGTGATTTAAAGCCTGAATGATGGCAATTCCACCAGGTCCTAAGGAAATTTGTTCAACTGGCTAATTGCCTTTACTAGAAACCAATTATATTGATTCTGATAGTGTGTATCCTCAGCAGCTAGGCCACTGGACTTGGGGCTTTTGCTGCATTGTCCCTCTTCCTCAGACAGATACCCAAGCATGCTCATGAAATGACTTGTCAGTTTCTCTACAAACACCTTTGTAGATCAAGTTTCTACTCTCCTGTTGTACAGGCATGCTCTTCAGGTCCCAAATTAATTGTGTAGCTCTTTTCTGACCTTGCTCCAATTCTTCAATGCTCTCTGAAGTGCTGACACCAGGACTGAGCAGTGTTCCTGCACCGGGTTCCCCAGCACATTTCTCCACTGCTGATACCACTCACCTGAGGACTGCAATCTCCGTCTCAGCTGCAGTACTGGGCTTGGCAGTCATGTTCACTAGTTATCTTATCTTCCAAGCCCTTTGCACCATCAATGTATTCCAGATAAGGCCTCCAGCCTCATTAGCTTGACTGCCATGCTTTGCTCCTAGATGTACGGCCTTGCATTTAACAGCACCAGAGGAGCCCAGCTTTCCAGGTGACTGAGCGCTGCTCCCACAACTGACCTGTTGTTTACCTCCCCTCTGTCTGCAGGATCTCCATGTTTGTGCAAACAATTACTTGGTATTTACATCACTGACAAAGCCACTGGGTAACGCAGGGCCAGGAACAGATACCTTCAGTACTTCTTTACAAGCATCTTCTAGCTTCCTTCCTCCCTGGTGGAGGATGACTCTCCATCTGCAGCCATTTTATGAGAATGATCACTTCCCCTGGGCTGTTTGCAGTAAGCCACTTTTTTGTCTAGTGTGTACTCCTATATCAGAGTATCACCAGGAACAAAGTCAGAAGCCTTCAAATCTATGTATAATTATGTCAGCACAACAACTTTTATCACCAAAAATCATACTCTTATCAAGAAGTGGGATCACGTTTGTCTGACAAGGCCAGTTTCCCATTCAAGGGAAATTGGCAAGCATCATCCTGCCTTCTCTCAGCTCTTTACCAGCTGCAGAGCCTATCAGCCTTTTTATGCTTTGACAAACTGAAGTTTGGGTAGCCTGACAAGCTACCCCCTCATTGTCCCAGAATAATGCTGATACAGTAGGTTTGTTCCACTCCCCTGAAGTTTTTCGAGTGCCTATATTAATGATTCAAAGAGCTCCTTGGCTTAGTCTCTAAATATTCTGGACTGTAAGTTAACCATTGTTAATGTTTTGTACATTTAAAAACACTGACATCTAACATTCTTCCTAATTACTGGAAGTAGTTTCTTACTGAGGCAGAAAATATTCCCTTATGACCAAGCTATGAATACACAGTCTTCTCCTTTCCAAACACCAAGAAATAGTTACTGGTTATTTCTTCCTTTTCTATTTCATAAGCAACAATTCTGCACCCTGTTCAGTATGGAGCCTGTACCACTGCTAGGATTTCATGAATCCCTGATACATTTAAAGAATCCCTTCTTATTGTTCCAAACCCACCGCCCAAAGGCGCTCCATTGGTACCCTTCAGTTCTTTCATCAATTGTCTGCATTTCCTTGCAGATTACTTGTCCATGTCGCTTCCTCTATTTTTCCATTCGTTGTATTTTGGGTTTTTTATTGCTGCTTTCATCTCCTCTGTTAACCAAAACAGCTTTTTTTAACTAAGGAATTCATCTCTGCAAATGCAGAATTGTGGTTTCTCAGGGATCTAATACAGGAWTCTTGAACAACTCCCAATTATCATTCACATTATTACGCTTAAGTTTTTCCTCCCACTTTATTTGGCCTATAATTATTTTCAGCTTGGGGAAATTGGGCCTCCTTAAAGCACCAATCATACATATTATTGGTTGGGACTATATATTCCCTTTTCACATAGCAAATTAAGTTCAGTCACAATTACTTGTACCTAAGCAAACATCCTTTTCAGTTCAGTGACTAATTCATTTTTATTAACCTGGATGAGGTCTGAAATTGCATTACTCCAAGCCAGCTGTGATACCTTCTAGATAGAGTGTTATTCACCTATGCGTTTTAGGTGAATAGGTTTCTTCCAAAAGCATACCTGAAATACCTAAATGGAAGTATAATTTTTCTCTTTCTTCTCCTCTGGCAGAATTTCAAGGAGCTGCTCACCCAGGCATCATGCAATACTGGTAACAAGTACTTCCATCCCCTGTGTTGTTGATCAGCTACAACCTTGAGCCTTCCATGTCTTCTTCTTTTGACTTACCAACAGCTTCACAGCAAATAAAAAGATATGTGGTGTCAACCTCTCTTCTTTCCCCATTTCATCCTTCCTAGAAAGCATGGCTGTAGCTACTTTATTTTTAAACATTCCAAACATGCAACTCATCCCACCGGACTCCAGCTGTAACAATAGCCCATTTATCTTAATAAACAGGCCTTATAAATTCACACAGGGATGAAACTTGTGATCAAATTACCCTAGCCTAACAACTGTTCACTGGCTGAGCAGCAGAGACTGTCCAGGAGCCCAGACTTAGGCCGTACTGTATGAATTGTTTCATAAGTAATGCCTCCATCAGCAGCTCCCAACCGCTCCTTACATGCCTGCATTTTGCAGGGTCAAGCCTTTGTGCAGGCACTTGGGAAACTGGAAATGCAGTACCCAGTGCAATTAGTTGAAACACTCAAGCTGTCACAGACCACGGACTGGTGAGAGGCTGGGAGCAAGCAGCCAGACTGGGAGGTATGGGTCTGCTCACACCAATGCAAGACTGACAGGTACACTACCTGCCTACCAGGTACACCCCATGGTCTCAAGGAGAGTATAGGTATACCTCAGGATGTCTGCAACTGCTTGAGTACAGAAATCTCAGCCCTAAAAATTCCCAGAGACCATTTTACCAGACATACCAACAGTGACAGGACTTCAGTTCCTCTCTCAAAGAGCTACAGAGGAATTTGTACGTTTGCACTTTGGGGGATACCCTGAAACTCCATGGGCAGGAATTTCCCCAAGCATATGTGGAAGTCAGGCAGAGTTCTTGTATGATTATAGGCATGGGATATCACAAAGTTGAGGTTAATCAATACACACAGGTGGTCAAACTGCTGTACATTCCCAGCAGAATGGATTGCTTTGGCCAGAATAAGGTAAGAGCTTCAAAACTGAGCTCAGAACATTAGCAGCAAACCTCTGTCTGTCTAGCACTGGCTAAGGGCATGTCTTCCCTGCTGAGACAGCCCTGGTCAAGCATGCTAGCAACCACAGCGTCAAGCCTTCCCAAAGCTGCACAGCCCTGAGACGTCTAGTGAAAGACCTGTGAGAGTTAGTTTTGTGCTGATCCTGTGCAACTGTGGAAAGCTAAGCTGCTTTAGCCTTCTTTACCATTAGATTCTGACATACTTACCAGTCCTCCTGGGTGCACAGCAGAGGGGTAAAACTGTGGGAAGAGACCAGTGGATTTTGAGCACCTGAGTGATTTACCCAGCTCCCCCCTGCAAAACAAGTAGAAGAGAAGCCCAAAGCAATAACAAAACCTGCTTTACACCCTGATTCTTCAGGTGTACCAGGGAGTCAGGACTCAATGGTCTGATGAAAGGTTTGCGGGTGGAGAGGCAGGGAGATGCTGAGGACAATGTCCAGATGAAAGTTCAAATTTTCTCAGCAGTTAAAATCTCTAAGCAGTTAATCCAGGACCCCCAGCAAAGGTAAAGCTTTTACTTGAAACAGCTGAAAATTTGGCCTACACTGAATCAGAGGAATCCAGGGCTGTAGCATCAGTAGCAGGGTCCTCAACAACACCCTGTGCTGGGACACATACAATAGCACATCATTGCAGGGCTGCAGCTCTCCTGCTAGTTCAGAGCTTTGGGTGTTATTTATATAATTGGTTGCCACAAGAAGCCCAAACACTTCCTCTGAGCTTGCAGGAAGCTCTTCAAAATGCCACAGGGTGCCAGAAAAGCAAAGCCAGGGAGCTGTAGTCATGCAGTCCCATGCTGCCTTGCCTCAAGTGTGAGTGAAAATAGGCTTGAGCCATGCTCGGAGTGGGCTCCTTGCTCAGCCAAGTGGAGGACACCATGAAACCCATCTCCTTGGTGGGGGTAGGATGGCTTGTCCTGTGTGACATCCCAGTAAGCCAACAAGTGCCACTTCTGAAACATCGAGGGGGCTAACTGTACTTGGGACACTCTCAAGACAGCACGATGCTCTCCTCATGAGCCACACGTCTCAGTGGGGTCTCTCACTACAGCTATTGCAAGTGGCCAGTGCGAGGATATCTCAACACCAGACATACCCAGCAAAGGCAGCCAGCACCTCAGCTTTTACCTTTGGGAGAGAGGAACATCCATGGGATGATGCTTGCTGTCTGGATCAAGTAGCACCTGGTAGCACAGATTTATTTGCAGCAAAATCAGCCAGATTTGATGCACAATTGCAAACCCAGTTGATTTGAGCTTTGACAGCCTGATGGTCCATAAAGATGTATAAATATTTTTCTCACATGGTACTGTTTGGGGGACACAAGGGGAATGGGACACACTGATAAACTATAAGTAATCCACACAGAAATTAAGGGTTTGAGTAAATAAGATGAAAATCAGACTCTAGCACTGAGTCCACTGATGATGCAGCCTCTGTGCAAAAAGAACCATGCTCAGAAAGCAAAATAGGTCAACACAAAAACTCATAAAAGCTGCCATTAAAAAAAAAAAAAAAAAAATTTGCTAGAACCTTCCTGCAATGCATTTACGAGACGCTTCATGTAAGTCAAGTCTGAAACAGTGTACCTTTACCTTTTTTTGCCAAAGATTAATTTGAGTTCTGGCCGAAGCTAGCAATCCTGCTAATCTTGTCAGAGCAGAGTAAAGAGACTGAGAAATGCACAAGACCAGCTACCTAAATCTTCCCTTACACAGTCATATGACAGGATTGTGATCACAGTAAATTGCAGACTAAACAAAGTTACACATTTGGTTTTAATTGACAGGACTGTTCGTAAGTTGCATGGATGGATCCCTTCATAAACCTCTCCCTGGTTTCAGACTGCACAGCCAACTGCTCCCCACACGCTCGTCTGTTCACATTTGACCTCCGCATGCTCAAAAAAGATAAACCTCATGAAAAGGAAGGAAATGTGGACATCTGAGTGCTCCAGCAGGCACACTGCCAAGCTTAGGTTGGCTGACCTGTTCCTTATCAACTTCCAAGCCCACCTCCTGTTCCCAGCAAGCCAACTAAGCTTGAAAGCTGTTGTATTTGAGCACCAACTTTTGGTACCACTTGTCTCGGGTCGAGTCTCCAAGCATCCGCCTGCACAGACTGCATGCTTCAGGAGACTGGACAGATGCACCGTTGACCCGGAGCGTAACCCAGACTGCAGGTGCTGCGTGCAGGACTGTCATGCGTGCCAGGGTCAGGCTTTGGAAGAAAAAGGGTTGTTGCACCCCCGGGAGCACCATCTCACATGGCAACCCGCCAGGAAGAGCTGCTGCTTTCCGAGAGCACAGCACATGCAGGGGTGACGGCAACACTAACCCAGAAGCCCAGCCTGCCCTGGCATCTCTCTTCTGAAAGCCAGGAAGAAGGAGAGCGGGCAGCCAGCTACTGGCAGTCCCAGCAGAGCCTGGCACCAGGCGAGTCTCATACAGGACACCTAGCCAGGCCCAGGTGGATGTACATGCTCTGTCCCCACCGGCACTGCCGGCATAGCCCAGCATGTCCAGAGAGAAGTCATGCCCTTTGTTTCAACTGCTCACTTTGGCCACCCCTCTGGGAAACGCAGCCTCAGTTATGTTTTGGGAACAACCTTCCCACACCTGCCCAGTGGGGCAGAAGCCCAGCACCCTATCTCCCACGACTGCAGAGCATCTACAGAGCGGTTCTGCCCCTGGCACCTGCCCTCAATTCAAGCTGTCAGGGGCTGAGGGACGTCCTGAGCCAAAGATGGCACTTGGGACATGTATGAGACTCCCTGGTGTGACTATCCTTCATCAATCTGTCTAATCCCTTTGAAACTGTTCACATGTCTCGGCGTCCGAGCATCCGTTATCCAGGCATACTGGAAATGAATGATGTCTTGTGTGGACATGCATCTACCTGCTAAGCCTGCTGCCTGATAATAATTTTATTGAGGGACCCAATCTTTCCTCTGTTATCAAAAACAGTGAAGAATTGTTCCTGCTGCTCCCTTTCTGCATTAGGCCAGATAAAGCAATAGACATCTTAAAATTGTGTTTCAGCCTCCTCATCCTACTTGCAATCAACCTTTCTAACCAGCTCATAAAAGCCTTCATGAAGATTATAGAAAATAATTATAGGATTATAGAAAATTGCAAGTCAACAAGGATAATGGAAACCATACCCTTTCCAAAAATCCTGATAGCTTTTTGCAAGCTTTCAAGTCTACTTGGTAAAGGCAATAGCATCAGCGAACAGACTTCTGAATAGAGTGTATGGCAGTAGGAATTTAGAGAAACACAAAACCAACACATCACATGCTGAAGACAGGAGAAACAAAATGGTAGTCAGTAGACCTGAAAATGTAAATGCAGTTGAGAAACAACTGTGTAAGCTACTGAAGACCTCTGCAGGGGAAGTTCTTTGCCGTACAGTATTCAACATACATGTCAACAACCCAGAGGGCAAAAAAACCCCAACAAACCCCAACTCTATCATTAACGGATAAAACAAAGGTCAGGGGAGCAAACTAATTCGGGGAAGAGAGCAGAGGTGCTGTGTAATCTGGATCTCTTTTTAAAACAAAGATTGTCTGCTGGCTTGCAGTTTGTCTTGGCCATGGAGCAGACAGGGACTGGACCACAACAATGAGGGTAACACTCTCTCTTTCCTGGGAAGCAGTGAGAGTAAAAAGGACTTTGAATCCCCCAAGCATGAGCTCTCAGAAAACCACCGTGCCGGAATGAGTCACAGACAAACTCAGATGCATAAACAAGGAAAGATGAGGATAGTGACCATACCACTGCACCAGCACATGCGTGACTGCCACAACGCAAGACAGATGCCGCTAGGCCTGGGAAGAGCTGAGGGAACAGTAGAAAACATGCCCCGCTGGGAAAGGCACAACGGGTTCTCTTTGCTTCATTTAACAAAAAGAACATTAAAGGACAAACTGATTACAGTTACAGTACCCACACAGAGTAGAGAAAGCTGATAGCAGAGGCTCTTTCGTGGAATACAAACCCTCACAAAATCAAACAGCTGAAAGCTGAAGCTGGGCTATATTCTCAGCATGAATGTGTCCGGGTTTGTTGAAGAAAACCGAAAATTAGTCTTTGAAACCACTGCCATGGGACAGAAACCCTGTCACTGGGATGCAGGAGCCAAGTGGATCCCCGTGGACCTGGCAATCCAGTCTGGGCCAAAAAGGAACCGTCCTACAGCTGCTGGATGGGAGGGTAACAGCAGCGCAGTCCAGTTCTTAGATCTGTCTGTGCTGTCTTCCACTCTGCAGGCATGTGCCTTTAGGTTGTCCACATCAGTTGCAACCTTGTGTCCAGGGGAAAAGCTGGCAGCTGCAGTCCCACACTTTGGGTTTAGTAGGCAGTAGTGAGCCCTCAGGATCAGGCGTCAGGCGGAGCTGCAGTGTCAGGCCACTGTGACCGATCACTCTAAGTCTGCACCAAGACCTGAGAATGTGCAGACCAAAGCTTAGCACGGAGGCACCTGACTGCCTGACCAGCTGAATGAGCCAAGCTCACGTCCCCTCCCTGCTCCACACTCCTCACTGCTGGTTGCATTGCTCCAACAAGCATCCAGCCCAGACCACCTGCGTGCTCCCTCGAGCGGCCTCTGATGCCCAGGACCCCTCTCAGCCCACTGACAGGGCTATGCTCCTCTGCAACAACAGTACTCTCAACCAAAGCTAGAGGATCTCAAGTGTCACAGAGTGTGTCTGCCAACCAGCCCACCAGCCCAGTGCTGCCTTGCCAGAGGAGAGCAGGATAACCCAGTCACGAGCACTCTCAGAGTGGTGTACACAGCTCATCACCCAGCCCTCGCTAACTGGGAAAAGAGGAAAGTGTATTGGCACGCTTGCATTGTAACACTGGGAGCCAGCCACAGGCAAGGGGCCGTCCGTGGGAGCTGCACGGAGAGATGAAGCCACATTTACCGCCTGACGTCTTCTGTTTCTGCTGTGTAATGTGCTGAGCAAAGGGCATTTTTAATGGGAAAATCCAGCTAGTTGATAGGCGTGCAGAGTGCAAATGCCAGGAGCTTATAATGGCACATGTGACCAGTGCAAACCGGTGCCACTGCAAAATCCGCAGTTTGGGATTTCAAAGCCCTACCGCAGAGTCCAGGCGGTTTGAAACAAAGCCTCCACCCTTCTGAATGCAGAGACAGCAGATCAGCAACTGAATTCCCCTTTTACTCTCACCGAGAGAAGAACCCTGAACTCCCCAGGTAGTTAATAAGATCTTAATTAAACTCTAATTATGACAATAGAAATGCAAAGGCTTAGCTATTTTGGTTCCCACCAGCCAGCCCATTCCCCATCCCTGAAGTCTAGACACGGAGGCTGCAGGTGTGTCTACACACAAACTGAAAACAAAAACAAATCTAGGTCACAGACTCCAGCAGCCAAAGATGCAAATAGGATCAATTCAGTTGTTTCAGCTCCAGTTCATGTGCAGAAAACCCTGATGTTCCCATCACCTGAGGAGGGAGGGCTGTTCCTCACACATACATCTTGAAGTTACACCCTCGGGGCAGAAGATGCAATCAGGTTACCGCAAGTAGTGTCCCGTCCAACTTGTTCAGCAGTGAGTGCTCTGCTCCTCTGTCAGCTCTTTCATCAAGCAACTGCTCTTTGCTTTGCTCCAAGTTTGGATCTAAACTACTCCTTGCAGAGCTCCCACTGTGTGCCTGTCCTTGCTCTTTCTTTCTCTGAGGTTCTCTGTTACTGCTGTTGTCAAAGGTGAACCTGAACAGGGGTCTCGTGAATGGAAACACTGCCAGACCTGACCTCGTTGCCCCAGAAATTAAAGACAAACATTATAATTGATCAACTCAATGTAGCAGAAAAGCCCTTTGTTTGAAATGAGGAGACTAGCACTACTCTCTCCAATTTCATATCACATMTTTTGGGCCTAATTTCAAGCCATCACTGCTGTTTCTCTAACTTCCTTAGAAGGGGAAAAAACCAAACCAACCAACTCCCCCCTCCACACATAACAAGGCAGTGATGTCTTGGCTTCCTACTTTCCCCACAGATGTGGACTGCTCCTAAATGATAGTTTTATACCAGGGGCTATCAAGGGTGGCCCTTTCACCCAAGTGGGTACACAGATTAAGCAAGAATAATGATGTTGCTGTTACATCAGGAAGCTTGTATTTGCTAAGCAGGAGCCTACAGCTCTCTCACAGTCGTGTTAGTGGACCAGAACTTGGAAGAGCTGGGAACCCTTTAGAGAAAAGCAGGAAATCTCTCAGCGCTTCGCTGCTTCCAGAGGTTGCTCTTTGAGTAGAGACATGAACAATTAATGTCCTAATTAATGCAAAATGATCAATCCTAGAAGCTTTTGCTTCGTTTTCTATCTGCAACTAACTGTATGAGGAAGTGGCTGAAAGATGCGAAAGACAAGACTTTCAAGTGCTCAGTCCCAGAGCTGGAGCCAGGATTTCAGGAGCAGTCAGTCCTTAGTGGCTCCCTGCTTTCTGCTGCCACTCAAGCAACTTTGAAGACTACTTCTAAAGATGTAGCCATGTATTCAGATGCTCAGGTAGGAACAGAGAGCTGTGGCAGGGTCTAGACACAGGAAAGCCATGCGGGGAAAACAATTCTCAAATCAAGGACAGCTAACAGGTAGGGTCTTCCATCAAGCGTCCCAAGCTTGGAAAAGCTGAACTGGCCAGGGTCTTGGTTAGGAAGTGGTGATGGCTGGACAGTGTTTACATGCTTAAGCTTCGGTCCCATGCAGAGGGTAGACACAAGGCCAAACTTCCTGTGTTCAAGCTCAAACCAGTCTGTGAGAAATACAGCCTGGACACCACCCAAGTGTGCCAACATACAGTCTGTTTACAAGTGCATGGTACAGTACAGGCCAAGGCCAGCTCATTTTCTGAGCCAATACCAACTGATGTTCATGACACTACAGCTGAAGCCAACAGCAAAGCTGCACGGGCTTTAGGCTGGAGCACTAATGCCTCCAATCCAGCAAACATGTAAGCACACGCAGAGCTTGAAAGGAACAGTTGGGAGGTCTGAGGGACTGACTCCAGTGCTGGAAGTCAGCAGTGGCAGACTGTGTATAGCTACAAAGCCTTTTATCTTCTAGAAGCCCAGATGCTGCTAGGAATGCGACCTGCATCTTATAGGGTATTGCAACACGAGAGGCACTACCGATGAAATAAGGTGGGGTGGGAGAAAAAAGTCTTTAAGACAAACTAGGATAGAAACAGCATGAAACACGAAAATAAACACCATGGCCCTGGCAAGGAGACAGACTAATCTTTCCATACTCCCTAAAGTTGCACAGAATTTGGAACAAGAGAGAGGAATTGAGGCGGCAGTAAAGAATTTCACAGATTGAGTACACATCGTTGTGTACCATATAGAAATGATACTTTTATGGCCTGGCTATGTGGGCAGCCAGCCTGAGTTGAGCAAGAACAGAGAGATCTGGCAGGTAAAATAAGAGAGTCAAAGATAAAGAGGAAACTGGAACAAATATAGCCAAAGAAAAAGAGCCCCATGACAGGCAGTGTTAGCTGTTGTATGTGTGGGGTTTTTTGTTTATTTTATTTTTTTCCTCTCTCTCCTCACAACGAGAAGAAGGAATTCTCTAGCTTGGGTTTGTCTGCACTTTGCAGTTACTGAGCATTGTGCAACCCCATAGAGACAATCAATGATAAACTGTTCCAGACCTTCACCTGCAATAACATACCCACACCAATAGTATGGATCAAAAGAGGGACCTAGCTAATGACAATGTATTGCTCTTAAGTGGCCTGGGAGTCCTCCTCACCATGTTGTAAGTGAAAGAAAGAGCAAATCCTATGCAGAAACATAAACTGAGAGCACTGAACTTGCTTCTCTGCCAAGTAAATCATCTCTCTGCGACTCTGCTGCAACAAAAAAGCATTTCTTGCACAGGATTAGACCATTCCTTATGGTTTGTGTCCCCATTTTCCCCAGAAGTTTGTAAGTCGTCCCTGTGTGTTCACTCACTTGAAAGGCAGACATGTAAGTGGTTCGATGCTGGGGGTTCCCAGACAGCAGCACAATACCAAAGGAAATAATTTTCAAAGAGCCTATTTCAAAGTCTTTGTTTGGTTTATATTAAGCACACAATTAACTCAACTGCCTGAACAAACTGAGAAGAAAGCTCTGAAATCAAAGATTTACAGAATTGCCAACCATGAGAGTTGACAAGTCAGGTTCTGAAACAACCATGAAATTGGCTTAGAAACATAAAAACCATCTGCCTCTGGTTCTCCTTTTCCTTGAGCTGTCTGTACTGGAAATCTAGCAGTGGGCAGAAGTGAGGGTGTGAATTTGCGGTGCAGTAGCTGCTCCAGACCTGCTCCCACAAGAGACAGCGTGCTCCTTCCCCTTGGAAGTGAGCAGGCGTGGGAGGAGCAGCAGCTCGCATGATGCACATGCACACCTCCACCCACCCTGGGGTAATCACGGACTGTGATTTTCCTGACTAGAGCCAAGTTTCTTCTGCAGTTCTGGTTACCCTGACCCACTCAGCTGGGCTCTCACAATAAATGTCACCAGGTTGGGCAGCTCTGGATGTTGCAGCTCTGTATCCCCACCCCACACAGCTTCCCGGCTCACATGGTATTTATTCCACCTGCAAAACAGCACAGCAACAGCTGCTCTTTGAAGAAAGCTGAGTGAAGGCATAAAGTAAGCATCAACAGTTGCATGAGCTTAACAGGGACATGATTTGCAACCTGTATTTTTCAGCCTCCCTACCACTGTCTTACAAGGCAGCAGAGAAAGCACATGCCTCGCCCCTATCATGCTAAACCTGAGGGGCAGTGTCAGCAAAAGAAAAACACAGGCAATGATGTTAATAAAGCCTAAATCAGATAAGAGGTGGAGGAGATGGGACTTCCCAGCCCATTCCTAGGGTGGCTGCAAGCAAACAGCAACAGCACAAGGATTCAAAGCACAGTTAAGCAAAAGACTGGAGATGCAAATGAGGCTGCCCAGCTCCAAACAAGGGAAAAGAGGAGTGCAGATGCCCTGCCTGCAGTTAAGGACTGCACAAGTGATACACCCTGGTCTGCCATGCTATTCCCTGCACCGTGGCCCCCCGCCAGGATTGGCCAGGGTAGCAGCACTCCTGACATCTGCCCCAAACTGCTGTCCCTGCCCTTGCTGGGCTGCACCTCCCTTCTGCTCCTTTCCTTCCAGCACAGGAAACTGCATCAGTGTTGGGATACGATTCAGGATGCAGGGGAAAGGGTCACGCATCAGTTGAAACTCCCCAGCCCCATGACCAAAGGCCCTCCCACCTTGGACTACCAGGGCACGCTGCAACAGCAGGTCTCACCTATTCCTAAGCAAATGCCACTTCCTCTCCCCATACTAGCACCTCCCTGCAGCAAAGGCACCCCAGGCCAGAGAGCAACATTATGCCTGCTTGTGATCCCACCAGGCAGGCAGAGACAGCGACAGATGCTGCTCCCTGCTGTATTTAGTTCAGAGAGGAGAGCCCACGACTGCCCCATCCAACACATGGACAACACAGAGGTCATTCTGCTTGCCTGGTGTGACACTGCATGAACAACGGTGCTAAACTCCAGCTGGTTTGCAAACACAAAGGCACTTGCACAAGGGCCTGCACTAGCCTGTGGAGCTCCCTGCAGGAAGCTGTGCTGTGCTGACCCTCACCTGGTCTCAAAGGAAAGCAAAAAAAAAAAAAACCAAACAAAACCAAAAAACACTTTTCCCAATGCAGAGGATGAGCCCCTATTTCTGAGGGCACTGAGAGGTCCACTGGGATACTTTTCCAACCAGCAGTACCTTCTCAGCTTTACTCACAGTGCCCCTGCTTCTCCCAAGTGAACACACCTTTCTTCTTAACTAGCTATTACAAAAGCAAATTTAGACACGGAGTCCCAGCCTGCCCCGGGCTCCTGCAGGGCAGCCCAGCCAGGGTCAGAGAGCAGTTATCCAAAGGTCCAGTGTCTCTTTAGGGTGGAGCCTGCCCAAGGCTGCCCAGGGAAGAGGAGAGGGGTCTCCCTAGGCCAGATCTAAATGAATTTAGGACGTGGCCTGAACTCCTACAGCTAGCAAACTCTCCCGAGGGCACAGGCAGAGGCACAGGCTGCAGGGAGCAAACGTAAGTCTCTGGGTAAAGAGCAGTTACCCCACGCTCTAGCCCGTGCTCTTGCTGCTGGGATATCCACCCGAGCAGCCAGCCTGGCACCCTGCACACCACTCCGTCTCACCTGGGAGAAGTTCAGCCCATTGAGTGGGTGGCACTGCTCCTCCACTTTCTCCACAGCGCCTGTTTGCTTCCTCAGTCGCTCTGCTTCCTGGGCCAGGTACAGATCCAGGACGGGCACGCCTCGCGACTTGATGTCTACCTCCGTCAGAGAGTTCACCATCAGCATCACCCACACCGGCCTCTTCCGCTCCCAGTTGCCAGCAATGGCATTGAAGAGGTAGTCTGCGTACAGCCCTTTGCCCCGCTGGTCTGGGGTCATCCAGGACGGCATCATGAGCTTGACGTACTCCAGGTGCCGCTTGAGCCGGCGGTAGATGTCGCGGGGCAGCACGTCCTGGAGGTTCTCCCCCTGTGGCAGGAGCTGGCAGCTGGTGAGAGCTGAGATGGTGTAGGGGTCAGTGAGGTCCAGCTCAAAGTACACGATGTGGCTCTGCTGGAAGGCCTTCTTGGAGTTCTCTGGGATGAAATCCCAGACACGCGTGTATGGGACATGGATGGTGCCAAAGAAGTAAGACGGGGGATCTCTCTTGATGGTCCACAGGAAGGAGTTCAGCTCGCTTTGCTGGGGGAGAGGGAGACACAGCTGAGTAAGTACAGACATTCATGCTGGGCCCCTGCAGTACGGGGCTTAAGGAAAACATGGTGCCAAGCCAGCAGGTCACCCGGCTCAGCAGCTTGCCAGCATGGACTTTTCCTAAAGCAGCTTTGCTCACACAGAGTCCTCTTTGACCATCCTTTTTCTCAGGTCTTGAGGTCAAAATTAAATTTTCATTCATTAAACACACAAGAAGATTGGCCCTGGCTTTCTTCTCCTGAAAGGCAACACTGGGTCTTCTCAACAGTAATGCCACCCCAGCTCATCACCCAGGTATCTGCCAAAACCAGCAGCAGAGCACAGCCCGCATAGGCCATGCTCCAGGCAAGACGCTTATCCAGCTTCCACCTTTTATCGAGTCAAAAGCTGGCATCCCTTTGCTGAAGCAGAGCAGGGCAGTGGGGTCTCAATCACCTTCACCTTGACGCCTCTCACTTCAGCACAGCAAGGCACCTTTCGTCAAAGAAACTGCTGTGACACTTAGTCAAAGGGTGCCACAGCATCTCAGGAGAACTTTCCGCTCTGAACGAGACACCAAACAAACAAGTAACACATAACACAGCTGGCAGGCAGACTTGCTGGAGCAGGTAGAAATACCGTTTTACAGGGATGTAGCACATGGCAGACAGCCACACAGTCAAGACCCCTCACAGCCCACTTCTCTTTCTTAAGGAGCAGAGAAGCACATGCAATACCTTGGAAAAGAAGGGAAAAAATTCTGCAGGCCAAACTCTACCTGTGGTTCCAGGGCATACTGTTTTAAACACAGAGGAGGAAAAAGCTTCTTTCTTTAGATTAGCTTTTAAAATCTCTCAAAAACCACAGCCATCAGGAAGTCAGAATCAGACTTTAAGTTTGTTCTGCTGCAAAATGTGCCTTACAGCATCCCCAGGAATACCAGAGTGCAGGGCTGTGCTCAAGCCCTAAGCAATCCCACAGGACAGGAGAGCAGATGGGGCAAAACGGATCCTGCTTGGATCCTGCCAAGTCACATTACACCAGCAGCAGGCATGACCTCCATCACCTATAGCATGCACGCTGCTGGTGCAGTGGTCCTTACTGGAGCGATGGACACAAACAGTTTCTATCTGTCTGTGCAGACAGGAAGAGGTAGCCTTTGCATGTCTAAGAGGACGGGCTTCCAGATGCACTCAAACATCTGGTCAGCCTTTAGCCAGCAGATAACTCTAACCTCAGCTCTGAGGCTAAGTGTGCATGTGTGTTGATCTAAGAAGCCTGCCGGATGGCCGAATGCAGAACAGGCTGCTTAGAGGAATTTATTGGAAGCACATTGCCTATAAATTTCTGATACTAAAGACCCAGGGTCAAAAGAGTTAATCTTAAAGACTGCTCTGCAATGGCTCATCCCGGACAACCTTCTCCAGCAGCTCTCTATGTGAAACCCAGGCCACAGATCAGGCAGCACTTCAGCAAAGTGCTACCACCAGTCCAGCTTACCAGCACAGACCAAAAACCAAGTATAGTCCAAAGATCTCTTCAGACACTTCTGCAGCACGTCGAGAGTCTGACCTTGGTAACACCATGCTGCAACACCAGATCCTATAGGACAGTCCTGGAATGCACTCCCAAATTACAGACCATAAAAACTCTCCTAAAGACCATGGGAAGAAGGGAGAACAAACATGATGCAGCACTGAGAGGTAAAGAAGATACAGGGCAACAGGTGAGTACGAATCTGATATAGACCAGGAAGAACATAAGAAAATGAATACGCAAAGTAAAACAAGAGGGAAAACAAGACAGGGTTCCCTCCTCTCATTAGTCAGGAGAGAAAAATGGAAGGACACACCACTGTTGTGAGAAATGAACTAGAAGTAGTCGTCAGCCAGCAAGGAGGAAGGACCAGAACTGCTGCCTTCTATCTACAAGCAAGTGAAAAGACAGAAGAGGCACCTGGGACAGGCACAAGGTCGGGAGGTCAACACTCCTTCACTTCGCACAAGTCTGATCATGTACGTGGCAGAGCACAAGAACAGCCATGACTGCAAGGAATCGTAAGGAACAAGCAGTCACCAGCCAGCTTAAAACTTCAATTCAGCTCCTGAATAAACCCCGCCAGAAGGCCCAAGCCCAAAAGGATGGTACCAGACTTTAACATGGATCATCAGCACCGTTCTGGACTACTGCACACAGCCCAGCTAGAAAGGCATTTGGCATCGCACTCTCACTTTTTTTGCTCTGCAAATCCCCCCCAGCTTTCACAATCGGATACTGAAAGCAGAGTAATACTGCCAGCTACTGAGGAAATCACACAGGCCATCAGGCACAGAGTAAATAAAGTCTTCCTTTAAAGAGCCTGCAGCACAAGCAGAAGAAAGCAGGCTGAGACCTAGTAAAACTTCTCACACAGTCCCAGAGACTGAGACCTTAAAAAGCAGACCGGCTGGGCACTCTTGCTGGCACTTCCACGCCAACAGGAGCAGTCATAACTTGGCAACCCACTCCAAGTGCCATTCAGACCTCCCTTCTCAGAATTGCTTGGAACCAGCGTGAGGGGACGGAGAACAGCCTCAGTTTCCCACCATTGATGGGAAACCTCCCCAGACCCTGCAGAGCCAGTTTCTGGGCACCAGTAGCTGGGTATCATCACCAGGTGATGCTACAACAGGAGCTCACAAAGCTCACTTTCCCTCCAAAAGGCAGCATTACAGCTGCTCATTGCATGCTAGTGCCTCACGCTCCTTTGGCATCTCCTTCTCCTTCAGGAGGTGGAGACTGGACTCCCAGCACTGCTCTGCCTCCATGCCAGACCCCTGCAAACAGCCCAGTACTGCTTCGCGTGAGAGGGGATAGGGCAAAGTCCTTGGTGTGCCTGAGCAGGTCTGCGCTTCCCCTGCTGTACCTTCTGGCACTCTCATGTCCCTGTGCACCTCCCGGAGCTCACGCATGTTTCACTGCAGCTTCAGGGAGGGAAAAGCAAGGGTATAATCTCTCCCCAAGACYGTAAAAGGGCAGCCGTTAAACAATGCTCTAGGTGGCTGTGAGATAGCACAGGAGCAGTGCTGAGGCTTGTTCAGCATCGCAGTATACGTCGTCACTGGCAGCGCCTCTCTCTCACCTCACTTCCCTGAGAGTATGCAGTAGATAAAGGTGCTACAACCCAATTTTCCTTTGCAGTAGGATCCTTCTACACAACTGTTACATCAGAAAGGGGTGCTTTAAAACCAGGATAAATTACAGTTACAGTGGTGTCCTAGAGGCTTACGAGAGCTGGGTTGTATAGCTCCAGGAATTTCACTTTCAGCAGCATAACAGCAAAAAGTCAGGTTCACGTATAGATCAAGATGCGTATTTCTGTCTCCACTCTCCAATTTACGGGTGGTACTCAATGCATTACTCATGACGGGAAAAACTAGGAGCAAGGGAAAAAAATGGAGAGGCAGCCTAAGGAAGAGAGCGGCATGAGAACACAGGTCTCCCAATTTGCTGCCACACCAAGATCTGAGGCAGCGTCACACTAGCCATACCACACCTCCTCTGTGCCTCAAGTTCAACCTCCCACTGTGTAGTCCCAGACCAAGGTATTTCTGAATGCTCAGCGCTATGGCTCAGTGCCTTCTCCCCTACCTCACCTCTCCAAGTGAGCAACAGCTGGCTGTGAACTGATTCAGGGTATCTGCCCAGCCAAAAAATTGCTTGGAACAAAAAAGGAGAAAGGCTTTTCCCCAGCCAGCAAGGGAATGAGGGAGAAGGAAAAGGAGCTGCTCAAGCTGACACTGTCACAGAGACAACGCACTGGGACCTATGGGATCCACTCCCTGCCATGAGACTGGGAAAGCCTTCCTTCCCAACCAGGGCTGCACAGGGGACAAACTCCACTGCCTGCCATGAGAGGTGATGGGGGCACACAAGACCAGACAACGCTTCCCTAAAATGAGCGAACAACAGCGTCAGGCATTGCAGAAATCCTGGAAAAGCATGGTGCACATCAAGGGTTTTTCCTCAGGAGCTGAGGGAGGGTCCAGGCAAGAACAAAAAAACCCTGAAGAAAGGGAGAGTAAAGTGATGTATTGCAGATCAGTAGCTGAAACCAGAGCATGCTAGTCCCATAACCCAACATCTGCCCTCTAATCACATAGCTGGTTGTCCACAGGTGGCACTGGAAACTCCCATGACCTGCCTTCCTTCTATCTGCTTCAGCAGAACACAGGCTCTGACTGAGAGGTATTTTCGTTATCTTTCCAATAGGTTTCTTTTTTTAAGATTTAAAAAAACCCAAGCCTCAGATTCTGTTCATTTTAACTGCCCCCAGCAGCTTGCTTTTCCAGCAGTATTTATAGGTCCACCATAGGATGCAACCTGTAGCCTTCAAATGCACAAATACTACTGCATTTGTCAGACGCATCATTTCAGGTGAGGCAGCAATGATTCTGCTGGAAGAATGGTGCCAAAGGGGAACAGAGAAAGTGTCATCTTTCTTCTGAGAAACTAGCTCAAATTGGGCCAAATGATAAAGTGTCAAGAGTAAAATTATGGTAAACATCCAGAAAATAATGCAGCAAAAAACAGAAGGAACAAAGAATGCATCTAGTGACAGCACTCTGAACGTCTAGAAGAAGAGCATGGGAGTTTAAAAACAAAAAAAATTGAAGGGGAAGGTTGTGGTGGTATGGGGAATGGAGGCTCAGACAGGAAGGAAAACTGCTGTCCAAAGACTGAGGAACTGGATGTGAACTCCAGACATGGGAAACCTACACCTGGTCTGCTTCCTTCTACATCACTTCTGCTTCCTTCTATCTTCTGTCTGTCTCATCTATGTAGACTATACATTTTCCAGCACAAAGTGTATAACTTGCTGTGCAGGTAGATGCCCTCTGTGGCTTCAGTCTCTTTCAGGACCCCTAACCCTCACACTTACCACTTGGCCCCACAGCCACATCTTCCAAACCTCAGCCCAGGATTGCACTGTTCTCAATCCACAATATTCTCTTAAATTTGTTTGCTTTCTACAGAAGCCAGAGTATGTGGCATGCAATATTTCACCCAGGCAGGCAGCCCTACAACCCTCCCTATATAGCTTTCTCCCTCCCTCTTATCTATCCTGGTGTCATATCTTGTCATGTTCATTTATACCTAACTGAGGCAAAGACTGTGCCTTTACTCACCACGTAAAGTGCCCTGTGCATCTATGGTAATGCACACAGAAATGCAAGGCACATTTTTAATAGTCATTCTCTTGAGCTTTTGCCCACCTGCATTACTGACACGCTGAAACTCAGCTTAAGACTGCAAGCAAAACTTGCCTGGGATAAACACTTCACTGGCTACAACTATTAAAAGAACACACATTCAGTCTCCGTTTGCCAGAAATGAAAAATAAAAATCAAATTTTTAACTAAAAAGCCAAGGGTTGAGAGCAGACAGATTACTTGCTCTGCTGAAGTGCATATATGGGGAAAGGTAGCCCTTTAAATTAATTGGCCCCCTATCAGGAACACCATAAAATACTAACCAGCTACAACCACAAGCATTTTGCTGTTAATCCCTGGATTCTGGCTTTAAATTTACCAGTACACTCCAATGTTAAGCAAAAAGAAAGCACCACCAGACCACATTACTTAGTAACTGGAATATAACCCAAAGGATTCCAGCATGCTTTATTTTAGATTAACTGTTTTCAAAGCCTTTCTTTTTTCCTATTAAAAAAAGAATGATGGGGCACATTATTGGTTGCAGCTTTAACTATAATTTGGAGTGATGATGAGAAAGCCCTCTGAAGTATTGTATGTTCATTCCTTAAAATAGCAGCTTCTCTCTTTCAGGCACTGATGCACATATTTCTTTCATGACAGAAGCTTTAGGCAAGCTGACAAAAAGAAGAAAGGTATACCTGTAATCTAGAGAGGTAAGAGTGAGTTACCATAAAGAATTAAGACAAAAACAAACAAAAAAGCCTTCCCTGATGATGCAGGGACAAGGAGAAGTATTTTTTTCCCCAAGGGGTTGGTGTAAATATTCTTAAGGATACACACAGCAGCTTTGCAAATAAGGCAGATGCTGCCATTCCTAGACAGCGTGGCTACCCCCACTGTCCTAATGAGCCTGCCAGTACCAGAACTATAGGTGGTCTCACATTTTAATGACAGAGTAATCAGCAGATAATGAGATATAATTAACACATTTCACCTCCACTTTTGCTGGTAACTGGCAGAAGTCCAGTCAATGGCTCCTGAGGAAAACTCACTGCATGTCCCACCAAATCAGTGAACTACCCATTTCCACAAGTACGACTTTGGCTGCGCAGGCTCTCAGGGGCTGTCCCCTTCCTTCTTCTTGCTCTCACTAGCTCCTTGCAGCAGATTCACGCCAGCCCACAGCTTTTGCACTTCATGCCCTCAAGGGGAAGGGGGCACCCACTCCAGAGGCTTGACCTGGGTTTATGGCAGTGTCACGGCTGTCCACCTATAAAACCAGTTGACAAACTGGTTCCAGGCACAAGCAAATTGGTAAGGCACCCTCCCCCAAGGTAGGTTAAGCTCTGCCTAACCCAAACTCAGGCAGACACCCCCAGTGAGGCACATGTAGCTTGGCATATGCTTGAATCGGCAGTGCCCTAAATCCTAGGAGGAGACACCTCACCTCTATAGCTGCAGGGGGGCCGGCATGCTCAGCTGGAGGCAGCAAGGCCCCTAGACCAGGGGCTACATGTAGGTGCACGTGCAGGTGCGAGAGAGGACAAAAGTCACTGAGCAGACCTTCTTCATAGTTGCAAAGCTTTCTCACACCTACCCTTGCACACCTACCCTGCAGTGAGCCCACTGTGGCTCTGGCACCTCCCCAGTGCAGCAGGTCTGCACTTACTTCTCAGGGCTTCCAGTTAGTTCCCTTAACAGCTGTGCTGGAGGCACATCTCCTGGGGCAGGAGATGGAGTGGCAAGACACATGTCCCAGGGGCATCTTGGGTGCACAGCACCTCCGGTCAGGCTGCTTCCAGGTCCAAGCTGATGCCACCAGACAGCACAGACGGTCTGTTAACACTAACAGACACATTAACACAAAGTAAGTTCAGGAAGGCTTTTCCTACATGATTTTTGGTACTTTTATATCAGAAACTTCAGCAAGAACCGCTTTTTCTCAGTGTCTGATTTTTAATGGAAATGACACCCTACTCGCAAGCTTCACACTGGCCAGAACATCACCCCTAACTCGCAGCAGGGACCCTCAGCGGCGCTTACCACCCACCGGAGTCAGGTCAGCCCATTCTGGTCCTGGTTACGATAGTCAGGCTGATGAGGTCAGAGGATGAGCAAAACCTCGCACAACTTATCACCGTGTTTCCACTTCAGGGGCACGGCCATTTGCCGGCACGAACCAGCTCCACCGTGCTCGGCGTTCAGCGGTAAGGCAAGAGGCTACCCTCAGCGAGGGATGCTGGCAGCAAATCGCTGCAGGCGAGCCCGTCCGGTTGCGAGCGCCGTAGCTCGTCCCACACAGCGCAGGCAAAAGGTCCTGCTGGGGCTCATCCCGGGGTCTTCCTCCTCCGTCACGCTCCTCCCTCGGCACCCAGCGGTGGTCGTCCCACCTGGCGCACAGCCCCGAGGAACCACCCTCCCCTCCCCGCCCCGCCCCGCTCCCGCCAGTCACCCGCGCTCCGCACCCGCGCCCGCCGCAGAGCGGGCTGAGCCGCGGCCGGGGCGGCCCCGCGCACC
>JAYKAV010003347.1:143649-219063 GCA_035582835.1 Phoebastria nigripes
GGGCGTGGTGCGGCGCGGCGCGGCGCGGCGGGCGGCAGAGCCCCCCCGCGCCGGCGCTTACCTTTTCGTGGAGCGGGCAGGCGCCGGCGGGGCCGCGGCTTTGCCGCGCTCTGGCCAGCAGGAGGAGGGAGCCCTGCAGCAGGCACAGCCAGCCGGGGTGCACCATCCCCGCTCGCTCCCGGACTTGGCACACTTTGGGGACGGCTTCCCTTTTTTTCTATTTTTTTCCCCCTCTTCTCCTGCTTCCACACCTCCCTTTTTTTTTTTTTTTTTTTGGTCGGTCGACCCAATCCTAGAGCCCTCGCAGGAGCGGCCCCATCCCCTGGCCAAGCTCTCCAGCCGCTGCCCCCTCCTCTTAAAGGGTCCCGTGCCGGGCGGGGAGGGGGGGGCGCGGGGGGAGGAAGGGGAGGGCGCGGGGCCCGCCGCACCGGGGGCGGGCGATGGGGCGGCAGCGGGGGGGTCCCCCCGGGCCCCGCCGCCGCCTGGCTGAGGCTGATGCGGCCCCCGCCCCGGCAGCCCCCGACGCACCCCGCCGCGGCCCGCAGGGAGCGCAGCGCCCCTGGCCCTGCCCTGCCCCGCCTGCCCTCTGCCTTGCCGGGCCGTGCCCTTCCCAGTCTGGCCCTGCCCTGCCCTGCCTGCCTGCCTCTGCTCCCCTCTCCTGCCTGCCCCCGCCCAGCCTGTCGGTCTCTGCCCAGCCTGCAGCTCTCCCGAAGCGCGTATAAAATTGAATATTGTGATTCCTCACAAGTCTCTTCACTGGCCATCAACTTCAGATGGAGGAGCTATTACTTTTGGCTCATTCTTCTTTCCTTGTTTCAGGATGCCTGTGCCAAAATTGTGTGTCCAGTGTGCTTTGCACAAGGAGTGTGATCTATTTAAGATCGAAAATGCACTGAAGAACATGGCACCATCTTTAATTGTAAACTTCAGCCGTATTTTCTGAGGAGACCGGTATTTAAAACCTCACAAAAGTACATATTGCTATTAATCACAGTCTTAAAAATATCGAGCAAAGCCAGAAATATGCCAGTAATTAGTCCTGTGCGAATTTAAAGAGTGAACTTTCATAGCTCACAAAACATTCGTAATAGGATCTTCCTGATAATTTTAATACAGCATGTGTAATTCACATATAGCAAAAGTATTAGCACTTTTAGTGCTTAAGCTAAGAAAACCTTTAAAGTTAGAATACTAACTCTCCATTGCCCACCATGCTGTGTGGTGCTGTTGTATGGTACCTTCCCTCCTGCACCATCCCCAGTTGTTTTAATTAAGGACTTCCAAACACAGAAGCCGCCAAAATCTGTTGAAGCTGTAAATAAAAAGACAACAGAGATCAAATGAAGGGGAAAAAGTTATGCCACTCTGTGAACCAGCGTCTGCTTGTTTAAGTAGCAGAATAAGGTGTGCTCTTAATGCAGACCTTTCTCCACAATGCATTTCTCCATCTTTTCTCAGTGTTCAGTAATAGTATTTTTACCATTTCTACTTTAGTAGTCACCGTTATGCTCACTGTCCTGTGGGAATGAATGGGGATGCTTCTGCCTTTTTTCTTTTTTAATAGCTAGTGGACCTGACCTCCCCCTGGGCTGGGTACACTAGATGCACAAAGATGGTCTTAAAAGACTACTATAGTTTCTTTATAACGTTGACCATTCCTTCTGAAACTGTATGTGTGAAAATACCATGCACAAAGCAACGCGCAACCTGCAGACCAATTGTTTCAGGCTCTTTGCAGTCTCAGATAGTCATTGTTTCTTTAGCTTTACCCTCTTCTTACTTTTAAACACATCTTTCTCAATCCCAGAGATCCAAATCTCTGTCCCTAAGGTTAAATTCTGGTTCAGAGTTAATGGCAAACTTCCCACCAACTCAAAGAAAGTGAAGGTGCCATTCTTTACTTTTGCTAGGACAGCCTAGTTTTGTGGTGCAAAGTAACTGCCTCCAGAAGAAGGCAGCCAGAGCCAAAACCCTTCATTGTCTTGCCTTCTGTTCTGTGCATTACTATATTTCTGAATACTGTGGATTTTGATGAGGAGAATGATACTGGTAATATATGAAATGCATCTTCTTTTGTTAGGTCATGCCAACCATTTAGAACAAAAAGCATTATCTGAATATGGCATTATGCAATATATAGTCGTTATAATCCCTAACTATTTTAATTATTATTCCTTTTTTACAGCAGGGGAAAATACTACCTGCAATTTGCCAGTGCTCTAGATATTCCTATACCTATCAGATCAAGAATTGAGGATGGGACATCTTTCTTCATCATCCCCTCAAAAAAAATCCCTGGTTTGACACCACAGGTTCAAATAGTGAGTTTGCCCACCAGTCAGAGACAGTTAAGCAGCTTTTCCAAACATCACTCTTAGCAGCCAGGTGTAAAACATAGCAACAACATTTTTCTGCCCTGGAATGCAGTAAGCCAGACCCACATTTGGTCGTATGTATTTCTGGGCATGGAAACCGGATAGCATTCATACAATACCTAGATCAAGCTATAGAGAGTAAGAATAAATCTTTCATGGCACAGAGATGTGCTGCCAGACTGATTAGGTACCTTGATGGTGTGACCATTTTTAGTTGCTTTTGGTTCTAAAGTAGCAGAATACATAATGACACTTTCTGAAACATGCAGCTCGCAGGCATACAGGCAATGCAGGTTAAGATGCTGCTTGGCTTTATTTTTGATATGGTGGGAAATGCATTCTTTGTGGTGAATTGCTGATGGAAAATAGGGAACAAGGAAGGACAAAGGGAACGTTTTATAAAGACTTTCAAAATAATTTATACTTTCACTGCAACATTTCAGTAGGAAGCCACATCCTAGACCTATTAACAGAAACCTGAGAGGTAAACCCAACATTTTTATTAATAAAGTTCTGTCTGTATAGTGGCTGGGATTTGTTTATCCCAGTCCCTTGCAAAATGATTTCAATAGGGCTTCAGCATGTGCTTAAGGCTAAGCATGTGCTTATGTACATTGCACAGAAAGGGTAAACTGAAGCACGCACCTAAATGGTTTTCTGAATCAGGGCCTTAGACCACAGAGAGTCTGTGACCTGAGTTGTCTGGTTGGTAGTTAATTCAAGGTAACTGAAGGGGCAGGCTCCACAGCTGTGTCTCTTACAACAGCAGAGTTTAAGCAGCTAGTTTAAGCAGCTGTCATGCACAGGCAGTTGCCCACATTCACGTCCCAAGCTTTTAGGTGTGCCTACAGATGAGGCCAAGTAGTGACCTGGGCTTTCTGAAAAAAATAGCTACTTTTTTTTTTTGTCAGCTGATGTTTAACTTGTGTCAGTTTCCCAGGCCATAGGAGCAGTTATATGGAAACAGCTGAGAGGCTGTCAGAGGCATAAGTCTCCTCAAGTGGGTGTTACTGCTGACAGATCTGCAGAGGATTACAGTCCAAAACTCGTGCACATGCTAATTTAGATGGCATGCGTCTGTGTGCACATGCAGCACAGTGCACGTACAGTGCATGCACTCCTGGCAGACCTCTCCAGCTTGTGCATATGCCTTTGCTACCTAACATTAACCCACAATGGGAAAGCAAGCCACCTCATACAGCCAAACACAGCAAGCCTTGAGTGAAAGAAGCTGCCACAAAAGAGATTTGCACAGACTTTGGGACAGAACATATTCACACTCCGTTAACAGGCAGGTCAGCTGTGATTCACCCACTATCGAACATGAGTCAGCTGGGTTTGAATTCAGCATAGATTTTAAACACCATGAAAATTAAGCATGAGGATTTCTCACCATTTAAAATTATGAAACAGATATCATAAAGCAGATAATAAAGGAGGTAAAGGAGCTTTCTTCATCAAGTTGAGAAAAAGTACTCTACTTTATCTGCATTTGAAAGGAAGTTTGCTTAGAAGGATTGATGTGGACTTCAGAGATTCAGGAACACAGAGCCCCAATTATACCTCTAGATAAAAAGGGTTAGTGAACTTTGTAGTATGTTACTGTATGAAAGTGTTAGGTCAGCTGGAAGGGAAATATGGGGAATATATTACAAAGTGAAGTGGTTACATGTAATTATCAAGCATAGTCAGCCAGAAGCCAAAAATAAAGAGTAAAGAGTGGAATTCTGTTCTCTAAACACATCTTAATAATAGTAATCTCAATTTGAATGGAGAGAGAAAGCTAAACAAAAATAAATCTCTCAGGCATTGAAAGGAGGTGAAGAGAAAGTACATGACCAGAACAGGGAGCTCTGAATTGCGCTAGGCCCCAGCACTTCAGAAATAAAGGAGAGGATCATTTGAAGCCAGGCTGGAAAGAGTTAAAGGACAACTTACAAACTCCTTTCCCCAGTCTGAAAGTATTCTTTATAAGAGTGCAATCAAAACCCAAACTGTTTAAAAGGCGAGAATAAAGTGCTAAAAAAATAGTAAAAATAGTGTGAATTATTCAGGTATTAATTCATAATGTTAGCAGGAAAAAATGCAAAGGGTTGTCAAAATAAATACGATTAATGCATTATTTTATTAAATTCAGTAAATAGGGACCCCATATGTCATGCTGATAGAAAGTACTGTATATCTTGAAGCATTTTAAAGGGGTGGCTGAGTTGCATTGTCATACTGCAGCTGGAGAAGCAGAAACACACCACAACTCCATGGTGAAGCTCAAGTAGTCTGAGTGAAATTAAGAGATTTTCTCCACCAAAAGGGATGTTCCATCCCGATCAGCCCATGGCTTACCCTCTCACCTGATGCTGTGGTGCTCCTCTGCGTTGAGCATGGCTGCGTCATGAAATTGCATGCTGGACCATAAGCACGTTGGCCAAACCTGCTCTGCATGGCTGGAAGAGAAATGTAGGTCCCTGAAGGCTAGTATGTCTCTCTCTCTGGGAACTGTAGCCCCATCGCTAACCTATACATGGACCTCAGCCACGCTGGCTGCAAAACAGCTGCTTAGGCGTTGGAAAGAAGGGATGCAACAGTCCCTCTTCTCTTCCCACTTCCTTCTCAAGCCCTTCACTGGGTTAAAGGAAAGATGCAGGAGAAATCAGTCCTGGAAACCCAGGTGGATCCTGGTCCTGTGCACATATAGGCGTCCATCTGGGAAGCAGCTGCAAAGTCTGAGCCCCCCAGGAGGGATCCAAAGTCTGTAAAACCTTCAATTTACATAGGTAGATTTCTGATGTCTTCCAGGAAATATCAGGACAATTTCACTGTGGAACAACTGAAAAAAATCTAAAATGGGTAGTAATGCATTGAATTCAGCTTATCCATTAAATTAACACAGTTTTTTTGGGATGTCTTTGTGGGAGAAAAGCTATCCTGATTTTTTAGCAGCTGTAATTAAAGATTTCCAAAAAGAGGGGAGGAATTTTCTGTGAGAAAACACTTATTTTGTCCTGGTTTTCTAACTGGCCCTAAAAAAATATTAGCAAAGCTGTCAGGGTTGAAGACACAGTATAGGCAACACTCTAACTTGTTACAAAATGTTGTCTTAGCAGTGTGTAAGGTGCCTTTTTTTTGTACAACCAGATAAATACATGATGAACATCTCCCTGCAGATACTAAGGCAGAAACCAACCCACAGAGTGCATCATAGAAGTGAAGCTCCTGCACAAGGGAAACCACAGAGTTTTGATACTGACTTCAGTGGGGTGGGATTTTTCCTCGGGGTGGTGGAGCTCAGGTCAGGCATTTGTGGCACCACAGAATTGCCATGCATGTGCCAACCCATTGAGACCTGACTTCTGAGAAGCACTTGAATGTGTCCTTGCACAGCAGTAAGCCACTGGTGATACTGCTGGGTTATTCACTATACAGACGTGCACAGCGAATGACCGTCCCTGCCTCAAGGCATTTAAAACTCACAGATACTGTGAAGATTTACACAGACAGTTGCTTCACGCACTGCAAAATGTCCCAGGGAAATTAAAGAAACAGCATACTGAAAATGTTTCATACAATTTTGGGTTAGCCTGCAGCTCTCTCAAGAGACCACATAGCTGGATATGAGCCTGTCAGTGATTATCCTTTACTTGACTGCAGAGATTCTTCTTTCTTGTCAGCCCATCAGTGCAGCAGAGCTGAAATTACATTTCTATTCTAGCTCTATTTTCATTGGTAATTTTCTTTTAGTCAGCACTTGCTTTGCTTTCAGTCAACTGGGAATTTTCTTTCTCCCCACTAAATATTGAGGAAAATTACTTCAGTTTCTCATCAGGATTAAAAAAAAAAAAAAGAGCCAATAAATGTGCTTTCTACTTGTTCCAAGAAATGGCACAACTCTAGTTTGACATACAGTGCTTGCAATTTTTAATGTTGAATTTATCTGCTGAAACAGCATTTTGAGGTGGGGAGGGCGGCAAATAACTGCCCTTTAGTCATGGCTATTGCACCTAGCTTTGCAGAACAGGTAATCTCGAGGAACTGGAAGAATACCTTATTGGGTATGGTGACCATTTCTGCTGGGAAAGCTGTGTAACTTTCTTAGCCAGTCTGGATCTGATTTGCACTCTCTCCACTGAGAGCTGTGTCCAGGACTTCAGTGACCACAGGATTACTCCCTAAATCCTGTGTTAAAGATGTGCTACAAAAAGGGGCCCAATTACCTCCTCTGTGCCCACTATGATGACATAAAACAAATTTTTTCATCATTGTGGTGTCTTTCAAGTAAATGAGTTGCCAGGGACATGAAAGCAGCCGGAGCATGTTCAAGCTGCAGACCAGGAGGGTTCTTGGATGCATGCTTAACTTGAAGCAGATGGACAGTACGACAAGCTGAACCAGATCTCCACTTTGAGGCTGAGATCTAGTCAAACACCCTGTTGTGCAGAAAATAAACCCAAACCAGAACAATCAAAGGAAGCTGAACCCTCCATTGCTCTACGTGGTTAATACTGAATACATGTAAAACCATTTAGGAGGGAAGTTCCTGGGGAGACAGTTCTTCCCCAAYGATACCTCCCCATCATGTGAAGGTGAAAGACTTGGTACCGAGCCATCTCTACCATGCCATTAGCAAGCCAGGACCTGGTACCAAACCATTAGCAAGCCAGCCCACTCTTCCCTGGACCCCAGGCCCATGCACTAAAGCTACTCGACCCTGGTTTTTTGCCTTGCAATGGTGGACAGGACTCTTACCTAGTTGCCATGACTATCTGCAACTATTTTAAACCAAAGCCTCATTTTTTAAACCTCAGAGGCATTTGCTAAGATGAGCCATGAGCTTTCACACTTCATGGAGAGATTCTGGATGAAAAGCCTAATTCTAACATATGAAGCAGAAGCAGAAGCAGAAGCAGAAGGACCTGTGGACCTCATCTAGCCTCCCTTCAGCCAGGCAGGGACACTTATCCTGTAGCTGGAAAATGCAAGAAGGTCCAAAGCAGGACTGCCGTGAAACTCCCAGGCCTCTTCATCTCCACAGCTGAGAAGTAGTTGAGCTAGCTGCTACTCCCTTATTCTCCCCAGGCCACAGGGTTGGCTTTTATCAGTGACAGAAGCCCACCCACAGGCTTATCTCATCTGCTTTCTTGAAACTGCATACAAAGGGTCAGARCTACTTTCCTGACTCAGACTGCACAGGATTGCAGCCCAAGTTCGTACCCATGCAAAGGCAAGGTCTGCACAAGATACTGAGTGGGATTTTAAAGAGCACTCAGCATTGACTCCAGTCTTTTTTCTCTGCAGATAAAGGGATTTGAGATGTATCGTTCTTTGGCCCTACTCCTYGTCTGATCCATAAAGACACTCTGACCAGAAGATGGCATCATGATTTCTGCAGGTGCATCATAAAGGATAGGACTGTATTTTTCCCAGGCTGGTCTCTTCCTCCTTATCCATCTTCATGAGATTCAGGCCACTTTAGCAGCCTTCAGGCCTCACTAGGTGCCCCAATATCTGTTAGACATTATGAACCATCTGCCCCTGGGTCCTCCTGCTCAATAGCTGCCAACATCACAGGCCAATAGCAGCGCAATGTGTAGACTCCACACAAAGCATGCAGATGGGTACCAAGCATTCAGTGCCATGGTGAGCCAGTTCTCARCTCTGCACAGAAAGCAGGAGGACCATACGCTCAAATAAAACCAGCTGGGTTCAGCACAGGAAGCAATCTTGCCCAGTTCTACTAGAAGGAATAAGGGAGGTACTAGGTTTTTCTGGACTCTAACATCCTGGTCCTATATGACTGATTTATAAATGCCAGACAGTTCAGTATAGAGCATTAAGAAAAGTTACAGATAGCATTTTAAATCCAGTTAGAGAATGTTTCTTTCCTCTGCTCTCTTCTTGATTGTGGCTCTTTCCATTGTCAAGCAACATGACAACAAAGCAAGAATGATCAGTATCTAGATGTGTCTTTGGACAGGTACAGCAATGACATGGAATGACATTCATGCAACTGAAGTGGTCAGAAAATGTTTTAATATCAACAATACAGAGAGTGTGTTCTAAAGAGCGAGATTTTGGGGAGAAACGGCATCAAAGACAATAGCATTTCCTAACTGTCTAAAAATGTAAGAAAATATTTGCAGCTGAATACCAAGTCTTGTAGGATATATCCTGGTCATTCTCAAGTCAGAAGATCAGATAGATGGGGAAGTGAGGGCAGGAAGAGGTTGCATTGTTTCTCCAAATGTTTGACTGTTTCAGTTAAAACTGAACAACGTTTTCATTACCTATCCTGCAAACTTGGGCCCCTAAAAGCCATACACAGGCTGGAGTAGGGAACGAGCCTGGATAGTTCCCTACTCCAGCCTGTATGTGGCTTTTGCCTCAATGAGAATCCAGGCAAATGCACCCTAGCAGAATTTCAGTTCCTGATGAGGAAAGGTGAAAGAGCCCAATGTACCCATCCTGCATTTAGGGACTAGGGTGCAAGCGTTCTTCTGCATGTCACAAAACCTATGGCGCCAGAATGTGGCTTTGTTCACCACCTCTTTTACGCTGTTGACTGCTGTGCACACCGGTTCAGCAGCCTTGCTGCATCTGCTGCGCCTCCAGTCTTTGCATTGCCTTGTTATCTTTCGCATCACTCACATGATTGCTTTCCTGGAACTAGCTGGCAAAGGAGAAGTTTTCTGCCTGTTTGCACTTAGCACACCCCCAAGACGCTCTGCTAATAAGTACTTCTTTCTCCCAACCTCTTGCTCCTTCATCCTGCCTGGCAACGCTGCCAGAATGCCAACTCAGGCCTGGCAGGGCTTGTGAATTTGGGCTCGGTGCCTTGCACACACAGCAAAATCACTTCTAGTCCTCAGCTGGCCACGTGGGGCCCCCTGGAGTGACTACTCACTGGTAGGGTTTAGCTGCAGACTGACTAAACCGCAGTGGATACTGGAGCATCAGTTATGTATGGAAGGGGTTTTCCTTACCATATGCTTACATCAAGTCAACCTTTCCCTCTAAGATAATCACTTTTAAAAACATCATCACYTAAAGGATAGACCTCTGATGGGGGGTGGCAGGTAGGGCGCAGAGGGTGAAGCCAGTGCCTTGGGAGGGGAGCAGGAAAGATGCCACCTCTCCGGTTTTGATGGTAAATCCTAGGTGTGTCAGAATTGCAACAGGTGACTGTGTACCCCCGCATCCCCCATGACGAGTTCATCTGCAAGGTGGCTATGTTAGAAACACAATGGCTAACCCAGTGGTAACAATTCCGGGGCTATGCTAAAAATCATCCTGCAAGGAAACTCCCTCCACTCGCTCATCAGGAGCAGCTAATACACCCATAGTGGAGACCATGACGAGGCTCAGTTTTGCCAGAACATGTTCTTCCTGTGCTGGCACAGGACAAGCTCCCGGCTGGTTCTAAAAATGGCCTGCAGGCTGTAACCCTAAACGCAGGGAGGAGATCGCACTTCCTCACAAAGCGTGCCCCTGGGCCCCCATAAATTACAGAGAGACCCTCTGTAAAGGCTGGAGGGCTGGCTATTTGTTTTTCCTGCAGAGCCTGGGCTGGTGTTGATTCATGRCGCTTGCTTAGAAGTGCTCTTTCGGCGCATTTGTGAGAGACAGCAGCAGCGCGTGGGCCCTTGCAGATATTAAAAGCACTGCAGGACCTCTCCTAAGCAAACAGGGGTGTTAATCCTTGGCCAAACCCCAGCGGAGGAAACGGGATAATTTACACCCTGCTTCCTGGGATTCTCCCCATCGTTCCTGGGCACACAATTATACCTTGCCACTTCCTGCCCGGGGGTCAAGTCCTCCTGGCTTTGATGCACCCTTCTCACTCCCCAGCACCTACCCAGAGGTCAGTTTCTTGCCGGACTCCAGCATATTTCCATAGGCCTGCTCTCTCTGATCCCCTTCAAGAAAATTTGCAATGTAGGGATGGAGACTTAGTGTGGGTTTGCCCCTTGTCTGCTAATAGTAAGGCAGTGCCTGCATACCACAGAGCAGGCTCTGGTCTCCAGAAGCATTTTCACAATAACTTAGCCCACCCGTCTGTCCTCACACACCTTTTCTGGCTTCTGAAGGCAGGTCTTGTTGCAGATAATGAAAAGCTGAGGCAATGAGTATTTGCAAACTGCCTGATGTGTCACAACAGTCTAACCAGCTTTTGGGATTGGTCACCTTGCTCTAACCAACACAGCACACCCTGTGAAAGAAATCGGATCATAGTTTTACAGTTTGTGTTTTCAGAAAAGTTGAGGGATGCAGCTCGACACACTGGTCTTCAAGTTTGCTTGAAAGCTACAGGAGTTTAGGGGTCCTTGATACACAGTGGAATGCATATGCTATTACATGTAGTGTTGTGCTGAGATAACAAAGTTAGTTCAAAGGCTGGTAGGGCTGCAAAGCTCGATACTGCAGCATATGCGGGGACCAGGTTGTGTGGTGTGTCCATGTGGCACTGTGCTGAAGCAGCTATGCTGCTTCTGGACCTCTCTCTGTGATCCATGCTCTGCTTTGGTGGCCAGGGTCATGAAGCCATGCTGAGTGAGGATGAAAAGTGCCCCCAAGGTAAAGCATTGCAATCAAGCATGCTGATATATCTATGGCAGCCACCACCATCACAAACGTTATTTTTCAGTGTTGGTGAAAGCAGAACCAAGAGTTTAGGACTAAGGCTTTCTTATGGTAGGTGCCTTACAGACCTAACAGAGACAAGCTGCCCTCAAAACTGGGGAGCCTGACAGAAAGGATAGGAATGTTTCCTTGGAGCTTTAGGATTGGATCCAAGACCTGTCTCTGTTTATATGATAACTTACTGTTTCTATAGTAAACTCACTAAAATATTAGCAAGAGAGAATGTTCCAGTTACAGCCGATAGCAAAAAATATGCAGAAACGCTCTGTACTAGTTTCCTCTTATGTTCCAGTAAACAAGCCATGTTTACTCAGCTAACTAGCTCGAAATCCTATGCATCTAAACATTTGCCTTTTACCCTAGCTGCATCACCAGATGTGATAGAAGAGATCACCTCTCCCTGCAAATATTGCACTTGAAATCAACATTGCTGAGTTACTGCCTGATCCAAATCTATTTTGAGGTCTTTCTCACAAACAGTTTAGCTTCAGCTTACATTAAGATGTCCTGTTAAACTGATTACAAAAAGACATGAGAGCAACTCAGTCTTAGAAAGCTGTTTTTGCTTGGCTTAAATAAAACAAGAGTAAATCCAGGAAAGTAAATCCATTTAGTCTGACTTGAACACCCTTCTGTTCCTTTATACAGAAATTCCCACTACTACATTCAGTATTCTGGCTGTGTTATGCCTAGTTTGCCAGGTGAATGAGTTCCTGCCTCTAAAGGCATATCACTCCTCTGCCCTGCAAGAAGATGGGCCAATGCTATTGGAAATCTAATGGCAATTGCACTTTCTCAGCTGTTCATGGCACATTGTGCACTGGAGTAGTGGAAGGCAGGGGGATCCCTGCATGTCTCCGGTTTTCCTGAGTCTTTTCCCAAAGGAACTGAAGAAAACTGCTGCTTTCAAAGTCCTTGAGGACAGAAGGCTGCTCCTCACTGTCTACCACCTCCTTTTCTGTGATGACTGCTTCAAGGATTGTGTATTTCTGGATGCTTTTTCATTCAGGTGAGACATTGTGCAGAGCTGCTCGCAGCTTGCATGTTCACTTTCTCTGAAGCTGGATTTCGCTATGGAGCAGAGAGACTTTTACCATCCCTGGTGCCAATTCAGAGGACATACACTTACAGCAAAGTTAGACCATTATTTTTTTCCCCCCAGAGACAGCCTGAAACTTCCTTCCCACCTACATGAGAAAACTCTCTGCCCTAATCTAAGCAGTTCTTCAAGCAAACCTAGCTAGGAAGAGGAGGTGGCAGGCCCATTGGAGCTCACACAGTTTTCACTGGAGCTGGTAATGCCCATTTCATTTAGCAAGGACAAGGACTGAGAAGAAATTCTTCTGGCTTCAGGAATAAATCTTTGGCTGAGAGGAATCACCGTCTGGCACTATCTCTGTCTATGCTGTGTACAAARAAGCCCAGAGGCTCATGGTAGCTCACATGAGAAGATTGACTTTCAGTTGGTAAAAGCTAGGCAAGACAAACTCTCTGCCTTATCTCACCAAGTATTGCAGTGTTTTCCCAGCATTCCCCCAGGGGAACTGACATTTTTTAACATCAAAATTACTAGATGATAACTGTAGTACCAAAAAGTTTCCCACCTTGCTAAAAACTATGGCTGCACCTCCACAAGCATGAATAACACAGGTGAGAGCAGCAGAGGTCAGTTGCCACAGAAACCACTGGAGACATGGGACATCCATGCTGCAGTGGTCAGCTCAGTGGTAAAAGGACTTCTCTTCAGCCAAAGTCACCGTACTGCTCCATGTGCACATTTGCATGTCTTCTAGCCATAAAGCCTCTGCTAACTCTGGGACACGGTAATCTCAAAAGTAGTCTGTAAATACCAACGGTGAGAACATAGGAACTCAGGTAGGGTCTTGCTGTGCAAGTGATTATGCACAGGCTAGGTTGACCCTGGCACCAGAATGCCAAACTAGCTCTGCCGTGGCAGCAGAAGGGAGAAGACCCCTCCAAAATGGCATTGGTATCTCACGTAACGTGTTCTGAGGCCAAATTCACTTTTGGATCAGCTTCAGAGACTCCAGGTCTTTAGATGCTTTGCACTGTTCTTCTCAGTGCCTGTGTTCTTCCTCAAGAAGGAAGGAGAAGATCCCAAAAGCTCTCACAGAGCCAAGGTTGACTTCCACAGGCAGTGGACTACTGTCTCAGCAGTAATGTTGCTCTTCTTCATTTCCAGTGCTGGATGCTCAAAACAGTGAGTAGGATTTAGACCAGACAGGCACTGGAAAATTGCCCCTATGTCTATCAGTACCTTTAGAGAATGAATCATTCAACATTAGGGACTGGTTTTGGGTCTGGCCTCCAAAAATTCCCCCCAAATGAAGCGTAGTGAGAGCCATCTCTGAGGCCTGGATTACAATCTTCCATTTGTTATTTCCACCTAGACAGTTGCTGGACATTTTATCATTACTTATTCTTTAGATCACTTAGAGGCATCATTTCAAAATCCATCTGGTCCATTGCACTGCTGTTTGCTACCAACAGACTGCAAGCATCTGGAGCACATTTCCCGCACATAGTGGAAAGGAAACGTTCTTGCTGGCTTTTCAGTTTGTTTATACTGCATAATAACTTAGTTCTGAAACAAAACTGACCAAATCTTTGCTTGTGTTTCAAGTTTAATAGATTGTAGCAGGTTGTTACTACTGCTGATTATTCGGGGACATTTCCAGTTCTGTTCCTCTTCTACTTTTATGTGATTTATTAGATCTGAGCTGGGCACACTTTCAGCAATCTCACCTTTGTCAGGCACAGTCGAAGTGTCCCCAGGCATAAAGGGCAGAAGCAAAAGGAAGATGTCTCAGGGAGTTTTCCTGGGAGAAAATGCTGGAATGCGTTGCTGCTTTGTTCCCAAGGACAGCATTGCAAAACCACCTCATGCACTAAGTGGTATTGCCTAGTGCATTGGCCTGTGAAGCTGTCTTAGATCTAGATGACCCCATATCAACTTTCCAGTGCCTCATTTCTCCATGGTTGTTAAATGTGGGTAGTTGTTAATGTGCTTCCATGTCTCTAACAGAGAGGAGCTGCACAAGAGTAAGCACTGCTACTAACACAGTAACACGGCTAAGGCATTTCACTGCCAAATGCCACTGAGCTGGTGGACTCTGCTCCCAGTACCTGGGTAGAGAGCGTGCTCACATCAGACTGGTCTGAAGAGATCCCCTCACTCACTGTCACAGAATCACAGATTGGCTGAGGTTGGAAGGACCTCTGGAGGTCATCTGGTCCAACCGCGCTGGTCCAGCAGGGTCACTTGGAGCCAGTTGCCCAGGACCGTGTCCAGGTGGCTTTTGAATATCTCCAAGGATGGAGATCTACCACCTCTCTGGGCAGCCTGCACCAGTGCTCGGTCACCCTCACAGTGAAAAAATGTTTCCTGATGTTCAGAGGGAACCATCTGTCTTTCAGTTTGTGCCCACTGCCTCTGATCCTGTCACTTGGCACCACTGAAGAGAGACTAGCTCCGACTTATTTGCAGCCTCCTTTCAGAGCTTTATATACATTGATGAGATCCACGCTTTTCTCCCTATTTGTGTTTTTCTGTTGGTTTTTTTATGCAGAAAGACCTTTCCACCAAAGGAGATTTCTTCCTCCAGCTACATGATACAAATAAAACAGCTCATGCACACTTACCTGAGCCACAGCCTTTGATGAGAAGAATTCCTTTCCCATGTAGACATCTGTGATCTCATGCAGGGGATGTCTACAGAAGAGGGGATTTATCTGCTAGGCCAGCCAGCTGCTGAATGACTGCTCTGCTCCTACCAGGATTAAAAGGCAGTCTGTAAAGCACTTACTCATACATCACAGTCATTGAACTACTGTGCTAACAAGCTATCCTTGAGTTGCAGAGGGAAGATCATTAAAGGGGTGATGGCTCTGATTTTAAACTGTGTGGCAGATATCCTCTGTCAGCTATAGTAGACACACAGTTCCACAAGGCTGTTAGAGCAAGCCTTCATCTCTCCCTGTCTCAGAAATGTTGGGGTTTTACCAATACTGCCTTTGCAGAAAGGCTCCGTTCCCATTGCTCTCAGAGCAGCATAAGGAACTAGAGCATGACATGATCTCAGCAGAGGATTTGGTTGCTGGCTTTCCTCATGTGGAACATCAACATCACTTAGAGTCAGAAAGATGTCTGTATAAAGCTGTCATCTTCTAGCTTACTACCTGCTGCCTGTATCATGTCTGGGTGATCACATCTGCCTGAAGACCTCACAGCAACATGCTGCTATCACTTCCCACAGTGATACAAAAGCAATGTAGAGGTGAGTGAGTGAGATGATAGATTTTTATTTTGTCCTCTCGGGCACTGTTAGGAGACCTGCTACTGAAGTGAGAATGGCTGAGTTCTTCTCTAATTGCTGGAAGGGCAGAGATAAGCCCCAGGTCCAAGCTGACTTTGTGGTACTGAGTGATACGGTGGTTGCTATGACAGATATACAAAGTCATAAGCCAGGCCTTGTCACCTTGCATATCACATTAAAAAACTAACAATGAGAGTCTTCTTAATTATTATCATGCATGTCTGCACTTCCAGAGGTCACTAAAGAAGCAGCCAGAAGAGCAAGAGTATTTCTGATGAAGACTGCAACAACTGCACGTGCAACGTGACCCAGGGAAGTGGGCAGTAGGAAGCAATGAGGAGTGGGGGTGACCAGCGTAAATGTGATCAGGGATTAGCAAGACAGAAAATGTGACTTGAGCTTCAAACAACAGATTCTAGTATCACAACTGTGTTTGATTCAACATGATTTAAAAGCCAAAGGAGAAGACACCCAAAAGTGTTCAAATCTCTGTTACAGAAACACACCCAAAACCCCTCCCCAGTATTCTTCCTGAGATCCCAAAACAGTTTCTGGAAGATTTCATGACATGTTTTGTTTATGCTTTTGGTGGTGGTAATCACAGATACAGTTATTTTTGCCAGGGACAGCTGTGTTCTTGCCTTTTCAAAATGTGGGCTTTCACTCTCCTATCCATATTCAACACCATAACTGCACCATGTAAGAAAAACAACTGCAAAAACGTGAACAGAGGAACAAAAATGTAGAGCTAAAAAGAAGGAGGGGTGAGGGGGAACAACTCTCACCATGCCATGTAGTTTCTCTTTTCCTACTGGTTGGTTACCCAGCCCAATCAAGTGCAAGTCAATCAACTGACATCTGATGTGTTTTGCAGATGGATCAGCAGCGATGCATATCTGACACACAGATGTTTCAACTTGGATTTGCTAGCTATCCAGCAATCAGACAGAGTCCTGATGCTGATCATTTGCAGATGTTGCAAAAAGAAAGAAATTGCTCCATCCACTGCAAATAAATTTATGCCTTTTACTCTTGGTCACCCACAGCAGCAGTCTCCCATGGAAAGCAAAGTGGGACTCTCAGCTAGGATGGTGGGGTTTTGCAGTTGGCTGCATTGTAGGTGTTGCTCCTTTGAAAGAAAAATCCCAGAAGCTATTTCTGAAGCATGGGGAACTTTGTTTTAGCTGTTCAAAAGGCACCTTTGACTATCGCCAGCACTGAGGGCTGTGTTTGAAAGCAAAGTCACAGCTGCTAAACTGACTTCTTCATTCAGTGGGGAGGTTCAACCAGCCCATTGGAGAGCATGTCCAAGGGGCTGTGTAGTCAAGGGGCAGCTACACTCAGGGCTGCAGCTTGCGTGACACACACCACCAGCCTGGCAGCGGTACTAAAACCACTAAACGCTTTAGCTGAGCCTTGACAATATCTGCACCATCAGTTCTGGTTCCCGAAAAATCATGGGACAGGCCTGAAAATATCAGATAGAAAAATAAATAGACGTGAAATTTGGTTTTGAGTACTTGATGAATCCAGTTTTAACATTCTTCTTCATGATCACAGCTGTTATCAGTGCCTGCTTTATGAAAACTGGTTGTCACCAAGGACTATGTGACTCTGGGCTTGGGAAGACAATATATAGACTAAAAATGCAAAGTCCTATTTACCTCCATGGGAGCTATCAAATCCTGCACCAAAAAACTTCTGAAGGCAGGAAAACCTCATCAAAACTATTTGCGTGTGGAAGGGAGCAGTGATACTTACTAGCTGCAGGGATGGTGACTGTCTCAGAAGCCTCAAACAGAATGCCTCCTATACCATTTGCGCTCTCTGACTGGTAGGCTGCTGGCCTTCCCTGCACTCACGACGCTCACATAGCAGACTCAGAAAGAGGTAAATTCAACTCTTGCCTTTCTTGGCTTGCAGGGGTCGAAACCAGGCAGCATTGGTCCTCACTGAAATAGCCAGTGTGTCATTCAGAGAAGTGATCCATCTTGCCCTTCCTCCTTCAAACATGCAGTACATCCATTTCAGACAGATACCTCTCAAAGACAAACCTGCCCTTCCTGACACAACCGGGCATAGCCAAAGGCCACCATCAGCTCACTGAAGTGAAGCTAATCTTCAGCCCTTGCACAACCTGCATTCATGCTACCATGTAGAAATTAAAACCTTTCAGAGAACTGTTGGATAATCTCCTTTTGGCAGGGACCAAGTCGTCTGATCTCTTTTTCCTGGACTTCTCAATAGCATTTGAAAACTTGTTGACCATCAGACTTCACCTGTTCATCACAGAGATGTCCCAGAGGACAAGCTAAAGCACTCAAACTCCTTCCTTATGGAACATACTCAATGCATGGTGATGAGCAACCATGTCTACACCACTTGGTCCTTTACATGTAATTCCTGTTCAGTGATTTCCATTTAGAGCCCCCTTTTCAAGTCTGGCCTGTGACAATGTACCCACAGAGATAAAGATCACAAAAAGTACATGAGGGAGCAAAGGCATGTGGGACCAGAGTGAAATAGGAAAGGACTTAAAATAGGAGGGGATTTTTTGGTCCCCCTGGTTTCCACACACACCTATGATCTCAGAGCAGGAGATGAAAACCCCAAACCCATGTGCATACTGTGTGGTGCGCTCAGCTTGACAAACCTCAAGACAATGCATCCCTGCAGGATTATCCCCACTAGGTCTTTCCAACCTGTGCCACTTTCGCAGACCTCTGCAGAAGTCACATAGTAGGGTTTAGTGTCTGGGGGGTGTCACCTCCACCGTAAGAATTAAAACAGATCAATTTCCAAATTGTGGTACCTGTAGCAGACAGGTTGATGGCAAGAATCGGTCTGCAAGCATGGAGCTGTCTTCCCAGAAGGGAAACGGGCACTCTTTAACTATCAGATCTGAAAAGCACAGAGAGCCCTTTGGCTTTACCCTGACTTAGCCCTTGTTCGCTGTAATCCTTAAATATGCAGAGTGGCCAACAAGGGTTTTCATGTGCTGAAAAGCTAGACATGGGTGCCAATGCTTTGCTGAGGCAGAGTTGGGAGCCTGACCCCATGATACTGCAGTCTCACATCACTGGGTTCCTCAGGACTCCTTACAACCAACCTAGGCAGCTAAATCCCACGTGAGGAGGGCAAGGGAACAAGGGCAAGCAGCTGTTTTGCCCTGTTTAAGACACAGACTGTGCACAGGGAAACTCTTTCCCAGAAGATGGAGGTGCTGCAGGCAGTAGCAGCTGCAGGAAGGAAGTGTGGGACGTGTCAGAGGCCTGGGCCCTTCGCAGTGCCATCAGCACACTGGCAACAGCCGGGTGTGCAGTAGCAGGCAGTGCTGCCCTCACTAGTGAAGAAGGAGGATGGGAAAGATCCTTGAAGTCATTTTGCAGTTACAAGAGGGAGTTACTGCATCTTTACAGCTGTGTCTAACTCCCCCTTGCCCCAGCGACACTGGAGGGCATGAAGGACCACCAGCTGGCCTGAAGATGGGGGAGGTGGTGGAGACATTGATGCATGGGGAGAGCTACAGGGAGACAGGACCAAGCACTCAGTGGAAGAAGAGAGACTTCACATGAAGGTGGAGTTTCATAGCCAGGCATCTTCACAGCCAAAGGAGACCATAAGCCACTGCATTTGAAACAAAGCTTATCTTCTACTTGAACACAATACTTACAAATTCGTCCCACGATGCTGCTAACCCGAATTTCAATTTCCAAGGCACCCAGCTCACCCAGTCCTGCCAGAAATCACATCCCAGTGTCTCCAGCGTGCTCCGAGCATGGCCAACTGGGGAACAGGCAGGACTGCGTGGGGCTCCACCAAAAGAYGTCATGTGGAGAAGAAGGGGCAGGGAAGGCTGGGATCTCCATACTTCTCTTTAAATTATGCACATACCTACTGTGCAGAGGTACCAGAAGGCACAGCATAATTTACAGGTACAGCATGGAAATGTTGCTAGGCTGACACAGCTTCACGTAGGCTTGCTGAGTGGTGTTTCTGGTTCCAGGAAAGTGTACATGGGGAAGGACAGTAGATAGATGTCACCAGCCTCCCCTCCCCTCTGTTGTACCATATCCAGTATGTAGAGTTACCATCCGAAGGGGGAACACTTCCGAGGTGTGTATTATATTACTGTCAGCCTACTGCTCCTTTGATCACACAAGTCCTGCATGTCCTTTTCTGTGCGACTCAAATACAGCGTTTATGTTGTTGTTGCACTCTCTCTTCATCATGTTTTCCCCAAAGTGGTGCCAGCAGCCAGCTGGTTCCAGACAAGCCTTGCCTGTCAGAAAGGGCACAGGTGCCACCCCAAGTCAGCAGCAGGAGGGAGTGTGTGCAACCTGTGCCGTCATTTGCCATGACAAAGCATGTTGTTGAAACAGAGGGTCATGCACTCACTCAGCTCTCTGCTTGTGTCACTGGATGAGGAGGCTCCTGTGGCAAAAAGCGTGGCCTGTGCATGTGTGAGCAGCTCCTGGTGACCCCCATGCATGGTAGAGCGGAGCTCACTCTCCAAAGAGGCCACCTTCAGCAAAAGCCTTCATGAAAGCAGCATCAAAAGTCACATTTCAGGCAGAGTCAGGAGAGGTTAAGAGAGATGAATACCGTGCTCCCAGAGCAGGCAGCACCAACCAGCAAAGGCATATGGTCCGCATGGCCCGGGGAGACACAGAGTTAATCATTCGAGTTAGGGCACAAGGGCTTTGTTAGCACATGCTTATAACCAGGCTGCTGCTGAGAAAGCGCTGTTGCCTGCCACACTGGCGGGGCTTCAGCACGCATGCAAAATTCAGCCCATAGTGGGCTGAATTAGGCTCTTGGTCCAAAAGCACTTGAAACCAGTACAAGTCTCCCCATTGCTCCTAGTACCCTCTACCATGTTTTTCAGAGCTGATCCACTCCCCTCCAGCAACATTTAGTAAAAGTTGTTCCTCACAGAGGAGAAGGAGGAGGCAATATCCCCCTCTGCCCCCAGCAAATCCTCCAGGGATACATAGGAACAAACCAATGTCAGCGGGTAAGTATTACCACTGCCTCTTGAGGCAACTCAGACAAGTCCAGCACTAGTCTCCTCAGATCACAAAAAGAGGAGAAAAAAAAAAATCTCAGCTGCTTATTCCATGTGGTACTAGAGGAGAGTTTGACTTCTTCCCTCCCAAAGCACTATTTCAGGGCTATTTATAAAGAAAGCTCCATGGTTATAAATCTCCCTGGAGCCACTTGCACGCACAACCTTCATGTTAATGTACCATGACAATCTTTTCCCTTTCCTTTTAGCAAATGAAGGGTGAAGGTGTATAAACCGGAGTTTCTGAGGTCACTGGCTCACAGGGCAAGGGATATGACATATGCTTTACTTTGCTTTAAGCTCCAGCTCTGTAGCCTCTGGTGACATTCCTGTTTGGCGCTGGGCTCCCTCCTGCTCCTCCCCTCTAAGTCTTCTTACTCTCCCTTGGGTGGGATGCTGGACACTGGTGCAAATCAGGAGCAACTTTGTTAGAGCCAGTGAAACTATTTTCATGAATGTGAAAGCTACGTAAACAAGAACAGCATCAGGCCTCACAGTTTGAAAATAAACCACTTCTGGCAGAAAAAAACAGTTTTTTTCTGAGACTACTTATCCTTTTGAAAGAAAGCACACAAATTATTCAGACATGTTTTCACTTAAAATTCTATCTAAAGAGGCTTTGTGACACACAGACTGACATCATGGCTAAGCAGGAAATAATTTTAAGTGTCACGTCCCCACTTGCCCTCCTCAGCCTTCTCACCCCCTTGACTTCCTCTCACCCTGTCCTCTCTCCCCCTTAGGCATGATTTTCAGAAGAGCAGTATATTTCTGCTTCCTAAGGCTAGGAGCATTACATTTCTTCCTCAAATCAAGAATTTTTCCCAGCTCTTCCTTTTAAGGGGGCACTTAAACCCTCTCAGAGTCGAGGATTAAGAACGGGAAGAACATTAAGGGGGTTTATGCACACTGGAGTATGCATTTGGGCATTCCTAAGAGGGGGGCTACAAGTCTCAGTATTTATGAGGAAAACCAGTCTTAGGTATAAAAATCCCTAAAGCTCTCAGAACGGCTTGGCAGCACAGGAATTGGGACAATATTGCCTTCTTCCCATTAAGCAGCCATTCACATCAAACAGTTGCAAAAGAGATCTAAAGGCAATTTTCCTACAGATGCTTTGGGCTTCTTCCAGCAACAGTAGTATTTTAGGCTGGGATTTCGAGGTAAGAAATTTTGAAAGGGCTTTTCTGCCAACCAAACATAAAAAAGTCACAAGACGAAAGACTTACAGACCAGGAGGCTGCTCAGTTTTTATCTGGGCTGTTGAATGTGTGACACTTGTCTCAGAGAGAATAAAAAAAAACACTTGGAGTCAAAGAAATTTAATGTGGTTTTTCATTTTCTTTTTCCTACCCAAACACAAACCAGCCTCTTTGACATCGGACACCTATTTCAGGCACATGTAAGAGCAGCAAGGATAGACAGCTGGATTGAAAAAAAAACCAGCCTAACACACCCCTCAAAACAGAGAGCAGAAGGATGAATGGTCCATCTTTAAACAAGAGCCCATTGATGAGAAAATCCAGCTTCAAGGTCCTGTTCTGGCAAAGGGACACTGAACACGGCAAGAAGCTTGCCTGTCCCAGCTCACAGCAGAGCATCTTGGAAAGGGATGCTCTCAAGTGCCTCCATTAACAGGACTGCATTTCACTTAAACAAAAGTTTGCTAGACTAGGGTTTGAAGTGCACCTTCATACCTCCATGCTGTATCTGCCTCGCAGATCCAGTCAGGATCCAAACCATATATTAATCTGTTGTTCTGAAAATGTCTCAGGTCTATTTGGCAGGGCATTTAAGCATTTATATGGCCCTGATGAATTCCTGTGTCTAGACCAACCTGATTAATTTGCAACTTTTTATAGAAAGCAAAACAGAGGGCTGCAGCTCTAATACAGCAAATAGCTCATCTAAAACAACTTCTGGAGACAGCATTTAAAATATTAGGAATTAATTGCTTTCTTGCTTGTTAGACAAAAGCTGCTAGCAATACATGGAGGCAGAGAGGGAGGCTCCTAATGTTACGAAGAGAGAAAGTTACAGTTCAGAAGGGATTTTTCTTAGGCATTCATCATAATTCTCCCACAGAAATCAGAGATGAAACTCCAACTGAATTAAATGGGGACAGACTTAGGCCAGCAGCAAATGGTTTGTTAAAGCTTCTATCTACCTAGGGATCTGACAAAATGGCACTGTGCTGCAGCAAAGCCTGACTCAGTGTTTGGCTACTCATATTACAGACCAGAAAACACGTATCTCATTGAACAGCAAAGAGAAACTGCTGCTCAGAAGGACACAGGAGCTGTGACCAATYTGTTTCACAACCAAAACCATGGCCACATCCAATATACCAGGTGTTTGGATGGGGGAACTCCAAAAGGTCTCTCCCCAGGCTGCAGAGCTCCCTGCTCCTCAGATGCTTTAGGCAGAGGTTAGTGGCAAAGTTATACCCTGTTTTGTAAGGGTGTTCTATGAAGCTTTTTGGAAAACACCTTGGGTAAAAACACAACAGAGAATCTCTCCAAAAGCTCTTTTGCAAGCTCAATGCTTTCCCCTGCTATCAGCCCTCCATAACACCCTGAATCTGTCTGTCGCAGCTGCAGGGCATTTAATCTCCACTCCGCCACAGCAGGATGAATATTTTCTTCCCTCAGGTCGAAAAGCCAGAAGCAGTTCTTCCTGGCCCTTTTATGTGCTCTTGCATCAGTAATTTGTGGTGGTGAGATGCCACACCAGAGCCCCACAGAAATTCCTATGCAGACGGACTGAATTCAGATCCTGACTTGTAATGGTGCCAGTGGGAATGGTTTTTGCCTCCTGCCCGTGAACATCTTGCTGCAAATATGCCAGATAAAGCCTGGAGGGAGGCTGACTGATGGTGTTAGATTAGATTCTATGGTCTTGTCTGTGAATCAAACAGAAGTAAAAATCTCGATTCCCAGTAGATGGCACCACCAGTTCCACTGAATTTTTTGTGGTTAGTGTGACAGCAGCTCACAGACAACTGAGCCTGCAGAACAAGAGCTTAGTGGTCCTAGAAGCCATCAGCTCTGGCCTTTACTGGAGACTGGCATGAGAGCACAGCAAACCAGGATCAACACAGGGATGCAACACCTTTGAAAGAATGAAGATGCACCAGCCTTTAAAACAGCATAGCCATGAAGAAGATAGTGGCATGTAAGGGCAGCTGTCCTTTATGTACCACAGGGCTTCATGGGCAGGGCTCTGTCCTGTGCTCTTCAAACCCACTCCCTGCAGATCAGTTCCTTGCCTGGGGCCACCATGGGCTGCATTGCCCCCGCCCATGGGAGGATGAGATTATGGCCCTGGGCAGTGCAAGACAGCATGCTCCATAGCAGAATTTCCTTGCCTGCAAGGTAGTAGAGAAATGCCTGATGCCTGGCCAAGATGCCAGCAGCCCTGTCTCTCACCGTCTGGAAGTCCAGTGCCTATTCAGGGCTAACAGCTCCCATCTTCCCTGGGGAGGTGTTGAGTTAATAGACACACACACACACACACACACACACGTAAAAACTGTAATGGTTATTTTCCATAAGGATTTAAAAATTCAGCATAGTCATTGTATCAATTTATTCAGGAGACTGAAAGTTGTCTAAACACACAGCAGGCTGAGAAAGATGGTTTTTCTCTCAGAGAATAAATTCTTTCTTGCTAATTAATTACAGGGGAAATGGGAACATGCACTAGTGTTTAAGCAGAGAAAAGCCAGGCTAAGGGTAGCAGGAAGGCTGGTATGGTTGAGATGTGGTGTCCCAGGGAACTAGGGCACCATTTCCAGCTCAGACACACGTCCTATGTGACCTTGGGCAATGCACACAGCCTCTCTGAGACTTATGTCAGTGCCATTTTACAGCACAGGGGTCAGAGGTGGGGGCACATGACATGTCACAGCCAGTCTGTGCATGTGCTGATTTGCACATGCTGTGTCTACTGCCTCCCAAACAATTGCAACAGTCTGGCCTTGGCTCCCCTTTTCCAAAGCAGGCCAGAAATTGTGAATGGCTGCAGCCCATCTCCTTAACAGTACTGGTCAAAACAGGCATACATTGGCTCTTCTCTTGACACAAAACCCAGTTCAGAGTCTCTGTCTCCCTATTTAAAATGTCCCTCAGGAGTATTTTTTAAGAGTCTAACAAGACCCCTTCATCAGCCAGTTCAATCTATGAAGGGGAAAATCTAATTGTAACTGCTCAGCAGTGGTAATTTGTGACCAAGGAATGATCTGACATGGAGGGCAAGAAGGCCCAGCTACAAGAAGGGGTTAAACTGGCTGGATGCAGGAATGCCAGAGACAGAAGGACTCCTTGCAAGGGAGTGAATTTTCCCTTGGTGATGAGATAAGAAACAGCATCAGCATTGTCTTGTAGCCATCCTGGAATGGGAGTGGTCAGGGGCCCAAACTCAGGGCCACCCTTGGGCAGYAGAGCTGGGCTGGGGGATGGACGCACAGCTGGGCTAAGGTGCCCCATGCAACCGCTCTCGGGATTGGTGCTGGTGCAAGTGTACATAAGGAATCTGCTTGTGATGCATCTTTGCAGACTTCGTGTAGAACCACTCATTGCCGTAGGACTCTGCCTTGTGCATTGTTCATTAAATTTTTCTTTTATATTTACACACAAATGTGTGTTTAATTCACCTCGACAGGTACCATAAAAATTCCCCAACATCTACCAGGATGATTCCTCTTCCAATGAGTTATCTGATCCTGTTTTATCAGAAATAAAAGGCAAACTCATGAGGCTGATGCCAAGTTCTGGGTATAGGAACAAAACATACTACCAACAAGTCACCTTCACTGACTGGGAAGGAAGAGAGTTACTTGCCCTTTCCCAGGTGGAAGGAGCTCACGTCTTGTGTGATGGTGTGCAGGACCACTGATAACCTCTGTAAGTAGAGAGGAGTGTCTTATCAAGTCCAGCTCTTGTCTGACTTTCTCTCTTGCACCTTGAAACTTGAAAGTCTTCTCTAAGGAAGCTTTAAGAGGAGAACATAAGTGGCATATGACATGAATTAATTCCCTTTCCTACCTGTGGTGATCACCAGGCCTCCAAGCACATGGTCAAGACTTGCCAATACCACACTGGGCAGCAGAGATGACGTGTTTGCTCTACCTCCTTGCCTGTTAAACACAGAAAGATTTCATCCAGCAATAGCATTTTCCTTAGAGGCTAGATTACAGCTGATTTTTTTAAAGAACTGTCTAATCTCATTTTAAAGCCCTCGAGTGCTGTTGAGTCCCAAACCTGCTCTGCTGCACTATTCAATTACCCTCACAGCCAGATGCCTGCTGAGACCAGCTCCTGCTCCCTGTGTGCTGAGGGAAGGCTCCTGGCTGGAAGTAGACTTCGGGCGGAAAATCTCATTTCCAGAGGACAACAAGTCAATAACATACTTTAGAAAAATAACCTGGCTTCAGCTGCATCGTTTTTGCCAACATCTTTGGAGCAGTTACTGGGCTCCCCTGCTTTGTTTCTGATAATGGAAGCCATATTTGCACTGACAGCCTGCATTTGGTTTTATTGAATATTTGCAGGATGTATCCATTTTACTCTGAATCTCTCAGATGGATTCAGCAGTTAATTCTCTAATTTCACAGCTTGTGTGGAGGCAGCTGAATGTTTGCTGGAGCTGAGACTGCAATTTATGCAGTGCTGGTTTCCCAGAAGGTCAGGCTGCTGTACTTTTTCCCCTGCCTTTCTCCAAGGCCACAAACAGTGCTTTTCAGTCCCGCTCCTTCTAGGTTTGGATTTAACTCCACCCAGGGACTGGTGTCATTTGCATCTACAGTAGCTTGTGCCAGCTCCCACGGTCACTCATATACCTTTTTATAGGTCCCTCCTTCAACTGGCAAGGCAGACTCCATTGTGTAGGAAACACCTTGCTCTCAGTGGAAGCCCATCCACCTCATCCAGCTACCAGCCCAGGATCAAAACCATCACCTCAATGAACAATGACAGGCCTGAGCCCAGCTCTCTGCTGAAGGGACATAATGACATCCATCATTCCCCAGGTCCTGCTTGATCTTAGGGTACATTCTGTAAGCAGGATAGCTCTTACTGCTGAGCCCTGATGGGAAAAGATGAGAGGTAGCAGGACAGTAAGAACACTTTGGTAAAAGCTGGGGACAAAATGGCATTGCTCCCAGAATCTCCTGCCTTCTAAGTTTGTATATCCTTTCTGCAGTGGCAAGCAGAGCCGGAGTTTTCCCAGACCTGTGTATCTCAAAAGGCAGATAGAACCCCATTCCACATTATGGGAGGCCTGCAGTGGCCTGTCATTTCCATTCTAGCACACCTCTGCCCCTTTGTGTCACAGCTGTGCCAAACCCATCTTTGCATACAGACACTAGTCATGCTCCATTTCAGGGTGGTCTACCCTTTTGTGTCTGGGAGCCCTGCATTGCAATACCCACCCAAAGGTTTTCTGATCAGTGAACAGCCCTGTGGTAACTGCTGAAGTTCATTTTCTGCATGCTAGTTTCAATGGGCTGCCATTTTTTGCTCCTCAGCTCATCCCTTACTTTGTTCAGGTTATGTTACTGTTCACGGGCTTCATCCGAAGGGCTGGTTCTTTCCTCTCCTCATTTGCATCTTCCCACAGGACAATAAACCTCACGCTGTTTGCTTTCTTCTGTGTCCGATGTCATTTTCTACTCAATGACAATGAGGATCTTCTCACCTCCCTTTTGTCTATACCTTTATACCTTTCCCTCTGACTGCAGAGTACCCACACCCTATCACCCCCTACCCTTCCTACTTTTGAAACCCTAATGAAGTTCTGGGCCTGACCTCAGCCCAGCCCCATCACCACCAGATGAAGCCATACCTTCTCTGTAACTCCAGCAGCACCGAGTGGCCAAGCTTGCTCTCACTAGCAAAGGAGAAGGGGAAGTTCAGGATAGCCAACTGCCTTCTAACCCCTGAAGTACAGCCACCATGGAACGGAGGGACTGGGCTTCCTGGGACGAGGAAAACTGGTCTGATGCTCCTTTCAGTTACACAAACTTCATAAGCATATCGCTCCATTGGGTGGAGCTGTGATTTACCACAGGTGAGAGAAATAAGATGCTTATCCATGCCCATGACTTCATCTCTCCATTTCCCCCCAAACAGAATTTATGCTGTGGCACAAGCCTCCCCTCTCCTGACTCTGCTTAATGGGTATGCACCAGATGACAAGACAGAGCCAGCCCTTTGATTCCTTTTGATCATGTTTGACTACCTTCTTAGAAAATGAGAAAGTTACATGTACTCTGGAGGACAGGTCAGAGCTGAGAATGAACGCAACCTGGCTTCAGTAAGAAGAGGTCACTTCTAGTAAAGCAAAGGAATGTTTTGTTTATTGGTTCTAGCATTTGATGGGCCCTTCTACCACGCGATGAGGATGCAGAGGGGAGGACAAACTTAATTCCTTCAAAAAGATACAGCAACTAAATATCCAGGAGAAGGGGAAAATGGAAAAAAACTATCAAAAGAGTCAGTTCAATCTTGGGAGGGGACAGGCAGCAGTAAAACTGCAACAAGGAAAAGCAAAACCTTACCAGCAGAAATAAAAAAAAAAACCAATAAAGCAAGGCAAAGATAACAAAAAAGCAGTCTAAGTTGAGGTCCCCCTGCTCATCAACTGGTAGCAAAGGAATCCAGTCCTCCAACCATTGTTTTTTGCATGGGGTAAGGTTCCAGCCAAAGTAGAGTCCAGCACCATGAAAGAACAAAAAAAAAAAAAAAAAAAAAANAAAAAAAAAAAAAAAAAAAAAAGAAGGAAAATATGGAAAAATTCTCTGTCAAGGAGTCTGCCATCTAAAAGCACAGGACCAGTGGAGGATTTTTATCTATGTTTTGCAGACAATAAACTGAAGAATCAAGCAACAACGTGGTTTGACCAAGGTGATGCAGAGAAAACATCTACAGTCATGAAATAAGTCATTTAAATGTTGGCTCAAAATACCATTTTGAGATAAGGAGAAGGTTTGAGAATTGTGGAGCTATGCCAGTGGAGACCATGAGAATATCTACAAAAATCTAGCCTATGACATGTCTTCCTAACACAGTTTTCAGCTAATGCAGATGTTAAGATCCCATTCTTTCCTAATGCCAAGATAGTGCARGCTTATAGTGACACTTCTTTTCTCCGGAGAGGCTTTGAAATTACTGAGCCATCTGTCTGCTGCCATCTGTTGTTGCCTTGGAAATGAATTTGTCAGGTCAGTTGGAAACAGGTTTCAAATAAACCACTGCTCTGAAAGATAATGCACAATTGCGATTGGTGGTGTCACCCTCCCATCACGGTGCATCTGCCTCCCAGGAATTCCCAGCTAGTGCCTGCTTCTTCTGTGGGGAAAGCGTTCTCCTTCTCCAGCAGGACGACTGCTGCTTGTACGCATCTCCCTGTTGCAGTGGGGCTGCTTCGCACGTGGGCACACTTTGCATCACACCCACCCACACTCCCTGTGGCCTTCTCCCCACCGTCCACCCGGAGATTACACATGAGCACAACTCATACTCCAAGTCTGCGTGCAAAGGTCAGGCAGGTCCCTCCAGCTCTCCACCAGAGGAGAGGCAGACAGACTGCCAGGGCCAGAGCATGAGTCTGCAGCCAGGGTGGCCAGAGGACAGGCCAAGGGTGCTGTGCAATGGGGCACAGACCACTTCTGTGGCAACTGTGAGCCTGTGTGCACAGCCACCTTCACTGTGAGCAGCCAGGGCATGGTCCTGTGGGACACTGCTGGGGAGAGAAGAGTCAAGCCCTTTGGTGGGACCAGCGATGTCCCTTCCTCCCCAGCCCCTAATTGCAAAGTCATTCTGCAAACCCTCCATTACTATTGTACTCAGTGCCTCCTCTTATGTTGTCTCTGTTCCCCAGGTCTGCAAGCCTTTTCCTTGGGGAAGATGGAAAAACGGTCATTGAACAGCACATGCTACGGTTCCAGGCAAACACCCTGTCTGGTTCTCGGGCATTGGAGTTTCTCTAGCTGCTGGAGAAAAGAAAGGCATATGGAAAAGCAGGGGGAGGCATGGGACCTGCCTTTTCCTGCAGTGTATAGAGCCTTGCACTTAGAGCTGAGTCACAGTGTCAGCTCTGCCCATGAGGGTGCTCTCAGGACAGGGATTCAGTCCCTGTGGGATGGTGTAGGGTGCATTACATCTCTGGCTATCCGTGTAAATAAACAACAGTATATTTAGATAACCCGGGGCTCACAGAGGACGTGAAAATCTGCTTGGGAAGATGTGTAGGCTGGAATGGGTTCCCTCAAGGCTTCATGCTGTCTCAGAGCACTGCCAGCAGCAGTCATGCTACCTCAGGTATTATGTGTAGATAAGCTTGGAGTCAAGCTCTGCACACCCTTGCTGCATAAAACTACCTACACCACTCAAATTCACTTGCTGGTGAGCGGCAGGACCAATTCGTGTCCACTACAGCATAAGGAACGCGGAATCATATGCGAGCTAAGCCCTGAGGAAGACACCCCTTTACTGTATTTGTAGGACCATACCAAATGTTTTTTTCTGTATACACATCCTTTGCAAGGGTGAGCTGTCCCATAGCTGCTGCATTTCATCTCATTTAATCTCATATGGTGGTTAGATTCACAAAAATTGTCAGCAGACAGGGAAACTTTCTGTATTTCCTCTGGGCACAGATCAGACTACACAGAAAGTCTGAATTTTAAGATAGCTTTAGGTACAGTCCTAAACAGACAGCAGCAGGTAAACAGCCACCTCCTGGAAAATGGGTAACTGGTGGTCCTTTCTCACTGGTTGTATTGCTTCACTGTTACCCAACAAAAATCCAGTGCATCCAGGCTCTGCTACCCTGGCTGTGAAGGAAGAGAAAGAGGAGCCACTCCCTGTGTCTGTGCTCCACCTGTTCCTCTCCACTTGCAGCAAGGAGACAGGAATCTTCCCTTAATTGCCTTTGCCTGGATGCAGGATCTGAGCAGAAAGGCAGTGCGGCTGATCAAGTTGGGGACATATTACTGTGTTACACAGAAATCAAGTCCTAGGCACAATACCACCATGCCACAAATGCAGAAGGGCCATCTGAGGTGATCATATAAAAATATTAACTGCGTATTTCCTGCAGAGGAGAGCAGAGTGGAGCAGACGATTCCCAGTGAATAATGTGAGCAGAATATTTTCTGGAGGGCCACATCACCTGACCTGCAGCCTGCTTCCCCAGTACTGGCAGGCACCATTCCCAAGGGAGAAGTGCTCTTCCACAGGAAGGTGTGGAAAGGAGACACTGCCTTTTATGCAGAGCTAGAACAACTTAAAACTGCACTTCTATGCCTTAATTTACACTTATAAATCAGAACGCTCCACTTCCCTCCCCCAAGCGCCCACTGAATAGATGAGCTGGCTATAGGCAGAACAGGAAGGGGACTGAACAGTGAATAATGGAGAAAGGCAGTGCTCAGCCAGGATCCCGCTGCAGATAGGAGCTGTGTCAGTTTGCTCCTGTGGACAGCCTGGGCTACATTCTTCAGAAATAGCAAGCAACTTGGAAAACTAAAATCCCAGTTTGAAGATGTGTCCTGGTTTTGGCTGGGATAGAGTTAATTTTCTTCCTAGTAGCTGGTATAGTGCTGTGATTTGGATTTCGTATGGGTAGAATGTTGATAACACACTGATGTTTTAGTTGTTGCTAAGTAGTGTTTACACTAGTCAAGGACTTTTCAGCTTCCCATGCTCTGCCAGGTGCACAAGAAGCTGGGTGGGAGCATAGCCAGGACAGCTAACCCAACTGGCCAACGGGGTATTCCATACCATATGACATCATGCTCAGTATATAAACTAGAAGGCATGGTCCGGGAAGTAGCAATCGCTGCTCGGGGACTGGCTGGGCATCGGTCAGCGGGTGGTGAGCAATTGCATTGTACATCACTCATTTTTTATATTCTACCATTTTTTTTTTTTTTCCCTTCCTTTTCTGTTCTATTAAACTGTCTTTATCTCAATTAACAAATTTTGCTTTTCTTCTGATTCTCTCCTCCATCCTACTGGTGGGGGGAGGGGAGTGAGCGAGCAGCTGTGTGGTGTGTGGCTGCCTGCTGGTTTAAACCACAACAAGATGACAGGGGCACCCAAGTCCTTGAAGGTGAGGCCCCAGAAAGCTACACATGCTGGAGCCGCATGCCCATCTCCAGCCTTCGGTGCCAGAGTTTGCAGATGCAGGTCCTACTGGCCTCAGCAGTGGCTACAGGCATAAGCAGAACCAAGTTGCTCAGCATTGCACAGTGTGGCCAGGCACTGGTGTGCACAGGTGCCAATAGTCCTGGGTGGGATGGAGACCAATTTTCAAACTTGACACCTATGTTATTTGAAGATGAGGTCAAAACCCCTGGCAGTGCCTTGTTCAGCATGGTCTTCTCCTGCTCCGTGCAAGTTGGGGACACTTAGGAGGATGCTCTGCCCATCAGGCTGGAGATTACAAATAGGCATGTTTGGTTTTTTCTGTTTCCAAAGTACTGGCAGAGGAGAGGGGGTTCACAGTGGAAAACCAGAGCAGCAAAAAGTGCCCAGGTACCTTTCAGGTCCGATTGTAATTCTACCCAGCACTCTCTCCTTGCTGGTTTGCACCCTCCGCTCTGCATGCCAGCCCCCAAGGATCCCATACCTGCGTACCCTGCTCTCTCTGGGAATTACGTGGGGGTTTGGCTCAGTGCTGAAGAGCCACAGGCCACTATACTCCCTCATTGCGTGACTTCAGAGCTTTTGGGAAAGAAAACCCATTTTACTTCTGAAGTAGGAGGTAGGTGAAGTTAAAGAGGTTCCAGTAGGTAGAACAGCTTATGCTACTGTTACCCAGAAGAGAGTGGGTATTTATAAAGCAAAATGGGAATGCTATCCAGCTGAAGCCATTTCATGATACAGATGAAGAGCTGCATTGCTCGCTTGTGTATACTGATGAAGCTTCGTGGGAGTGAGTGAAACAGCATCAGTTTTACACTCACTGCCAACACTGATGAGCACCTCTCTGCCTCAAACTTTATTACCCATCTCATCCTTTTAAGCAAAATGGTTTCCTTCCCCTGCAAAACATCCCCGTTCTGTTACTGAATTGTTCTCTATCCTTTGTGACTTGCTGTGGCTCCTTTTCTTCAACACACAACTCAATCGTTTCCCTTTTTTACTCCCTTAGCAGTTGACAAACTCGTATTTAATTTGCTGTYGACACAACATGCCGATATTTCTTGATGCTTTGCTGCTTCCAAACAAGTGTCCTGTTCTGCTAAGTATCACTGAATGTCTTTCTTTTTACTGGGTCTGATCTTTTGTTTGTATTCTCCTCCTGAGATACTTTTTAGAACATCTTCTTTACAAGCCATTCGGAGTGTGGAAAATCCATCTTCCAGAGAAAGGCTTAAGAAGCTCTTGTGGTTTAGCTTACACAAGAGAAGATAGAATGACTCAGTCGCAGTCACGGCCTATGTACTTCGGGACCAGACTTCCAGAATCTGAGGTCTTGTTAATCCAATCCCCCCCAAAAAAGCCCTCCCATCCACAAACCCCAAACCACAAGCTCTCCCAGCCTCCCCCGTACACCCCACAAATCAGTAAGCTTGAACCTGAATTCAGAGAACAGGGCACAAATATGTAACTGCTGTAATTAATCACTGGGATGATGCCCTTGGCATATAGAAGAGCCTGTATGTCTTGTGGATTTTAAGGCAAAGCTGGGTGTTTCAGAGGTRCCCCTGCTCAGGCAGAAGGCAAAGTCTTCCTATGGAATTTTCTAGGTGCACTTTTGTAGCCTGAGCTGCACAAGCCCGAGAGTCAAAAGGATCAGTCCCTTACGGTGGCCTGGTGAACGAGATCTCTACGCTTGCCTTCAATGGTGTTTGTTTCCCTGGCTATGGACACCCAGGTGCAAAGGCCATTGTCCCTACACTCAGAGCTTTCTACCCTGTATCAGATGGTAAGCAAAAAGGCTATTTTCATTGACTAGGCGGTAGCTAAAGAGTCCCTCACCCAAATGTGAATGAGGCTGGCTGGCAGCATCAATAAGGCCAGAGCAAGCGTCCCAGCTCTCAAAGAGTTACCCATCTGCAGTGACAAACTTCAGGAGGAATTTCAACTGAGACATGCTTTATGGTAGCTTTTTCTGTTCCACAATTTGCAATGTCAACTGAAAGCCAGAGATGACAGCAATGTTGGGCTGAACAGCTCAGAGGTATAATTGGATATGAAATGAGAATTGGTTTTGATGTAAAAGGATATCTCAGCCACATGCCCTCATATACTTACCGTGCTCTCACCCTCTCTCCAGATCTCTTTATTGTTGCCTTTTATGGAGGAGCTGAATCAGAGCTCCATCTTCTTTATTGTGTCTGTGCACTGATCGCTTTGATCATGTTGAAGTGCGGTATTGCACTAATGATCGCTAAACCCCACCTTTGATGTTGGTTGTGAATGTGCTGCTTTGCTAGTGGAGAGAACTTAAATGCTTTTGTTTTCTGATTATTGTCTGTCATGTTTAGAAACAACAACAGCAAGACAGGGGAAGAAAGTGTGAATACTTAATGGAATGAAAAATTCCGCTGCTGCCCGGCTCCCAGCATCGACTGTCAGGCAGTTTCTGCAGAGGCAAGGCTGAATGCTTGGCTCTGTGCTGAATTGCTGGGAAAAGGCTCAACCAAGCTACGTGCAGTGTTGCCCCTGGGGAGCATGGCCAGCACACTGATGTGGAAGACCACTGCAAAGGCAAAGCACAGCAATTCCACTGGGGAGGGATGCACTGAGCTGGCTGCACCCTACCCTGGGGCACTGACGGGTGTGGAAAGAGCCAGGAGCTATGGGTCTTGCCCCACTGCTCCCCAGCACAGATATGGATTGCTGGCTGTGGTCCAGCCCATTCCAAACTGTCTGTTTTGCTGTAATCTGTCTTGGCATTTACACTATGCTTAGTCCCATTGTATCCAACTGCTTTACAGTACAAGAAAGTCCACTCTGTAGCTAGATCTGTCACCAGTGAAAAACAGCATTGTTACAAGAGCACTCATTGCTTCCATGTACTTAAATAATCCTGAGGGATGGAGCTCTAGAAGGCATAGTAGCACAGTTCTTGGGTCCTGCAGGACCAGCAAAATCTCTGTGCTGTGAATGGCTTACCTGATGTAGCTCTTTCCTTTGGTTATTAGCCCTGCAGTCTACTGATCACATTTACAACAGCTGAAGTCTGGCCTGAGCCTCTATTTCTTCCACACCCTCTGKTCCTGGAGCCTTTGTAGGTTAGTCACAGATGGCTACGAGGAGAAATGGTGTTTTGGATGGTGTTTGGTGACTGAGAACTCATGTCCTGTGCAGCGTGGTCTGAGCCTTTCCTACAGCCCTAGCCACCTAAACAAGCTCAGCATCTCACCAAACCATAAAACCCCTTGTTTTGGAAAGCAAGGACCCATCTTCCTACTTGTACCAACAGCCTTCTCCATCATCTTGTTGCTGTAGATTTACTTATGTTGCGACTTGAACTGTCGCTTCCATGTCAGATAGGTCTTTCAGGTTAACTGAGACTGAGACTTTCCCTGGCACTGCCCAACTGTTTCTTGCATTGCGGGAAGGATGTTTGTCACAGAATCCAATGTGGTCAGGACGCAGCAGTCAGTCATCTTAGAGAAAGCAGAGCCTTGTCATATGAAAGTGCAGTGAGGCAACAGTAACAACCGAGAGATCTAGTCTGCCTGACAGCTCCGATACATGCTGCAGTAAACCCTTTCAATAATTTTAAATGTGCTTCGCCTCATTTGGTTATTTCATTTTCCTGAGTCCTGTCATATCACACACACCAACTTTTAGATTTGCCATCTCAAATAACTTCTTTCAAAGCCATCTTGATGAAGGACAGTACTGGTGTTCCCATACGCCTATAAATATTTAACGCTAGAAAATTGTTAACTTTTTGCTAAAGATATCTTTAGAGAGACATTGGCAATGGCTGGGGGTCTTTTCCATCTATTTTAAGGACAGTAGTTTTGCTTCACTAATATATTTACAGCATCAAATATCAGGAATGGTTTCTGTGCTGTCCTTTCCTTGGGATGACATTCAGCATGTACTTCACACCAATATATACACGTTATATGTGTGATGTGCTCATATTACAGCAGCCCGAACCTTTCAGGCAGAATAATTCCATGACATAATTATACCAGTTATCAAAAAGTAAATGTTTCCGGAAGAGAAACGCTGATTTCAGTGACACTAAATCATGCAGAATGACAGTCTGGCTGAGGTTGGAAGGGACCTCTGGAAGTCATCTTCTCCAACCCTCCTGCTCAAGCAGGGCCACCAAGAGCCGGTTGCCCAAGACCATGTCAAGGCAGCTTTTGAATATTTCCAAGGAGGGAGACCACCACCTCTCTGGGCAACCTGTGCCAGTGCTCAGTCACCCTCACAGTGAAAAAGGGTTTCCTGAGGTTCAGGAGGAACCTCCCATCTTTCAGTTTTTGCCTGCTGCCTCTGGTCCTGTCACTGGGCACCACTGAAAAGAGCCGTCATCTTTGCAGCCTTCCTTCAGGTCTTTACATACATTGATGAGATCCCCTCTGAGCCTTCTCTTCTCCAGGCTAAACAGTCCCAGCTCTCTCAGCCTTTCCTCACAGGAGAAATGCCCCGGTCCCTTAATCATCTTAGTGGCCCTTTGCTGGACTCTCTCCAGTATGTCCATATCTCCCTTGTACTGGGGAGCCCAGAATGGGACCCAGCACTCCAGGTGTGGCCTCACCAGTGCTGAGGAGAGGGGAAGGATCCCTTCCCTCAACCTGCTGGCAACACTCCTCCCAGTGCAGCCCAGGACACCGTTAGCCTTCTTTGTGGCAAGGACACATTGATGGCTCATGTTCAACCTGGTGTCCACCAGGACCCCCAGGCTTTTTTCTGCAAGTCTGCTTTCCAGCTCGTTGGCCCCCAGCCTGTCCTGGTGCACAGGATTATTCCCTACATACATGTGAAGCAAACCAGGCACTTGCAGTAGCAATATCTACCTTTAAGGCACACTGCAGACCCAGCTCCCTGGCAGGTGTGTGTTAGGAGAGCTAACAGCAGCTGCCAGGCTGCGAGGGAGAGCTTCTGAGTCCACCAGGCTGGGGAAACCACCATGTCTCAATGCACAAATGAAGGCTCACAGACTTTCTGCAGAGCAGCACGCTTTTTGGTATTTGTTAGCATCTTGAGTGGGATTTTTGGATTCAGTGTTGAGCTGCACCATACACCTAGACACTTCAGCTGAAGCTGAGGCCTGCCTGAGGCCTCTTCAAATAAGAGAGCACTACAAACTTACCAGAACCCTGCATGGCCAAACTATGGTCTTGACATTGTTTGGCTGTCATAGTGGTGTCCAGAAGACCTCCGAGTTCGATCTCTAGGGAGAAGATGCAGGGAACTGTGCACTTCAGTCATTCTTGCAAGACTCAGAGCTGCTTATTCTGTGCAGATACTTACAGTAACGTAAGTTTAACAGGTCTACAGCTTGGCAGGATTGCTTCAGATTCTGCACAAGCAAATTTGAATCCTGAGATTGGACAGTAACTTTGGGCAAGGATACACACCCTCTATCCAGGTGTCCTTCATTCCCGGACCCCCACTTAGAGGCCCACTTGCTCCTCATCTCCCCTATCCCCAAGAGCTAGCACCTCTACAAGCATCCCTGCTCTTTCCCGGGTCCACAATCTTTCCCAGCAGACTGCAAATGTGCTGCACCTCAGACCGCTAGCTGCTACCATGGGCTGCTAGTTTTATATCACAGGGCAGAGTGGAGGCTAAATGGTAGAAAAGGGAATACCACATCCTAGGAAGAGGTCAGAGATGTTTAGTCTTACTGATGAGTCACCTGCAGGGGCTGACACATAGGGTCCCTGGTCCTTCTCTTACCAAGGGACTGCTGCTGCCCCCCACTGTGTCCATCATATTCCTACAAACCTTGAGCTTCATCATGGAAACTCCAGCTCTCCAGGGCAGCTGGAAGGCCACAAATGACGTATTGATAAAAAGATGAGCAAATCAGGCCCAAAGTGATGTTTTACCCCTGGCATGCTGTGTGTCTCTCCCTTGTGTCCATGTACAACTAACATACACTCCCCACTTCACTCCCTGAAGTTTTCAGATCTCTGTTACTCCATGCCAGCTGTTCCTAACACAGCACATAGGGCACAGTCTCCCTTCATCCTCCTATTCAAAGGTGTCCCTGACAATGTGAGGGGACCGCTTTGGAAATGGAGGTCTCTTCAAGGAGAAAGAGTCCAAAAAGGAGAGCTGGTAGGAAGAACATGGCAGGCTTTTATTTGGTACAGGAAAGTGGCTCAATACAACTTCTGTGTCCATGTTTCTGTTAGTATCACCATGCACTGAGAGGGCCTGGCACAAACAGGAGAAGTACGAGAGGATATGTGGTGACCCTGAAGTTAGGAATTCATCTGGAAGCACGTGGTAAGAAAACAACCATTTTATGCATGAAACTAGGGATAGAAGAAAGGGTTGTCTATGAAGGAGGCTGGTCACAAGGACCAGGTATGGAGGTACGGCCTTGAGGCAGGAAAGAATAGGGCTTCAAACAACTGGGGCAGCTCACCACCTTTGAGCTGCAGAGACTCAAATTTACCACACACTGTTTAGCATCAGGCACATCAACAAGGTTGAAAGTTGATGGATGCTCTAGAAAAATTACCTGGTGCATGGAAAGGATTGGGATGTGAAAACTGCGTAAGACATACACAAATTTAGAATGCTCAAAGCTGGGTAGTGTGCTTGAACATTTAAGGCATTTTTGTGTAGACTCAGCCAATGTTATTCTACAAACAGGAGGGGTGGACTACTGGAATTTATTCCAACTTCTGTCCCAAGAGAAAGCATTGCCATTAAAGCTCCAGCTACAGGCATGGCTTTTGCTCTGTAGAGATGACGAGTCAGATGTTTGCACAGTCCTCAGCAACAGATGCATTTGTACTGAAGTTGCAGCTTAGGAAATATTCCTTTATCTTAATTTCTAGGGGGGCTTAAGTGCGAAAGAAGTACTTGTGAAGCATGGAGTATAATCTCTACTGTGAGGGGAAGATTATCTCCCATCTGGCAAAGGCACAGATAAAATAAGACTTGCCCAAGGTCACAAAAAAAAAAAAAATTAGTATAAACAGTATACCAAAGGAAGAAAAGTGATCTTGATTTCCAGAGGCAGTCTTCCCCAGTGAAACCATTATAAAATTCATATTGCTCTTCTGGTCTGGTGCAAAAAGAACCCATAACCTCTCTTACCAAGTGCAAAAGGGTACAACAAGTGAAAAGAGTGGGGATAAATTCAGGGAGCACTGTTTCCAGAAGAATGCCATTCAGCTGCAAAGGCTTCTAGCAAGAACTCTGAGAACAATTAGAAGTTGAGAAGCATTAAAATAAGAGACTCCTGGGGCATAAAGGGAGGGAGAGATTGATCAACAGCCTCAAAGTGCATCCATGGGAAATTTGATCATAGCAGGCTCTCTGAGCTGGCAAAGGTGTAGGCGCAGAGGTCTCTTGGGCAGAGTCTGGAAGCTGAATTGAGATAAATTTGAACCAGAAATGTGGTCTAAGCTTTTCAATAGAGAGCAGATATCACGGCCATTGGGATGATCCAGGAAAGAGTGTGCTCTTGTTTAAGCAAAGATACTGAACTTCAGGCAGGAGTGAATACAGGTAAATACTATGGCCTGCTATGCCAAACATAAAATTAGGTGACCACTTTTGACTACCCAAACCAGAGAACATATATTTGCAGCTCTTTTTCTTCCTGAAGGCTGAGGTGTAAAACTGRTATTCTGACCACAATTTCTTAGTTCAAGTGTTCCTTGATAACATTGGAGTTCTGCTAATGCTTAAGTTTTCCCCATTTTATATTGAACKGGGTTGAGACTGGTTATTTATTTGTGGGATGGAAGTAATAATGGTTATATTTCCCAGTAAAACCTGGGAAATGAGATCCCTTATTGGCTGTTTCTGGAACAGCCAGTCCTATACCAGCATCCCTAGTGAGTCTTGGTGCATGAAAAGCCATTTTACAGGATCTAGATTTCCCATTGAAACATTCCACCAGGTCAAATTTTCAACTTTTTTTCATCTTTTATGCCTTCCTTGCCTCCCCCAATGAATTTCATTAGAATTGCTTAGTTTTGATGAACTTTAGATTTTCAGCTAGAGCAGCCAGATCTGTTTAAGACCATTCACAGATAATCTAAGGTGAAATCTAAGGTGAAAGAGCAAGCAGGTATCCCCAGTCAATATTACCAGCAGGAATTCAGAGTGTGTGGAAGCAAATGTCCAAGGAGATGTTCTGGAGCCCAAGAACTCTCTGCAGTTTTATGAAGTTACAGGGGAATCGACTGAGCAGTACAGGCCAGTCCTGCTCAACTCAGGACAAATTGCCTAGAATGGATATTCAGAAGAAAAATTTTATGAACTGATGGCAGTAGTGCTGTGGTGACTTACCAAAAGAGCTTATCCCACTGACTGTCCTGTGGTGTATTATAGGTGGTTTTCTAATGCACTTGCTGCCAAGACTGGGGGAAAAGCAGAAAGCCAGATGGCTCTGGACTTCTTGTTTGTCCCCARTGGTGCCTTTCCCATTTCCAGAGTTTTGTCACTATGTGCTGTGTGACATACAACCATCATCATTTAGAAAGACAAGAAGTCACATCAACTAACATGAAGAATGTTGACATTTCCATAGAAGCAGGCCAGAGTCCTTTCTCAAAGATATTTTGCACCTCTGTGTGCAATGATACCTAATAACACAAGAAGAAATGAACAAAACATCCACAGGCAGAGCAGAAGCTCCAGAAGTGCATGGGACAGGACCTCAAATCACAGTGTGTTGGCCTGCTGTGCACCCTTAATCTTGTATGTGAAATTGATGCATTGTATTTGGCCTAGAAGATCTGACTTGTAATGCATCTGATACTTCTGATGTATCTGATATATATGTGTACTTGTGAAGATCTGACTTGTGATGTATTTGATACACTGCCTTAGCTCATGGGCTTACCACTCAACTAATAAGCTGCTGCTAAAAGTCACATGGGAAAAGGTGGAGGGATGAAGTGGTATGCATGTATGCATGTCACAGCTGGAGTAGCAGTCTGCTAAGCATCCCAGTATGTTTCTGTGGTCCCTACCAGCCTCTGCCAGTCAGACTGAGTGACACCACAAATTTGACAGTTCATCACTACACTGTGACTTCCATCCAGTTTTCATTGTAAAGAAGTCATTTCCACAAAAAAATCACATCTCACGTTGTGCTGCTAAGCCCTTTGAGCATTGCCTGATATTTTTCTGAGGTCTGAAGTAAGGTTTGGAGCAGGAAACATGCACAACTGTATGGATTGCAGCAGTGTCTTCAAGCTATTAAGTGTCTTCAAGCTATTAATACTGGCCAAGGCTCAGGTTTTCATCGCTTCCAGTGCTCCAGACCAGAGCCCTAAAGCCCCTTCAGGCTACTCCTTTCCCCACTCCTTCCACACATATGCACCTGACTCCAGTGGAATTGAATCTGCCACATCTTCCCAAGTCCCTGGAAGATAGAGGTTCCATGCAAAGGCTCCTCTAAAGTGAGGAAAAAGGAAGAGTTTCAGTGAGGACACAGTCTGAGTGCACTGAGACTAGGAACTGCTGGAGATGCTGCTCATCTCAGCCCATGGAGTAGCTCAGTGCTGGGAAAAATTGATTCTAATGTCTGAAAAGCAATATCATACTATCAGTAAAAAGTCTGATGAAAGTGTGTAAAAAGTCTTTGTGCTCAGCAGGGGGAATAATATCATTGCACAGAGTGGGCTGCATGAAGTGATGAACTTTCAGAGGAAGGCTTATTCACTGAGCCAGACAGCAGGCAAGGCAGCTTCAGCTCCCTGTTCCTTCAAAAGTGTTGACAAGTCCAAACTGCATTTAGTTCCCATCCATAAAATGGAAGTGACAGCAGAGACCCACCTCCCTGCAAGAACAGGAGTACAGAAGCATCAAGGTCTCCTTTGATATTACAGAAAGGAGGAGGGAGGAGAAATCAAAGAACCTTTGATAAGTAGGACATCAAAATGATCCCCTGACCCTGCCCTTTGGAGTCATGAGGAGTCAGTCTGTTGGCTGTGTTACACACAAGGTCTGAACCAAAATCTTCTGAGAAATTCAAAACAGCAGAGCCATGGTTTCTTTTGAAGGACAAAATACCTTTGTTTCCTCCTGTATACCAGTGAAAAAACACTTGACTTTGGATTCATGCTTCAGTTTTACTGGTGCCACAAGGGTGATGCACTCCTAAACCCCATGGCTATTAGCTGGTGTTATCCATATCTGTTTTTAGAAATGGCCAAGGCTGAGGAATTGATTCCTTTGCAGAAAAACTAAGTTTAGTCTTTGCCTGCAAAAGTATYAGAGCTTCTACTTGCACTCGAGGTAAGTAGATCTAGCTGTCTTCCCACTGTTGAAAAGTCCCAAGCCACTAGGAAGGTTGGAAATTCAGCCTTCAAGTTTTAAGGCACACCAGGTCCACTTGACCGTATTGTTTTTAGTTTGACCTCCAGTTCCACTTTAAATTTATCAGCTTCATTTATTTTTTTAAACAGCTTCAGGAAGGAGTGGAGTGTGAAGTGCTGTTAATAGCGCTAACTTGTTGGCCTGTTGCTGTTCATATCAATGTCTGGCTGATCTGTCATCTGTTAACCCAACACCAGATGTTGTTCAGCCTAGTTTAGCTGTAGCAGAGATGTAATGCATATGTCTYGTCCTGTGGTTCCTGCTGCTCAAACCTGGTAAGCCATCGATAAATGCAGCAATTACCTTGTCTGTTTCTGGCCTCCTTGACTGCTAGAAATATTTTGTTGCATCTCCAAGAATAAAACCAAGTGACATGGTGTGCTGGCATAAGGCCACCCAGATGGTTTCAAACACAAAGCAAGGCTCACCAGAAGTGAAAAAGACAGAAACAATTGTGTGGTCTCCCATGCCCAGTAAACACGTTCCACAAAATGGTTTTTGCTAAGATCACCACCTGTACCCGTGCAAGAATAGAAGCATATTTCCAAGCACAGAGAAAATGACTAGGGGATGGGTGTGAGGGGAAAGCCAAGTTACACACATCTGGCTGGAGAGAGTTCATGTTTCAGCAAAAAATGGGTGATGCAGCATTTCCATTAGCCCTCTGACAGTTGAAAACAGATTTGGTATCACAGCTTTTCTTCAGAGCCCACAGAGCTCCCTAATGGTGCTGTACTGATTGGAGAAAGCTGACAAGTTGTGCCTATGTTATGTCTCATGCCAGGCTGAAGGACTGCAGAGTGGCCGGTCCAGAAGAGATGAGGGCAGTGAGCAACCGCTCCCTAGTATTGGGAGCCTGCAGCAGTTAACACCTTTTTAAGGTGTTGAGGTATGTTTAAGGCAAAAGACAATGTACTCCTGAAGATGCTCAGGGTCTCCATAGGCTCTGAGTGTCTTTTCAAGGGCCTGTAAGATTTTAGAAAAAGCTCATTTCAGTCTGTCATTTTCTCACGCACATTGTCTGCCTTATCAAATGGCAGCCAGGGAAATGTGGTAGGACTGTTTAGATCGGTTTAAGTTGTCCAAGCATGCAAGCATGCATGTCCAAGCATGTTCCTAAGTATTTATTCTGGGACAACATAAACCCAGCATTTTCAAAATCTCGTACTGCTCCCACACAGGTGGTCTCCATAACAAAGCCATTCTTATTTGTAAACCTAACTGCTTCAAACCCGTCAACATTTAAGTCTTCAAAGACATCCCAGTGCACATAGATAAGGTTTCATTCCTCCTGATGCAAAGAACTGCCACATCTACCTCCACAAGGGCCAAAAAGCAAGACTGAAATGGCAGGCTTAAGTAGCACAGCAATGGGACATCTTTACTTGGAACAGGCCAAAACTCAGGTTTTGAGAAAAACAAGATTCCGCTAGTCCATCACTGGAAGATGCATTAGAGCATGAGGCATCAAAATCAAAGGTCCTGAAGCTCTGCTCTGAAATCCCTGTTTAGATATTCAATGTGAAGTGCCCATAGCAGCTGGAAAGCACCGCAATGGGCCTGATTTTGCAACAGCACTTGGCAAGCTCTTATTCTACACTCTCAGCCATAGACACCGTATCTCAGGGAAGGGTGCCATACCAGCTGCGGGCTGGGAGTCCAAGCTGGACCCCAAAAGCGCCAAAGCTGCACGTCTCAGGGGAGGCCAGGCTCTCGCCATTGGGATCCGGAGAGGGGGCTTGCCAGCGGGGAGGCGGGGGGGGGTCGGAACCGTGACTGCTGTAAAATTAAACCAACAGTGCCCTCGAGCGTTGGAAATAAAAAATCACATCTCAGTTGAGTATGTTCCACCTCTCCATGTTCCCTGCTCCAGATGCCCATTTCAGCTGCGTCATGGCAGCACCAGAAAGCAAAAAAAAAAAAAAAAAAAAAAGGTGTAATGGGGAGGAAAAGATGAAGGCCAAGGGAGGACTGAGCTCTCACTAGCTTTGCAAGCTAATCTTGTGTTGCCATAACCTGGTACCACTGTGACCTCTTCCCTTCCCAGGGGTCGATGCTCTTTTGACCCGTGCATGCATAGAAACGAAAGGTCACAGACTTGACTTCCCGCCCATATTTGAAACAAAACCCAAATTTGTCTTCCTTAGCCTGGGAAGATGTCCCATGGGCTTCTCAGTGGCTGGTATATCACAGTTTACACATGAGGTGGGTTGTCCCTCACCTTGGGGTCAGTGGGAACCACCCTGACCTGACCTTTATAAACATTATTAAAATCTTTCTTTGTTTTAATATTGGCTTGCAGTGGCAGTGTGGCACAGCAGAGCTAAAGAGAACTGCATTGTAAAAAACCAAGAACAGTACAGGAAATTCATTGTCAAGATGATATTACCAAGACAAAAAAGAAGGAGGTTTTTTCATGCAGGAAAATAGAAAAAACGTCCATCAGAGCCCTTGTAAAGGGTCCTTTAACACTCAACCCAACATGCTACCTACATGTCCCAGTAAGCTTGGGCATAGACTGGGAGATCCCAGGTGGGTAACAAATTACAAGAATGAAGAAATTGTTATAAATTATACAAGTTTCTATATACTTTTTTTTTTTTTAAACTAAATCTTAACTACACTGTACAGCTCTCGTGCATTTGTTTATCTTTGCAGTGGGGATTTAGTCGGCTGTCTCCAAGCTCACAGAGATGGGCATATGGCAGCTCAGGCTAAGAGTGAGACAGAGCATGTAGGAAAAAGTTACAAGGTCTTTTATACATGCTCATGGCCATTTTTTCTTCTCTCAGCGTATGATAGCTAAATATTTTTGCCTTGAGAATTTTATCTTGATAATGAATAACCTGTGCTGTTCTTGATTTTTACTTTTTTTCTCTTAAACCTTCGTTGTAGTGTACAAGCATGTGCATGCATACACTCTTTCTTTCACATATTTCCTATAAAATTTTCTTTTGAGATCTCCACCAGCTAAAAAGCATTAGGGTTGCCTCTGCACCATGCGTTTTCACACTTATTGTAAGCTTATCTAAAAAGTCATGAGCAGGACTTGACCCACAAAGCATTCAAAGCACAGCTGGAAGGCAAAGATGATTCACACACCTTCTTCCACGAACTAGAGTCCAGGATCAGCCAGAGATGGGCTGAGGTGAGTGTTTTAGCTTGGAGTCTTGTTCCAACATTACCAGCATTAATAAACCTTTCTCGAGGGCAGCTGTGCACCTGTCTGAAAAAGAATCAGAAGTCAGGCACAAGATTTTCTTAACTCCCTCCTCTATCCACTGAGAGCAAATGAAATAGCAGAGACATCAGGAAGCTCTGGGCTTCCTCCACTGAGAAGGAACTTCCTTCTTCTCTTTACTTTTTAGCTGGAAATGAAACACAGTGACATTCACTGAAGTGGTTGCACATGTGCCAGAGGCAGCCTTAGTGCACGAGTAGTGTCACAAAAATCAGACACTCAGATCAGCCTGCAGAAGACAGTGTGCAGAGCTGAGAACAAAGAAGATGAGGAAAGAGGAGAAAGACAGTCTGAACAAAACTTTAAGTGGCAGCACTATTAAGCAAAAGTCCATGCAGACAGCCAAAAAAGCACAAAACCCCAGCTCAACATGAAGGATCCCAAAACATTAATGAACTAGTGTAAACATGGGACTTTGTATCTTTGACTTTTTCTGAAGCTACTATCAGCAAAACATCAGGGGGTGGGGGCTGTATTATTCTTGACTGTCTTGAGTACTGGGTTCTCAAAGGGTGGATGCCATCCATTTTGTTTCATTTCATAACAGAAGAATAGGGTATCATTAAATTTTCCAACTTGTATGATGGTTTAGTCTATATTCCTGCAGAAAACAAGCTGAACAGTTTCACCTAGACAGGTGTTTTCTCAATTAATATATAACCTGTGCTTCACTTGAATGTATTTTAAAAGGTAACATCTGCGCTTTCAAATTTATTTTCTGTTGTTATGGGAGCTATGACTGCTTACTTAACCACTGTCTTCACAGAAAAAAAAAAAAAAAGGGCAATTAGTCTGTCTCTGTGTTAATCACTAAATAGGCCTATTTTTTCTGTTATCATGCTGCAACACAAAGACAACTTCACAATAGCCAAATTCAGTTACTGCAGATTACCAGCTTTTCTATAGTCTCTGCTCTGTCACATTAATGTTCACTAGATGAGGCATAGTATCTCACAAGCAATTAGAAGTATCATTCTCAGAGGAAAAACTATCATCTGGGGATAAAATGGCAGGTCAGACAGGCAACTGCAGCACTCTGTTCTCTTCAGTGCTTTTTAAATTCTGCCTTCTCTGAAGAGCTTTTAGAACCCAGTCATCAACATCCCATTTTTCTCTTCATTAAAGAGTGGGATTTTCAAAAGAGCTCAGTATGGGCCTAATTCTCCTCCTACTGATCCCAAGGGTAAAACACACAGTGATTTCAGTGGCAGGAGGGTAAAGCAAGTGCCTATGCTTCTGAAATCCCACTTGCTGATATTCCCTCAAGGGAAAAACTGCAAACTCCAGGGATAAGAAGTCTCTATTGATAAGTAGTAAAAGAACACAGGCTGCAGCCATGCAAGGATCTTTATGCTGCTCCCTCAGGGGCACAGCCCAAGCCAGGCCTGGAACATCCATGCTCTGGAGCAAAGCATCTGCTCTGTCCTGTCCCAGTTGTCTATGGCTGGCTGTAGTCCCTTCTGCTGAGATATTCCCACAAAGTGCAGGTCCGATTTTCCCAAGCCCTAACAGATTTAGGAGCACAAATTCCCCATGAATCTGTAAGTGAGATTTAAAACACATCTGTAGCAAATTTGCAGGGCTAGGCTAACTAACTTTTCAAGGTACCAGTGCTATTAAATAGCAAAGGAAAATCTAAAAAAGTAGAGGTAGAAATCTTAATAATGGACTCTGTGCATCTCTGGAGACATAACCTACTCTGCTTTTCTGGCAGAAACACAGACCACAGCTTTGCTGATGCAGAGCCACTTGTATCTCAGCTGCCTAGATAATACCATAATTTACATGGAAATGCTGCAGTGTTCTCTGCTGGACTAGGCAGAGGACTGTGAAGGTAGCCTGATGAATAAATGCAGGCATGTAAGTGGAGCCCAAGGTGGGAGGAAGGAGGAGCTGAGATGACTGAATAAGTGAGAGGCACCTGAAAATCTCACCAAAGCACAACAGCAAGTATGTGCATAACCATTGCAGAGACCCTGGCCATAGGACACGGAGAAGGGGAGGCCATGGTGACAGCTACAGAGCCAGGGATATGAGGAGGGAACATGCAGCCACTGGGATGAAGAGGCTAGGTCCTCCTACCACAGCTGAGGCACTGTGCAGGCAGAAAAAGACAATGCTGCCGAGCAAGTCAGGAGGCAGTGTGGGAGGCAGCTTAACTGTGGTGGTACTTCAGTCAATGAAAAGACAGTCAGTAGTGTCCTCACACACTGTAGCAGAAGGCACTGATGTTTGGGGAAGCCATTCCAAGAAGAAGAACAGAGTGCAGATGAGTTCAGACCCTTAAGACCCATAGTCAATCCAGACTAACATAGTGTCTCCCAGGGTGGTCAGGACTGACACTTCACAGAAAAGTCAGTGCAGAGGAATAAAGGAGTAACCTGCCCCATGGGGAAATTTCTGGTCCATGTCTGGAGCACCAAGGGCTAGGCCTAAGCTGCTCTAGATGCACCTCCACTGACACAGAGTACTAATGACAGACATTAGCCGGCATGTTCTTCACCCTCGTAGAGGTTTCAACGTGCAATATCCTGTAGGACTCTGAGGATCCTTAAAAGCACATGAAAGATCAGTAGAAACCAGTAGAAAGTCCAACTTTGTGACATAACCCAAACTGCAAGAGATCCTGTGTCTCATATCCATATGCTCACTGCCCAAAATACATAGAAGCCCTCACACCTATTTTAAGAGAAGCCTTGGCTGGCATTGAAGAGTCCCAGGGCATCTCATACTCCTGAAAATCTCTGCTATTCAAAGTGCTTCCTCATCAAGGTAGAAGTGGTCAAATGGTAGCAATTATAGTGAAAGCCAGTGTCGATAAGGTAGCCACATCTTCTTTCCCTCCCTTGGTTGTCTTCCCATTTTGCATAACAGCACCATCCTCCCTGCCTTTACAGGCACAAAGTGCAGAAGCAGCTAGACTTGGACATCCAAAGCCATCCAACACTTTTCTGACCACTGCCTCTGATGGTTTGGCAGCTGGTATCAGATGCCTGCCTGCAGTGCTGTTGTGCTGACCTCATTTTCTAAAGTAATCCCAATACTACTAGTCACATGGACCCCTTTTCAAAACAAATTCCTTTTTAAACTTTTTTTTCCCCTGTGTTTCTAGTGTTTACAATCTAGTGCCAGGATTTCTAAAAACAGGAGCATGAAGCCCAAACTCAGAACTGTGAGATGTTTCAGATTCAGTTGATGACGAGGCTTAGCAAACTATGCTGACAAAATAGGTCAGAAAAATTACTTTAAAGTTCCAGTTAGCAGCAAGTATCAAAAGAATGCCCTTGGGTCCATGTTGCACAAATTCAAAGGAAAGCACAAAGACACGACACGTGTGGCAGACAGAAAAGTTCACTGGGACTGGGTCATCAGTCATCTCATCATGTGTTTTGTTAGAAAGACATGACCAACAAATGGGTGAAACCAGCCAATCTTTCTTGCCATCCTATATCAAACAACTCTTACTTCAAAGACAAAACTTTTGAAGTTTGACATGTAAATCAAAAGCATAATAACTGGGAAAGTCATCCATTCATTTATTGCTGTGAATTCTAAAACACATCTTTCAGAATAAGTCAACCAAAGGCTGCAAAGCCTCCCACAACTGCTGAAAGTTTCTTGCTCCCTGCAATGAGAAGCACAATAACAGTAACACTGAAATAAAAAGTAGTCACAAAACTTGGTCTAATACATGCTTTGGAATTGAAGAAATAGTTGAAGATATTCAAAGGATGATATACTCAGTGCATTGCTTCCTACAGGAAGATAACACAAACAAATCCAGGGTTTGCACAGCTAGTGTAACTGCGAAAAAAGCACCTGCGAAAAAAGCTTTGGGGGCACATTGGGAAGTGAGTTAGGGAAGGCTTCAATATGTTAGTGCTACACATACACAGTAATTATTAAGGTTTACTGGTTTAGACACTACTTTGTAAATGCCTGGCTTTATTAAAGCCCATCCAGTATAGACATACATGTATTTATTTTTGGACAAATTACAAGGGAGCAAACAAGTGAAGTTAGTTTATTCCTATGGAGGAGCAGTGGATGTTGGGCAGAAAAATACCTTTTTCGTCAACTGCAATCAGAAAGTTTCAGAGCAGGGTGGTTTGGTTTGGTTTGGTTTTATTTTCTCAGGCACTCTAAAAACAGCGTGTCACCTGGAAATGCAGGTGCAGAACTGCTTTCTTTCCTGAGATTTCCCGTGACTTACTGGTGTGGAATGAACATAACAGCTTTCAGTGAACATGCCAAAACAGAGGCTTTCCTCAACATCCTCCAACGCTGTGTTTCTCAGGTAAGAGAAGAATCCCAGGACCAGTTTGTGGCTGAAAATAAGCTGTCAGATCTTGAATGTTGCAACAGGGGAAATAAAGGGACACTTGTCAGAGCCCAAATGTCAGTTTCACCACCACTTTCCTGAAATAAGCAATGGCAATGGCTACCTATGAAAACTATTAATGGAGATGACAATTCTGGCTCCAACCTGACAGCTGAGCAATTACTTCAGTGATCCAGTGATGGGGGATTCAATCTTGAATTCACAATTCACACATGCTTCTCTGAACGTTAACTTTCAGCCACAGTAACTCAATGGAGAAGAAATATTGTCCTATCCTGGATCCTGAAGACAACCTGTGACTGAAACAGCCTTTGAGTCAACTCAAAGAATTTCAGAAGAGCAATCTCAGCCATTTCTTTGGAAATGATGAACCAAATCCCAAAATACTAGGCTGTAACAGCTCTTTATGATGTTTTAAATTCAGAGTAATCACTGAGTATTTATATCATCAAGAGATTGAAGTTAGCTACACATTGGTTGAAATATGTGAAATTTCAAAGAATGTTCACTTCCACTGGAAAGCGAGAGGTCCACGAAACAAAAGGGAAAAACGAAAACTGACTTAAAGGATTTTGACACCTCCCTCCAACTGAAATAAATGTATGCTAATTCTCCAGCTGTCTTATATTCCTTTGAAAATCTAAGCCATAAATACTTTGACTTGTGGCCTCACAACATGATTAGATCCCACAATATCTTGCAGCAGTAAGTACCACAGGCTCCATCCCCCATAAGCAGTTTTAAAGGTGCTCCAGTGGGCCTCCCTTGTCTGATCTGGAAGGAGAAGGGTGACAGCATGTGCAGCCTGAAATCGGATTCATTGTTGTATGTTATATTATTATCTCCTTTCTTTATTTTTCTTATTTTTTCAGCTTTAAGAATTTCAAATTCTCATCGTGTATAACTTTTTCATGCTATTCCCAAACTTGTATATAAATTGGAATAGCAGGTACAAGAAGTAAACTGACAAGTGAGCCCTTCAGCAACATAAAATGATCGGCTGATGAGCATGAAATGAATGAAGAGAGGCAGCTTTGCAGGAAGGGAGACAACTAGAAGATAAAGATGATGCCAAAGTTATGAARAGCAGAAGCTAAGAGGCGGTTTACTGTTGAGAAAGATGACAAGGGAGTTTGTGTTTGTGTCTTCTCTGTTTGGCCCATGCCTTTGAGATGTTTCTGGTGGATCAGACATTTCACAATTTCCTTCCCATTCCTCATGGCCAGATTGCAGGGAGCAAGAGGGAGGGAGAGGTGTGTCCCCAAACCTTTCTCTGTGTTTGCAATGCYTCACCTAAGAAGACGTGAGAGCCACACTGGCAGCCCAAGGAAGCCAAGACAAAACTATGAAGGCAGCTGGTGAAGTCTGCAGGTCCGTCGACAGTAGGTCATGTAACACACCCTCTCCGCTACTCCTGTCCCCTGGGCCCCTGTTTGTACTACTTGGAAAATATTGCCACTGTCTCTACTTTAGCTCCTTCTCAATGTACCAGAATGATTTTTCCTAAACCTTTTCTCTCCAGTCAGGTTTTTCATTCCACTTTTCTTGTTATTTTCTGAACTTCATCAATTTGTGCTTCTGAGCCTTCAGCTCAGCCTATTACAAGGAGACATTCAATAGACCAAATAGTTTAGCTGGTGGAAATCAGTCTGTCTTCTGATTTGTACCTCTTGGAGACCAAAATACCATGTAATATTTTGGATTCACTTCCATTATTCCATATTGCTAATATAAATTTTTCCTTATTAAATAAAGAAACTTGAAATATTTCAGAACTGACAAAGACTTACATAGGGCTTYGCTGTATAGTTAAATCACTACGTTGATTCAAAAAGGCCGTTAAAAGCCTACAAGAARATAAACTGAACTCTTTTAAGCTTTTGCAAAATAAACGATTCATCTCCCCACAGCTCAATTCATCCAGCCCTGGAAAAACACTTTGCTGGAGGAAAGTCCCTGAATGCAATGGATCCCAGTATGCAATGGATGGAGCGAAAGGGTGAACACACTTCTATAAGCACACATGTTTATGAAGATTTAATTGCAGAGCACGACTAATGAAACCATCTATAGCAAGGGCCAAAGAGGTCAAAAGAAGTGGGTGGGGGAAAAAAGCTTCACCTCTCACTTTTGTTACTTAGAGGGGAAAAAAAGTGAGTCAGCACCATCTTTAGGCAGCAGGATACTTTGCCAGAGCAGAAAGCAGAGTCTGACACTCAGCAGGCCACCTGGAAATGTACAAGCTCTGACAGGCTACCCTTTTGTCACAGTGTTGTGCTGTTCTTATAAATAATGATCATCCAGCAGCACTCCAGATGATTAGCCCAACATGCAGATAGCTGCCTGGCTTATGTCAGAAACAAATGTTTCTACCCACTGCTCCCCTCACCTGGGAAGCGCCGTTTGTTTTATCAGACTGTGTCTGCAATTGACATAAACTGAAGTCAGTGCTTTTGTTGCACCAGTTCTCACTGTTGTGATTCACTGGGCTTTGCTGTGAGAAAAACAGCCCAGCTCACTGAGGTGCAGGGAGGGGGGCTATTTAGGGGAGCTGGGGCTTTTCAAAACATTCAAGGGAGGAAGAGGGGAAAATGGGAGAGTGGACTTCAAAAATGTCCTTTGCAAAATATCCCCTGATTTTTGCCTAGGAGTAACAGATAGGAACAATGGTAACAAAACCAGAGCTGCAGTGGAGAGTGTAACGAGGAGAGAAATTAAATATTGATCATGCCTTGTGTCAAGGAGAGAAACAAAGAGTGAGAGGAAAGAAACTGAGTGAAGAGGAGACATTTTCTACATAGCTAAAATCCTCCCGTAGCTGCAATGGGAGGYTCAAAAGCAGCTTCTCATTCACAGTAATTATTCACAGTGCTACTCATACACAGTAATTGTTAAGGTTTACTGGTTTAGACACTACTTTGTAAATGCCTGGCTTTATTAAAGCCCATCCAGTATAGACATACATGTATTTATTTTTGGACAAATTACAAGGGAGCAAACAAGTGAAGTTAGTTTATTCCTATGGAGGAGCAGTGGATGTTGGGCAGAAAAATACCTTTTTCCTCATTCAGAGCAGGGATGCAGGTGGGATTGCCTGTCAATCTCACGCTGTTCAGAGCCAGGGGCACAAGAGCTCTGCTGGACTGGATTAGACCAGCCACCCCATCCTCCCTGCTTTCGACTCCGGACACATTTGCTATCTTACTGTGAGATGACAGAGGCCTTGAACAGGTCATGCCAACAGCGTACAAGGAAATCTTCCTACCAGAAATGGTATGTGGTGCACAGTGAGGTTACTCTCTCAGCTTCTGCTTATAGCTGTTGGACCGTATGTGCCCCAAAGCCCACCTCAGCAAATGCAGTCCTGCCCACTCCTGTGGACAGTGACAGTCTGTCAGATGGCTTCAGTGGCAGCAGGACTAGGGAGACAAAAAGAAAAAACCTAGAAGATTCTGCGTGCGCTTCCCAGAGACTGAAACATTTTGGAAAATTCCCCTTCTTCCCAGAGGGACACTAATGAGCAGAGGGGGCTGCTGAACCTGTAACAAAGCTTCAGAGCTATCAGCTTTTTAAGATACATACCTCAAGCAGTAAAGAGAGGGGACAAAACTTGGTGAGAGCGTATTCTACATGTCACAAGCCCCATGGTCTCTGGCTTATCTCCACATCGAGATACATTTTCCTGTGCTATGGGAAAAGAGAGTGCCCTGGGCCGTGTGCCCAGCTGGTGTAAACTGACACAGCTCCACTTGCTTCAGCAGTGCTGCCCTGGCACCGGCAGCAGATCTGGTCCACAGCCAGCACCAACAGCATGGGCCTGGGACTAGGTTCAAGCAGGGTTTACACCATGCTTCTCCAGAGCTGTTCAGCTGACTGCGGGGGAATGGGACTGATTTTCAGTAGCTGAGGATATGACCTACTCCTTAAGGGAGCTCCTTAAAACACAGAGAGTCTTGTCAGGCAGTTTACTGCCTCTGCCCAATCTGTACCCCAGCTGTGGATATAAGCACATATTTGTATGTGGGTAGACAGACAGACAGATAGGAAATTTTAAGAAATAATACATCTGCTAAAATACAGTTTCACCCTAGTTCAAGCTCATGAGAGCAGGCCAGGAGCTGAACTCAGACTGATGTGGTCTTGAATCCCATGTGAAGACCATGGCATCACACAAAACTTGTGTCTCATTGATCTGACTAACATTACTGCTGTTTGGACTGAGCAGGGATTTCTGATGATCCTCGGTGAACCTCACTATTGATTAAGCAAGAGAAGTGAAAGAGACATTCAGGCAGTAAAACTTGACACTGTGTAACTGTGTAAAACACTCGGTAATGTTATTATACTGTGTTCTTAGCAAAAGCAAGCAGTTCTTTCTCAGGGATTTTATCTCACTGGCTTCAGCATATTCATAACATTTCAAATAAATAGACAATGTCCACAGTAACCTTCTTGCAGGAGTGGGTCTTAAATGTAGCAAGCTGAAAGGATTATATTAGGGTAGGTTTCCAGCCTTTCTCCTTCCAATCACCTGAGACAAGTGCTTCTGAACCTTGCTGGATCTAGTGCTTCCTCCCAAGCCAAGAGACAAAGCCAGACTTCCTACCCCTTGGCCAGGGTTTCCCAAAGCATAAGCACTTTGGGCAGCTTGAAGGAGCAAACCAGGTTGGGAAGAAGGAAAGCCACAACTTTCCCCCACTCCTGGTGCACGCATAGAGTCACAGAAGGTGCTAAGATCTCCAGGGGATGGGACTGGAGAGCAAACTGGTACAATGGTAAGCATAACTATCTGTTACATGACAGGAGAGACACAGTCCAGTGGGGTACCCTGATGCTCACAGCCTCACTTCCATTTGCCCCAGAGCAGCTGCTGCTGCTGAACATCATCCTGGCAGGATGCTTCAGCGCTGCTTCCAGAAATGCACACTGAGAGTCATACCTGCTCAGTGAGATGCACACTTCGGCTTCACAGCAGGGCTTGATGTCAGTCTGCCAACGCCAGCCTCTCATGTGGATCCAGACTCCATCCCTCATCTGTGCAGCTGCTTGTGTCCTCTCAAGCAGGGGCTGCTCTTGCTTGATGTCTGGCAGGGATGGGGCAACCTAAGCTGTGGGAAGGAGAGCTATGSTCAGCATGCAGAAGGCTCACAGTTGTATTTAAATTAGAGCCAGGAGACTTGGCCTGTCAGACAGCCCTCTGTCGTCTATCTCAGACATGACAACCTGCATTTCTTTTCCTCTCTGCAGCCTCCTGGGGTGGGGCCCGGGAAGAAAGGACAGTGTTTCTCTGTTCTTTGGTTCATGGTTGGTGATTTCCACCCTCCCTTCTTGGTCACTGCAATTTCACTCTCCCTCCTACAAGGTCATAGAATCACAAAATCATAAAATACTTTAGGTTGGAAAAGACCTTTAAGAACATCAAGTCCAACCATTAACCTAGCACTGCTAAGTCCACCACTAAACCATGGCCCTAAACACCACTTCTACACATCTTTTAAATACCTCCAGGGATGGTGACTCAACCACTCCCTTGGGCAGCCTGTTCCAATGCTTGATGACCCTTTCAGTGAAGAAATTTTTCCTAATATCCAGACTAAATGTCCCCTGGTGCAACTTAAGTCTGTTTCCTCTTGTCCTATCGCTAGTTACTTGGGAAATGAGACTGACACCCACCTCGCTACAACCTCCTTTCAGGTATTTGTACAGAGCGATAAGGTCTCCCCTCAGCCTCCTTTGCTCCAGGMTAAACAACCCCAGTTCCCTCAGTCAATTCTTATAGGACTCGCCCTCTAGACCCTTCACCAGCTTCATTGCCCTTCTTTGGACACGCTCCAGCACCTCAATGTCTTTCTTGTAGTGAGGGGCCCAAAACTGAACACAGTATTTGAGGTGCGGCCTCACCAGTGCCGAGTACAGGGGGACAATCACTTCCCTACTCCTGCTGGCCACACTATTTCTGATACAGGCCAGGATGCTATTGGCCTTCTTGGCCACCTGGGCACACTGCTGGCTCATATTCAGCTGGCTGTTGACCAACACCTTCAGGTCCTTTTCAGCCGGGCAGGTTTCCAGCCACTCTTCCCCAAGCCTGTAGCATTGCATGGGGTTGTTGTGACCCAAGTGCAGGACCTGGCACTGAGCCTTGTTGAATCTCATACAATTGGCCTCGGCCCATCAATCCAGCCTGTCCAGATCCTTCTGTAGAGCCTTCCTACCCTCCAGCAGATCAACACTCCCGCCCAACTTGGTGTCGKCTGCAAACTTACTGAGGGTGCACTCAATCCCCTCRTCCAGATCATTGATAAAGAAATTAAACAGAACTGGTCCCAGTACTGAGCCCTGGGGAACACCACTTGTGACCGGCCACCAACTGGATATAACTTCATTCACCACAACTCTTTGGGCCTGGCCATCCAGCCAGTTTTTTACCCAGCGAAGAGTATGCCCGTCCAAGCCATGAGCAGCCAGTTTCTCCAGGAGAATGCTGTGGGAGACAGTGTCAAAGGCTTTACTAAAGTCTAGGTAGGCAACATCCACATCCTTTCCCTCATCCACTAAGCGGGTGACCTTGTCATAGAAGGAGATCAGGTTGGTCAAGCAGGACCTGCCTTTCATAAGCCCATGCTGACTGGGCCTGATCACCTGGTTGTCCTGCATGTGCCGTGTGATGGCATTCAAGATGATCTGCTCCATAACCTTCCCTGGCACCGAGGTCAGACTGACAGGCCTGTAGTTCCCTGGATCCTCCTTCCATCCCTTCTTATAGATGGGCATCACATTTGTTAACCTCCGGTCAACTGGGACCTCCCCAGACTGCAGATAAATGAAGGAAAGTGGCTTGGTGAGCACTTCTGCCAGCTCCCTCAGTACCCTTGGGTGGATCCCATCCAGCCCCATAGACTTGTGTGTGTCTAAGTGGTGTAGCAGGCCGCTAACCATTTCCTCTTGGATTATGGGGGCTTCATTCTGCTCCCCATCTCTGTCTTCCAGCTCAGCGGGCTGGGTACCCGGAGCACAACTGGTCTTACTATTAAAGACTGAGGCAAAGGCAGCATTAAGTAGCTCAGCCTTTTCCTCATCCTTTGTCACTATGTTTCCCCCCGCATCCAATAAAGGATGGAGATTCTCTTTAGCCCTCATTTTGTTGCTAGCGTATTTACAGAAACATTTTTAATTGTCTTTTACTGCAGTAGCCAGATTAAGTTCTATTTGGGCTTTGGCCCTTCTAGTTTTCTCCCTGCATAACCTCACAACATCCTTGTAGTCCTCCTGAGTTGCCTGCCCCTCCTTCCAAAGGTCATAAACTCTCTTTTTTTTCCTGAGTTCCAGCCAAAGCTCTCTGTTCAGCCAGGCTGATTGTCTTCCCCACCGRCTTGTCTTTCAGCACATGGGGATGGCCTACTGCTGTGCCTTTAAGATTTCCTTCCTGAAGAATGTCCAGCCTTCCTGGACTCCTTTGCCCTTCAGGATTGTCTCCCAAGGGACTCTGTCAACCAGGCTCCTCTCCTCTGTATGAGCTGGAAACCATTTTGCTACTTGCTGTTCCTCTAGGCCAGTCGTTCCAAGGCTCTTTCCAAAGACTGACTCCACCCTGTAGTTCCCTGTCCTGGAGCTGGTAGATCTTACAGTCCAACCCACTGGCATCCACTGTTCGCCATATCCCTTGTGGGGTTTCTCCTCCTTCTGACTGCAATGGCTTTCTCTGCTGGCAGCAGGGTTTCAGTTGCTGTATTGATGTGCTCTTGTGGTAATGTTTCTCCTTAGCTGTTTCAGTGCTAATCAACCAACTGGGCTGCCCTACGGATATACCATTGATGGACTAACTGGTGGCCACATTCTCAGTGCTGTGAGTATTCCCCTGTCTGGAGCTGTGTTTCCAGGGAGAGCAGTTGGGAACATGCCTTTCCACACAGAGAATATGCTTCCCAGGAGCTGCCAGGGTTACCTGTACTACATGGCAGTCTTTTTCCTTGGAGGTAACTGACTTCATTCCAGACTTTTCCTGGGAGTAGAAAGAAAGCTTTTTACAAAGTCCGTTTTGTTTTCTAGCCACAGTAGTAATGGCTGGCTGTTGCATCTCTCTTTGGAGCTGTTCCACAAATCAAATGCCTCAGGAGTTTTCTGACGCTTTTGATGTTCTTTCTAGTCTTTAAAAAAAGCTTTTAAAAATGCACTGTCAGTCCCTGTAAAGACTATTTCATTTTTACTGCACTATATTATCTCTGCAGTGACTGTTAATATGACAGTTCRCCTTCTGCCCCAGCATGTCTCAAAGAAAGAGGTGCAAAATTTGGTCTTCGTCTGGTGACTTAAAAACCCTTTGTGGCTAAGGAATACAATGTCTTCTGCAGTTCCCCAGTTAGAGGAGGGGACAGTTGTCCAATAGCGTTCTTGATTCAATCTCACTGACACCAGTTATCCCCAAGGTTACAGCTTTCAGGCATGGACAATTTTTGTTTGGATCAACATCAGTACCAGCACTGGGTACAGAGAAACAAATCATAGCTCAAAAACATGACTCAGGGAATAGCAGCTTCAGCTAAGTTAACTCATGTATAGGCCATAGAGGGAGAGGAAGATCTCCAGGGCATCTTGCACAGGCTCTGACTGCCAGTCAGCTCTTGAGTAGGTGATGTCTCTTTTCTCTGGGATGAGATGCCTAGGAGTGGATATCCTCCACTGTTGCTCTAGCCCAGTGAGTACCAAACACTATAGAGCAAAGCAGCTTCCTAGTTAACCTTCAGACACATTTTCCCTGCTCGGAAAAACATGCCGAACACTATCAGAAAGAAGTCCTCAAATTGGATACGGCGTCCTATAGATGGAAGCTTTGGATGACACCATGAAACCTGAATGTCCTGCAGATCTTCCAAAAGGGCTCCCAAAGGTACTTGGCACTGTATAGGGGTAGTGAGCTATACATCTAGGATGATGAAAGATCAGGAAAATGTGAAGAAAGAATACTTTGAAACACATAACATCACTTGTCACTATTTTAAAAGATGATGTCTTCATCTTTCCAAAGCACTTCTTAATGTTTTCTTTTCAAGACATTCTATACAGAGCATTTGTTCTTCTCCGTATAGATAAATTCATACCCATAAAAACATATTTCTGTATGATTAATTTCTATGCAACAGTGACAGATAGCAAATTTAAAAATGTTTGGGTGAAGAACAGCATAAAGATGTCATTACTGGTATTGAGCATTGCCAATGCTCAGAGGTAAATTGTATGTAATTTTATCATCTGTAGTTGTTCCAGCTAATGACTGTGATAGAGTGGTGAGAGCACAGGGATACTGAATGCCATGCTTTAAGACTTAAATCAATCTCACCATAAGTGGTTAGGATGAACCTTGTGCTAGGCAGATTATCTGAGAGTGTCACGGTGCGAAGCCCCTGCACTTTTCTTCATGGCTTACAGCAGCGACAGCTGTCGCAATGAAAATCCAAGGCAAGCTGGACTATCTGTTGACAGCAAGCATGGAAATTTCTACTTTCCAGAGCCCTGACAGTGCGCTGCAGCCGTTTCATATGACTGTTCCTCAGTTCTCAGCACAAAGCCCTGAGAAAGCAGCCATCTGCCATACCTGTAACCGCAGTTTCTGAGACCACCATGTGTGCAAATGGGAGAAGAACATCATTTTCCCAGTCCTGCAACTGCACCATGGTGCCTTCAGTCTACTCAAAGAATGAAATATCATACCCAAAGGTAAGCTGTGGGTATGGTAGGTATGTCATGCTATCCACGAGCACGACAGGAAAAGGCAGCAGGAGCCCCTTTGGATTTCTCCTTAGACTTTTCCATCTGCACAGGGAGCATGGGTGGGTGGCTTACCTAAGCAGCCCCCTGGAAAGACCAACCTCTTCCCTTATGTCATTCAAACCATTCACTAGATCCTTTTCTGGAAACAAGGCAGGAAGCTTAAGGAATTGCTCTGGGACACTGCATTGGCTCTTAATTCCTGCTCCTCACCATTTCATCCTGGCTGAAATGATATGCCAAACTCAGCTTGAAGATGTGAGTGTTGAGCTTTTGCTCCCACAAATATCAGGGTTCCATTGATTTTTCTATTTGCAAACATAGATAGATAAACACTTACAATGGACCATTTCTAGGTATAAGCAAGTTGTTTTTATATGTTTACAGACAGTCCATAGACTTGTTGCACCTCCCTTTATAGTGAATTATTTTAGCACACATCACTCAGTTAAAAATACTATGAAATATTCTTTCAGAAAAAGCTATGAATATATTAAATAATTAGGATGGAATCCTCTAAAGCTGAAGGATGTATAGGGAAGGGATGGTAAATAATTCTTGCATCTTCTCCTGCCATCATGCATTTCATCACCTATATGATTTTTGGTCTCCCCAGGTGGCTTGGGATAAGATAACTATTGTGGTGTTGATAAAATGCTGGCATATCCCTTACTTCTTAGATATATGCTGGAGGAATTTTGCAAATTGAAGAAGAAACCTAGAAAGAATGGGCTGCAGTGAGTACAGTACCAGTGTAATGTCTGGGGCTGACCCACTCTGAGGAAGGGGAGGTGCTCCTGTTGCTATCACTCCTGCTGTTGACTGAAATCAGTCTGCTAACAACAGCAAAGCAAGGCAGAAACAGTGAATTTGCACCCTAAACAAGTGTGCTGGCCTGAGGAATCAGAAAAGTGCACCTTCGTTTTATTGGGTGAATTGTAAGTACAAAGAAACGAGGGAAAGTAAACCACAACATTCATTTTACTCTCCTGCCTCTATGAAGGCCTGTGAGCAAAGCTGGGATCTGAGTCCTTGCACTCTCACTGGCACAGGGAAGTGTCCACTAGGACATCACGTAGACACTGGGTGACACTGCAGGAGGGGCCCTGAACTAACAGACATGCATGGAGCCAGATGCCAGGCAGGGGCATTGCGATCCATGTTAGACAGGCATCATCCTTAATTTCTGTCACCTGGTGTTCAGGGGGGTTCCTGGACACCTGTATGCTTACACTGGGCTGCCAGACTGGTGAGGCTAAGTGCCCACAGAGAGGCAGGAAGTCCTTCCAGGCAGCCTCAGCAGTTCCCATATAGCAGCAACAGAAAGGGAATGATGGCTATTCAGAAATGACGTGCAACCATAGGAAAGTTGGGTCAAGCAAATACATTTTGTATCTAGCTCTGCGCATGGTGGGGTTGATACCCAGCTCCCACTGCTTCTCTTGGCTGCTGTCCCTGATCCTTGGAAGGAGTGCCTGCCCCTTCAGCAAAGGTTTTGTTACACTTTGCAAGACACTGCCCCTCAGGGAGCTGGACCAACCTCATAGAGTCCTTTGACAATGAGGAAATAGACCCTGGACAATGCACTTACTGGGCTGTTGGTGCATCAAGACAACGGCATCATGTTATTCACATACAGGTCAGTTTGGCCATGGGTAGCGTTTACACTCACTGCTTTTGCTGCATCCCTTAGCAAGGATCAGCACACACAACCTTAAGGCTAGAGTTTTGCTGCAGCTGCCCCCCTCTAAGCAGCTGCCCCCCTCTAAGCAACTGCACCCTCAGAAACTTGCTTCCTCACTAGTTAGTCCTTGGGAAAAAGTAGAGTGCTACCTCCCTTTTGGGGGTGCTGCAAGGGACGAGTCCGTGTTTGCATCTTTCCCTCCTTAGAAGGAGAGGAATCTGGGTTGTGCTGCGTGTTAAAACTTGGTGCGTCTGGTCAGCACACTATAATTAGAAGGAAGGGTGAACAAATGCCAGCTCCCCAGTCAATAGCTCAGTCTGTGCAGAGAGATCCCATGCAAGAATGTTTCCCCAGGTGTGTGAGGAATACTATGTTTGTTTAGCAGGAGCCTTTACGATACGTTGCAAGCCCTGGGGAGAGGATGCAATGCCAAGCAGAGAGACAGGTTTGTGGGCCTCTGGCTCCATCTTTCCATTTTAAATTTCTCAATTATGATAAGATCTTACTAAACGTATTTCACCCAAAAAAAAGCTGGCCAAGTTTTGTCTTGAACAAAGCTTTTTAATTTTTTAATAGCAGGTAGAGTGCTAGTTGCCCAAAGTTCTTTAAGGGCCTAAGTTCAAGAATTACTGCTTTCTGCAGGTGGTATCTCATTAACTGTAGGAGCACCACTTTGGTCGCCGTCCTAGCACCTCAAAACATTTTACAAAGACAAGAAATTGAATGAACTGGCAACTGTACTTTGCATTTCTGGGGAAGGTTTGGCTAGAATTGGCAATTCAGTTAGCTGAACTGGTTGAACTAATATAACTTATGTCATGGGTGTATTGGGAGGCTGTAAACATATACAAAACAAGACAAAGCACCAAGCTCCTCCCTGACCCACCTGTCAGTGAAGATCAGCCAGTCAGCAGGGACGATCTGTGGTTAGCAGATGATGTTCATCGGGTCTCTCAGCAGCTTGCAATATAAATATGTAAAGGGCACAACAGGCGGCAAAGATGTGGAGAGGCATGTGAAATAACTAAAATCATTTAACAAAACAGTGTCAGTGTAAGAGCAGAAGTCATAACCCCTATGCCTCACTCAACCAGACTGCCAAGTCCTATAAATCCTCGCACTGCTCACCAACTTTTCTTGTGCCTATCTGAATGCAGAAGCAGTATGAACTGCAATATATCTTTCAGTTTAAAAGAGTATCTTGATAGAAATCTCCTTGTAGAAATATGTGAAAGAGTTTTATTTTTACTTTCAAGTACCAACACCTATTTAGAAACATATGTTGTTTGCTTAATATGTATGGTTTCTGCTACATGCATTTTGACTGGAGAGTTGTTGTTTATGTAGGAGCTGTTCCATGGCTAGTCTGCAGGCAACTACCTCCCAGTCAGGTGCAATCTGCTCAAGCAAGTTCTAGGACTTTTCTCTTTTATAATTTTCCTGAGAAATAAGGCAAGTTGCCACAATCATTTAGATTCTCTTCAACACTGAATTTGACTTGAAATCAGAGAGTCCTCCTTTTCAAGGAAAGCCCTTTCTGACTCAGGCTTACCTTTCTCTCGCTCTCTGCAGGTCTGACCTACCTATTCTTAAAATATGCAATCAGCTCTTTGAGGCAAACCACTTATATCACCATGAAAGCCTATTATTGCTGTGAAAATAGAGATGTGCCTGTTGTGACTRTTGATTGAAATGGCAAGATTTCATTTTCATAATTTATTAACATCTATTATTTAGCTCACGTTAGAGTTTTCTCTTTCAGTGCAAAAATTCTGCTGTTGATCAGACTCACAATTTCTATTTGAAAATTAAAAATACGTCATCTTTTATAGGTGTGAGTGTTAGCATAGTGAACACAGATGGCTGTACAGGAGCCTTGCTCACCCTGACCCTGGGGAATTCACCCAGCCTTAGAGAGCACTCACCCAGTGCTTCTCTTGGTCTCCTCGTGCACTAAAGTTCTCTTGAAAACTGTATTTTCTCTGCACTTCAGAAGCACAGTCTGAGTTTCTACACTTTCCAGGGCTGCTGAGGTAGCTTGCTACGACTGAATGGTTAGGAAACCAAGGGAGGGAAGTCCCTGACCTCCTCCTTCTGCCTGCCTTGCACTGAAGCACGGACTATATGTTCCTTGAATGAAATCACTGATGGCCCTTATGAAGCCCTCCACTGTTTTGGATATAATACATAAACAATCTGGATGAAAGGCTGGTGAAAGTTTAACATGATCACATGTTAAACTCTTAAAAAGAACATCACAGCGGTGTTGGCAGTGACAGATTTTTTTTTTTTAACACCTTTATTAATTTTTTTTCTCCTGTTTCCCAGCTGCTGCCTCTCATTGCAGTCTCCAGATACTGCTGTGTCTTTGGAGACCAGCTGGATGGATTCTCCTTTCAATAAACTGATCTCTAGCTGAAGTACACAAAATTGAAATCTCACAGCAAATATTTCAGAAGCATTTTATCTTCCTCTGTGTCATTCTTTGAAAAATCCATGCTTATGATTGACTGTAGTAGTAATCATTACAATCTGAATTAAAAAAAAAAAAACTATAGTATTTGCTAATCTTTAAGTGCATGGACAATCTTATTGCATAGTTCAAATTCAGCACGCATGTATGTTTATGAACTGAAACCTCCACACAGGGATTAATGCAGCCCTTCTCTATTTATAGTAGAAATTGCTGTGGGTATCTTTCCTTGCACCAGAAAAGAACTTGAAATGCATATACATGACACTATACAGACAGAAAGGGAAAAAACTAAAAAATGGATGACATTCACTGCTATTGCAAAATAATCCATAAACATTTTCTCATGATAAAAGATTAGGCAGAAAACCTAGGAATTTGGACAAATATGATGTAAAAATGCAAAACGATCTCCCCCTCCTAATCATCAATACGTGCTCAGAACTGGCATTGTACGTGTATTAAAAAAGATACATAGTGGTGTCAGATCTTCCTGTTTTAAATTCTAGTGGCACTTTTACCAGCCACTTGAAAACTACAGTTGTGGTACTGGATGTTCAACTTTTCTCTGATTCTGAAGATTTGTTGTGGGTTTCACAGTTTCCATTTTCTGTGATTCTGTAGTTTTGTTAAGGACCTCCTAGACCCATAAAACCCTCTAAAAGTGTTAGACTGCTCCTCTGCAGATGTAAAAAGACCCAGGTACAGTAGGCTTGATTCTTAATTCATTTCTACAGCATTTGAATGGGAATAATTGCACTGACTTCCTTGGAATTCCTCCCGATTTGCACAGCTGTGAATGTGAGAAGGACCAGGCCCTGCTTTTTAATTACTGTTTCAATTATCCATCCAATTTGCTCATGTAATCAATCATTTGAGATTGTCCTGGGGAGGCTTTGAGATGAAAGTCACAATGAAGATCAAAGGAGAAGACATGTGCTTATCATAAAGCAGTGCCTTCAGATTGTGGTCTGCCGGCATTTAGAGTGCCATCTCCTGGACCTTCCTGATGCAGATCCTCTCCAGGAAACCTGCCAGAAGAGATGCATGGGCTCATGAGAAACAGTATCTAAACATACTTCTGAGAGAGAAAACACATAGCATTTAAGGAGAAAACTCTGCTTGCTTCACTACCTGTCCACAAACTCGTCCCCCACACAGAAATCTCTGCTCTGTACCTGGGCCCAGATGTAGCGTGCTGGTGGTGGGGATGCGTGACTGCATGTCTCTTTGTGATGTGATGGATGGCCTCACCCATCTGGGCCAAAGCACTGGCTGCACAAGGAGTTTGGATGGGCTGTCAGTTGCAGCAGGTAAGCTGTGTCTGCAGGAAAGCAGATACAGAGAAGGAGAGAGACAATGACTTGGATGGGAGCAAAATCTAATATTTGACTTCTGCTTTCATTAAAGCAGAGAACAAGTGCCCTGAAGTTAGGTCATGCTGTCAAGTCTGAAGATTAGCCTTTGTCATTCTAGGTGTTTGTCCTTCTGTGACAAGGAGAAGAGGCTGGCACTGGGACAGTACAGTCTGTCTTTGGGAGTTGCATTTAAATGTTGACGCAGATAACCTGCTCCCACAGAGGCTCTGCAAGGATGGAGTTTTCAGTGAAAGTGTCTTAGGTTCTGCAGGAAATCTAAGGCTTGAAGATCCCTCTGGAGGTCATTTAATTTATTTCCCAGGGAGTATCAATTCAACTTCATCTGTTTGTCTAACCCTTTTCTAGAAACCTCCAAGGAAGTGGCCAGCACTCTTCTTTTTTCTTTTTTTTTTTTTATAAAAAACTAAGAATCCCAAGTCCTTTGTGTTTTTTGTATCACTTACCTCTCTGGTACCTCTTCTGTAGACTCAATCCAATTCTTCATCTTTCATGATGTGCAGAGGCCAAGCTCTGAAATTACAATCCAGCTAAAGCTGAGTAGAAAGGACAATCCTACCTCTGCTGTCTTACACATAACACTCCATCTTCTTGTATTGCTGGCAAGGGAGCTTGGTGCTTCTACAAGAACAACATTGCCTGCTATATTATTTTGTTCTGCATGGTGAATCTGAAAGTCCTGTCTACAGTCTTGCTCAAGACCTATCCTTCATTTTCTATGTGTGCATACACTCCTTCTTCCTTTGTGTATGAATGTTGCTATTAGGAATGTAGGAGCAAAGTACTGCAAGAAAGGCAACCCACCCCATGAAATCGGCTTTGCCTCAGATAGAGGAAACATGTCACTGCCATGCACTTGCTTCTGCCTTGAAGGCAGAGACTCCTCCATCCACCACACCACCCCCCTGTTCCCGCATAACCTTCAGACAGTAACTCAACGAGAGGTGAATGCCGCTCTGCCAGTGGGTGCTGATTTCACTGCTTCCCAAATTATCTTTGCTCAGACTGTCCAAAGCAAATGAAGGCAAACTGCACATTCTTTTTGAAGGCCTGGAAAAGCCACACATTCAAAATGATAACAAATCTTGAGATGATTACCAAGCACATGACAAATTAGTTGCTAGATGACACATGCATTGCATTTGGGTTCTCCATCATGCTCTGCAGTGAAAATATACTTGAACTGCTAATGCAGAGTAACACCTTCCCTTCAGTCTGTTTCCTAGAAATTAATGCAGCCAACTGATGAATCAGGTGCTACTTAGCATGGCTAGAGATAACATAATCTATGCAATAACAAGAATTCCTAAAGCAGGATCAGAGTTGTTATAGTACTGAAGTAGCCACACTGCTGTTATGTTATTATGGTCATTGACTGCTTTGGTTAACTATCAGATGTACCTTGCTCTTTCCTAGTTGCTTCCAAAACAGTAATTGAGTTCTTATTAGCAGTTTTCAGGAATGGTGGAAAACCGGTCTCTGAGATTGCATATCACTTCATTGACATGTAATCCAAATTTCTGAAATGGAATGAGATGAAGCACTTACTTTCTTCCATTAATTATTTTCAGGCCAACTGGAAAACTGAATATTTGAACTGAGGTTTATAAGAAGGAATGGCACAGGGACGAAGCCCAGCATCTGCAACGCAGAAGAACACTCACTGTTGAACAGGTATTTTCTATATCTTTTTTGTTGTCCTTAAGGAGATGTTGTTGAGAAGTGGGTTAACCTAAATCTGAAGAAAGCACTCTTTGGAGATGTCTCAATGCAGAAGTTGATGCTCAGGAACAAAAAGTTGCAACCCTTTGGTGACTTACAATAACATGAATCACTATTACTTGTCCTAAACAGGAGGTAGTTAATCTCAGTTTCAAACTCTGTAAGACAAAGCTGTACTTCGTGTGCACAAAGAACAACTACAGGAGGAAACAGGCTGGAGAGCCTGCTGCAAACCATTTTCCTCCTACAGAAAAACCAAGCCCTTTATCTGGAATGACAGCGTCTTTATGGGGACTTATTGTGCTGTAGCCGCTCATTCTAAGCTATATTCAGCAATTCTTGTACAGGTATTGAACAACCTGAAAGGAATTGCACAGATCTATTGCCTTGGAGAACAATGACAATGCAAGTTTAATATTAGCATTTATCCAAAATGTAAGTTCTGTTAAAATAGTGCAATGAGTATCTCACATAGTTTTCTAAAGAAATAATTACACAGAAAAAGCGTAGAAAACAAAAATCTTCATACCAGTAAAGTTTCCAGAATGTCACTGTGACTAATATCAYCTTCTACAGCATGAATGGAGGGCTGGCCACCCCCTGCAGATAGTGGAACAGAAAGACCCTACATATCACATAAAAGCATAAGAGTCTTTTGCAAAAAGAAGGAGAAAAAGCTGTTCTTCTTATCCATGGTGGATAGAACAAAAAGTCACAGGTTTAGGATTTCAGCAGGAAAACTTTTATTAGACACTAGAAAAAAGTTCTTATTAGGAGTTGATGTAGGGTCCTTGAGAACAGGTTATACATAAATTTACATCCTCACTTTTGTCAGCATAAATGTAACTAGATTTGATCCTGACCTATTGCACGGGGTGATCTAGGTGACTACTCAGGGCCCATCCAGTCCTCTAGTTCTATGACATGAAAGGGCACTTGGCTATGGTTCAGCCCCAAGGAACTTCTGAGCTTCTTGGCAATTGTTGCTGTGTTCACTGCTCATCCCCAGCTCTCTCTAGGGTATAATGTTGTGATAAGTGATGGCGGTGCGAGGAAACGAAACGCACCACCTTGTTTTACATGCTGTCTTATGATAGAAAGCATAAACCTGCAAGAGCTAGGTGGCACTGTGTTCCGGTGGTACTTGCTGTGCTACACTGCTCTTCCTTGTATTAGCTGTAATTCTGCCTCAGCAGGATTTCCATGGGGTTGGCAAGGGGCAAGGCAGGCAGCATTTGGCRTCGAGGAGCCCTGCAGTGAGGCAGTGGTGCTTAGAGAGGTGTCCGGATGGTGCCTGAGCCTAATTGCACGCTGCTAGCTGGTAGTGGCAGAGGTCCACAGAGCCTTTTCATATGCACAGCAAAACCAAACACCTTGAGGAGCCGTTGGTGCAGTCTTTGAGTGTCAGATAGGTGCTGCAGCGTGGTGAGAAATGAACAGCCAGTAGCATGATGTCACAAGGGGCAAATAATTTGGTGTATGTGTGTAAGGGTGTGTGTATGAAAGACTGTAATTGGTCTTTTGAATGCTCAGGCTGAAGCCTGAGAGTTGCTAGCCACCACCAGGACAGACTGGTTGTAAATTTGGTAGCAGCTGGACTAAAGAAAAGAGGCAAATTCCAAGTCATCCAATGAATAGAGAGATATCAGACAGGACAACCAGTTAGGAGGCTTATCATACATTGTGCTCCTGCAGGTAGACAATTTGAATTGGGAAACACAGGTGCTAGGGTCTCCAGAAAGGAGAGCTGTTGCCAAAAAGAAATGCTCCCAAAAAGAGGTGGTCTTGGAAAGAAGGTGGGGGCTGGGAAAGGAAGAAGGTAAAGATCCTAGCTTGGAGGAAAGATCCTGAAATTGGTGGAGGATCCTGGAGATCAGGGAGGCAGCTGGAGACAAATGCAGGGAGATGACCAGGGACCTTGGCTGCTGATGCCCAAGTTGGGTAACTGCGAGCAGTGGCACAGCACAAACCAACATGACTTTCTGCCCAAGCATCCTCATCCAGTAGCAACCTCGCTGCAGGGAGGGAAGTTGAGACCTCACAAATGTAATGCCAGGAGACCAAGTAACGAGTGTGTCAGATATCAAGATGGGTAAAAGCTCTAATGTCCATGGTTTTTAAATAAACCCCAGCATCCAGATCCACTACAGGTTGCCATTCACTCTGTCTCTTCTGTGACACATGACACCACAGCAGACCCACTACACCTTTGCTGAGGGCAATTCCCAGTTGCAATAAAGGAGGCCTGAAGTTATGTACCGTAGTCGAAGGCTTGACACTAGAGTAGGTGCCTTGCTGGCTGCCCACCGCTCCCCTGCAGTTTAGGCTTTGCAGTGACAAATTCCACACCCCTCCTTTTTAAAGCTTCCTGGTGGAATACAAGTATTGTGGAAGAAATGAAGGAGTGTTTTGTGTGCTTCCAGTGCTAACCTGAAGAAGTACCACCACAGGAGTATATTCCTATCTCATACAGGCAAGAACATGCTTTGCTTCTGTAAACATTTTTGGATATTATCAGTGTAGTTCCCTGCACAGTAGGAGGATAACCATATATGCCTCAAAGTGCTTGAAACCATCACTCAAACGAAAGATAGTAAATAGCTACTTTTCTCTGCCCCGTGATTGGGAGTGAAGCAGTCTGCTGTTTGCTTTCCCAGCTTCACATCATCTTGTGTTTGGCAGAATATGGCACATACTTGCTGCACTAAATGGCCACAGGGTAATTCAGATGGAAGCTCAACAGGCACAATTGCTTTACAGTCTCATAACACACTTGGTAAAAGCTGGAGCATTATGGAGCCTGAAAGGCTACCTACAAAGCAACAGGTATTATCAGAAAGCTGTACAGGATTTTGACTTTATGATTTGTATTATCTACAGTCTACCTAAAATGACAGTCTTCATGTCTCTCAAACCACTGCATTTCATGGGAGTGTGACGTAAACCTTGACATAAACACAAAAGGGTGTGGTTGGTGGTTTTAAGGACTATACTGGTTTTCATTTCTTGACTGGGTTATGAGGAGAGGAGAGGAGAGGAGAGGAGAGGTGAGGAGAGGAGAGGAGAGGAGAGGAGAGGAGAGGAGAGGAGAGGAGAGGAGAGGAGAGGAGAAAGATGGATAGCAAGTTAATATGGTATGTGAAAGCTTAATGTTAATGCATTTCTTATCAAATACAGGGTGCTCATGTCTATATCTGATTGTACTGCATTGTAGTGAGATGTAATCAACAGAATGTCTCAAATGTACACTAAGATCCCATACTCAGAAGCAATTACTAAGACTTCCTCATCAAAAGTGAAAGACCAACATTAATGCTCTACTTTGAAACCAAAGTACAATGTATGCGACATTCTGAAAGGGTATTTGTTTATGTTTCCTAGCAGCCAAATGCCTCTTCAGACAGTAAGAATAATCTATCCACCCCTCTGGGTGAAATGTTACACTAGGATAAGGTTGAGACACTAAAGTGAGAAAAAAAGAGCCCCGCAGAAATGAGAATCAAAGGCACTCTCATCCACAATTTTCGAAGCAAGGACTGCTTTTAAGCCATAGAGGTAATAATAGCTCTATGGATAATAAAAGCATAAAACAGGTAGCATCTACTAAATAGAAAACTGCATGTGTGCTTACCTGGGCATGTCTCTGATGAGGGTAACACCACTTGCCTGCAGGACACCTGCCATTTAAGGGCAGTGCTGCTGAGTGGGGGTCTGCCAGGCTTCTTACAGCACCCTGGCTGGTAAAGAGCTTTGACATTTCTGCTCTGATATTCCTACATATTCATGCAAAGCCTCTCTAGAGGACCTCCTGTCTGTGTGTCACTTGCTTCATGAAGTAAGCATCAGTGAAAATAGAAAGATCTGGTGTATGTGTCTGATATCCTCAGAAATACTGGAATAGCCTGCCATCACATCTTCTGCCCTTAAAGTGCATCCTTTGGGATGGGCTTTCTTAGAGGCAGCAGGGCAGAGAAGTTTTGCAACTTGCTGGTGCTGAATGCTTTGGTCTGCAGCACAAACACAGCTGCATGAGACAACACAGAAAGTGTAGCAGCTTTCCAGGCACAAAACTGCTTTCACTTTTTGCTTATGCAGCTGATTTTAGCAGGAGGCCCAGAAAAAACCATTTTCATTTTTTTAAAATCTTGTATGTAAGACGGTTGCCCTTCAAACACAGTGGAAGCTTTCTGTGGAGCCGCTACTGCGGGGGGGGCGGGCTGTACAGCCTACGATAAACATACAGTCTCCCAATCACTGTGTACTTGAAAACCTTGATTATTCAAACCCTGGCTAACTGGAGCTCCCAGGCTGCTGAGGAAAAACACAAACAAATCCTAAAATAAAAAAAAAAAAAAAAACCAAACCCTTCTCACTGCCGTTCCAAGGCTTTGTTTTGTAGTGTTTGCAGACTCAGCAGGCTCATGTTCATCTGAGTCATGAGAATCTGAAATAAATTTTGTATTCAGATAATTAAGGTTACATTGTATAACTGAACCAGTTATAGACCAAAGAAGGGGAAAAAAGGAAAATTGCTTCAACATGGTAATGCTGAGAGAAAATTCCTCACCTATTCACCTTTTATAGTCCTTTTTAAAAATGAAGACACTTAGGAGCAGGGTGCAGAGAAGGACAAGTGACTGTATTATTTGTATACCTAAATATASAATTGATACACCTTTCTCTTGAACATTTTATTTGGGGATAACAGCATACATTTGCTAAGAAACAAAAGAACCAATTTCTCATGCAATGACCTTGTGCCAAATGCTCAGCTACAGCAAGGATCTGGTTCTAATAACCAAGTTAAATCACTTTAAGGTATGAACGCAGCATACAAAATGCAGCTCAGGCTCAAGTTTTTACAAGGCTCTTCCTTGCTCTCAGTGTCACACACACACACACACAAAAAACATCCAGAAGAGGACCTTCCAAGCTTCCAAATGGGTAAAAGGCTGCCAAGAAAGGGAGATGTTTTCTGGAAGGAATACAGAGAGGACTTGCATTATAGCAATCTTCTGGTGCCATCAGGGAGAGGGGTGGGTGGCTGCTCCAGAATGGACCTGACTGCAGATGGACGGTATTGCAAGGCTCTTCACACAGGCCTTTCTCTGAGGACACCCTCAGACCCACTCCTGCTCTTCTCTGCTATCACTGATCACACAGGCCATCCTGCCGACCTCAACAATGCTTCCTGCAGGAGCTGAGGACAGGCAGGAGGAGATACCATTGTCCTCCAATGGCAGGGACATTCTCTGTTTAAAAGACTGATGAGGAGAAATGCAGGTCTTCAGCCACCTACAGTTCTTCCACCAGCACCAAAGGAAGCTGGTGTGGCCAAATGCCTCTTGAAACTGAAAGGAAATTAGTGCAAGTATCTGAAAACTGTACAGCTTTGAAAGCTCTGCTGGCATTTTTTAGTGGCAGTCGTCGCCTGGAATGGCACTGCTCACATGTGGGCTGATACCAGTGTGACAGAACAGGGCTGTGTTTAGCCATGATGAGTCCTACTTCACTTTCCAAGTGCAGTTCTATTTCTGTTGAAACGCCAGACTGACCTGAGCCAGACAACTTAGTGCAGATGCTATTTTGCAAGTGAGGGACATGGGGAATCCAGAGCTGTTGAGCCTGAAGGCCACTTAGCGGCTGGTCCCACTCATAACGCAGTAATCGTGATGCAGCTGGTGGGTGGCCAAGTTCTTCCCCATGCCATGTTAACAGCCAAAGAGGCCCCAGAAGAAGGTTTTCAGGAAGAAGAATATCTATATCCGCAAGGTGAAGGGAGAAAGAATACATAAGGGATATTTTTCAGCCTGAAATTATGTCCTAGATTTAGATTCACAGGAGCATAAGATTGAGAGAAGGAAGTGGAGACTGAAGGAGGATTTAGTACCTTCCACAGAGCCATAACTGCCTAATGTTTGGAGAATTTAAGCAAAAAGAGTTTTGGAGAATTTAAGCAAAAAGAGATGTAAGCTACATTCCTTGTTTGCTAAGACTGTTGCCAAGGAGGTGGAAATTTTGAGGAAATACGTTTCTGTGTCTGTAGGGGACAGAAGAGAGGTTGCCTTTCTGGACTTGCAGTGTGGTGAAAGAGAGTGACCAGACTGCAGTGTACAGTGGTGGGTGCACACCAGCGCTTGCACACTTGGGGTGTACACTGCTGGCTGGGCCTTTGCAAGGCCCTGTGCAAGCACAGGATCTGATAGACCCTGCTTCCTCCTAGCAACAGATGGGAAAAAAACACTGGCAAGAAAACRGCTTCTGTCCAGAGAGGGACCAAACACTGATTGCAGCAGTCAGATTTGCAGACCAGTGCTGAAATAACTTCAGAGCAAATGGGAGCTACAATGAGCCAGCACACTGTGCCGGTTTGGTTTTTGCAGGGCTCTGATTTACTGGTGCCTTCTGTGGACAAGAAATTTCATTTATGTCACCGCCAGCCTTCCCTTTCATACTCTTTAGTCTGAGGGCTGTAAAATCCAGTGGAGCCCACACTGGCATGCTGTTCCCCAGGCAATACACGCCTCCAGACACAGCTCTCAGCTGGTGGAGAGCAGTTCACCAGCCTCAGGCAAGGGGAGAGATCTGCTTCTGCCACACTCACACTGGCAGGAGGTGCAGCAAGTCTCAGCAGAGCCTCTGCAGACCAGATCCCTCTTCTAGACTGGCACAGGCACATGTGGCAACGAGGACACTGGGGTGAAAATCCCAGCCTTGCTGAAACCAGCTGGATCCTGGGCGTAATCTTATCTGACCAGCGTGCCCTCCCACATCATTCTTTGACTGTTCAAGCAAACTACTAAATGCAAATCTACTTGACCCTTTTCAGAGACAAGTACCAGCTCATGTCATCTCCCCAGATGTTAAATTGCCCAGCTATTGCAAATGAAGTTCAGTGAAGCAGGACTCCTTTCCCTCAGAAGACCTGTCAAAGGAGCTCTTCATCCCCAGGTCAACTGTTCCAATTACCTCTCATGGCAAGCTCTGCGCAGGCGATACGTATGTACTGAAGTCAGAAAAGAGTCACGCCACCCTCTCACATCCTTCCCCCCACATTCACTGATGAGGCGCTTCACACACCTTCCTTGACTTCAGAGACACTGGGCAAAGACAGAGGAAACTACTAAGGGTTTAAGGCTCTCACCCTTGCAGTGGACATCAGGTATAGCTTCTATCTCATCCCAATCCCAACCAAGCCAGTAAGGGCTTACATTTTGGACATTGCTCAAGGAAGGCACTCACTGGACCACTGAGAAGACTCTGGCTCTGTTTTCTTTACTCCCTGCACCAGGTGTTGCATACATATTCATAAGATCCTCCTGAACCTTCCCTTCTCCAGGCTAAACATCCCAGCTCTGACAGCGTCTCTTTGTATGTTGGGTGCTCCAGCGCTTCAGTTATTTTTGTGGTTTCTCCGAGGACTCACTACAGTATGTCCATGTCTCTCTTCTATCAGGTAGCCAAACACAGCATTCCACATGTGTCTCACCAGAGGTGAGTAGAGAGGAACGATCACCTCCCATGACCCGCTGACAGTGCTATGCTTAATGGAGCCCAGGATAACGCTGACCACATTTCCTGCAAGGGCACATCATTGTTGTCTGACATGTGATGTCCACCAGGACTCCCAGATACTTCTTTGCCAAGCCACTTTCCAGTCAGCCAGCCCCCAGTCTGTCTTAGTGCATGTGGTTATTCCTTCCAGGTGCAAGACTTGGATCTTCCTCTTGAGCTTTATGAGGTTCCTGTCAGCCCATTTCTCTGGTCTGTCGAGGTCCCTCTGAATGGCAGCACAGCCCTCTGGTGTACCAGCAACTCCTCCCAGTTTCTGATGTTTCAACCACCCCTCCCACTTCTTGCAGACAGTGTACTCTGTACCATTCTCCGTATCATTCTCCAGGTCATTAACGAACATGTTAAACCGTATTGGCCTCAGTATCAATCCCTGGGTTCAGCCACTAGCTCCTAACCTCCAGCTGGACTTTGAGTCACTGATCACAATCCTCTCAGCCTGGCAGCTCAGCCAGTTTTCAGTCCACCTCACTGACCACTTACCTAGTCCATACTTTATCAGTTTGTCAATGAAGATATCATGGGAGACAGTGCAGAAAGCCTTGTCAAACTCAATAGAAACAAAATCCCCTGCTTTGCCCTCATTAATGGTCTCCTTTTTAATCACAGAAGGCTATGAAATGGGTAAGGTATAATTTCACCTTTGTAAATCCATGCTGATGGCTCCCAATCACTTTCTTGTCTCTCATAAGTTTGGTAATGGTTTCCAGGATTAGATGCTCCATCATCTTCCTAGCAATAAATATGAGGCTGATTGGCCTGTAGTTCACTGATCCTCCTTCTTGCCCTTGAAAACAGGAGTGACACTGGCGTTCTTCCAGGCCTTCAGGAACCTCCCCAGCCACCATGGCCTTTCAGAGATAATCAAGAGTGACCTCACATGACATCGTCTAGCTCCCTTAGCACTTGTGGGTGCATCTCATGAGGGCCAATGGACTTGGCATTTCCAGTCTGTTTATATATTATATAACCTGAACCTCCTCCACCAAGGATAAATCGTTCTTGCACTACCTATACCCACTGGTTTCAGGGACCTGGAATTGCTGAAGGCTAGTCATACCAGTCAAGACCAAGGCAAAGAAGATCATAGAATCATAGAATCATAGAATCATAGAATCATAGAATCATTAAGGTTGGAAAAGACCTCTAAGATCATCAAGTCCAACCGTCAACCCAACACCACCATGTCCACTAAACCACGTCCCTAAGTGCCTCATCTACACGTCTTTTAAATACCTCCAGGGATGGTGACTCCACCACTTCCCTGGGCAGCCTGTTCCAATGCTTAACCACTCTTTCAGTAAAGAAATTTTTCCTAATGT
>JAYKAV010003347.1:219903-323228 GCA_035582835.1 Phoebastria nigripes
GTGACCGGCCACCAACTGGATTTTGCTCCATTCACCACAACTCTCTGGGCCTGGCCGTCCAGCCAGTTTTCTACCCAGCAAAGAGTACACCTGTCTAGGCCATGAGCCGCCAGCTTCTCTAGGAGGATGCTGTGGGAGACAGTGTCAAAGGCTTTACTGAAGTCCAGGTAGACCACATCCACAGCCTTTCCCTCATCCACTAGGCAGGTCACCTGGTCATAGAAGGAGATCAGGTTGGTCAAGCAGGACCTGCCTTTCATGAACCCGTGCTGACTGGGCCTGATCCCCTGGTTGTCCCGCACATGGCTTGCGAGCACCCCCAAGATGAACCGCTCCATAATCTTCCCTGGCACCGAAGTCAGGCTGACAGTCCTGTAGTTCCCCAGGTCCTCCTTCCGGCCCTTCTTGTAGATGGGCGTCACATTGGCAAGCCTCCAGTCGTCTGGGACCTCCCCTGTTAACCAGGACTGCTGATAAATGATGGAGAGTAGCTTGGCAAGCTCCTCCGCCAGCTCCCTCAGCACTGTCGCGTGGATCCCATCTGGCCCCATAGACTTATGAGCATCCAGGTGGCATAGCAGGTCGTTCACTGCTTCCTCCTGGATTATGGGGGGGTTTATCCTGCTCGCCGCCCCTATCTTCCAGCTCAGGGGGCTGAATACCCTGAGGGTGACTTGTCTGACTATTAAAGACTGAGGCAAAGAAGGCATTAAGTACCTCAGCCTYTTCCTCATCCTCGGTGGCAACGYTCCCYGCSRCATCCAATAAAGGATGGAGRTTCTCCTTGGCTCTCTTTTTGTCGTTAATGTATTTGTAAAAACATTTTTTGTTGTCTCTAGCGACAGCGGCCAGATTGCGTTCTAGCTGGGCTTTTGCCTTTCTGATTTCCTCTCTGCATGACCTAACGAGATCCCTGTACTCTTCTTGAGTTACCTGCTCCTTCTTCCAAGAGTGGTAAATGCTCCTTTTTTTCCTGAGTCACAGGAAGAGCTCCCAGTTCAGCCAGGCCGGTCATCTTCCCCGCCCGTTCTTCTTACAGCTCATGGGAACAGCCTGCTTCTGCGCCTTCAAGGCTTCCTTCTTGAAGAATGTCCAGCCTTCCTGGACCCCTTTGCCTTTCAGGACCGCCTCCCAAAGGACTGTCTCGACTAGTGTCCTGAACAGGCCAAAGTCCGCCCTCCGGAAGTCCACAGTAGCAGTTTTGCTGGTCCCCCTCCTTACTTCACCAAGAATTGAAAATCTATCATTTCAAGGTTGCTAAGCCCAAGACGGCCTCCGACCACCACATCTCCCACCAGTCCTTCTCTGTTCGTAAACAGCAGGTCGRGYGAGGCACCTCCCCTGGTAGGSTCCCTCACCAGCTGCATCAGGAAGTTGTCTTCCACACACTCCTGGACTGTTTCCTCTCTGCCGTGTTGTATTTCCAGCAGACGTCTGGGAAGTTGAAGTCCCCCAAGAGAACAAGGGCTAGCGATCGTRAGACTTCTGCCAGCCACTTGTAGAATGCTTCATTGGCCTCTTCATCCTGGTTGAGTGGCCTATAACAGACTCCCAGCAGGATATCTGCCTTGTTGGCCTTCCCCCTCATCCTTACCCATAAGCACTCGACCTTATCATCATCACAATCGTTAAGCTCTAGACAGTCGAAACACTCCCTAACATACAGAGCCACCCCACCACCTCTCCTTCCTYGCCTGTCCCTTCTGAAGAGCTTATAGCCATCCATTGCAGCACTCCAATCGTGAGAGTCGTCCCACCATGTTTCTGTGATGGYRACTAAGTCGTAGCTATCCCGCTGCACAATGGCTTCCAGCTCCTCCTGTTTGCCGCCCATGCTGCGTGCATTGGTGTAGATGCACTTGAGCTGGGCTATYGATTTYGCCCCCAACAKTGGCWTGCCACCCCGAGGCTCGTCTCTCGTGAGCCTGGTTTTATCCCCTTCCCCCTGCAAACCTAGTTTAAAGCCCTCTTGATGAGCCCCGCCAACTCATGAGCAAGAAATGATATTCAGTATCATCTCAGCCTTCTTCAGGTCGATTAAGGCTATGTCCCCATTCCAACTCACTGGTGTGTCCAAATCTTTCATGGTTGTCCCTTTGCTGCTGATGCACTTGTAAAATCTTTCCTTTTGCCTTTCATCTCCCTTGCCAGATTCAACTCCATGTGGGCTTTGGCTTTCCTAACCCCATTCCTACATGCTCCCACAGTGTCCCAGGTCACTTACCCCTGCTTCCACCTCCTGAGTGCTTCCTTTTTATGGTTAAGCTTTGCAAGTAGCTCTTTGTTCATCCGTGCAGGTGTCCTGTTGTCTTTGTTTTCCTGCTTGTCAGCTGGCGTCTTGAGTTTCTTGAGTTTGGAGGAGGTGATACTTGATATTCAGCAGCTCTCCTGGACCTTTCCGCTCTTCAGAACAATGTATTATGAGATTCTCCCAGGCAGTTCCCTGAACACACCAAAGTCTGCTCTCCTGAAGTCCAGGGTTGTGATTCTCCGATTGGGTTTTTTGCCTCCTCCCAGGATCCTGGACTCCAGCATGTCATGATCATGCAATCAAGACTGCCCAGTCCTCACATCCCCTACCATTTCTTCCTTGTTTGTAAGAATCAAGTCCAGCAGTGTTCCTCTCCCCTTCAGATCCTCAGGCACCTGTCTCAGGAAGTTATCATCAATGCACTCCAGAAACCTCCTGGATGGCTTGTGACCTGCTGGGTTGTCCCTCCAGCACGTATCAGAGCTCCTCATGGAGAGGAGGAATGGATTCCTCATTCAAGTTCTTCATGGAGACCGGGGCCTGTGGAGGTGAGCCTTCTTGCAGTTGTCTCAAGAAGGCCTCATCTATCTCTTCCTGATCTGGCAGGTAGCAGACACCTACCACAACCTCACCCATGTTGATCTGCTCACTAATCCTGACCCATCAGCTCTTTGCTGGCTCCTGACCCATATTCAGGCAAAGCTCTATGCATGCCAGCAGCTCTCTCACATACAGGGCAACTCCATTTCCTTTCTTTCTCTGCCTGTCCTTTCTGTATCCTGTATAAAAAAGCCTGAACCCATCTATGGCAGCACTCCATTTGTGTGAGCTGTTCCGCCACGTCTCCATGATCCCAATGAGATCGTAGCCCTGCAACTGCATGCTGACTCATTGCTCCTGTTCGTTCCCCATGTGCATGCACAGAGATGCATCCAGTTGTGCTGATTTCTCAGAAGAGGTGTGAGAGCTTTCCCCATCATGCCGCTTGGTAGGCACTTCATTATCTGTATGCATATGCTTGGGGTGACCCCCTTCCATCCTGTTTTGCTGATCAGAAGGTCTCTCCTGTCCCCATCACCCTGGACTATTTGCTGGCTAGTGCACCACTTCCTCACTTAATTGGGGGGGTCATCCTTTCCCTCCCCTGTTGTTTAAAGCTCTCCTCACCAGGTTGTCCAGCCTGTTGGCAAAGATACTTCTGCCCCACTTAGTCAGGCAGATCCCRTCTCTTCCAAGCAGTCCTCAGCCCTAATCATAACCTGTTGCTGACACCAGCTTCACAAGCAGTTTTGACCTACAGGATCCATCCAACCCTCCTCAAGCCCTTCCTTCTCACTGGAAGGATAGAGGAGGCACTGCCTCGGCCCCCATGCGCTTGACCATCACCTCCAGAGCCATGCAGTCATGCATGAGCCTGGCAGTCATACTGTCAGGTCTCCCCTGGCAGTGTGATTATGCTGCATTCATCACTGGTATAACAGCTCCTTATGCCTCAAGACCAAAGTAGGTACGGTTGGTGACTATGTGTGGAGCAAGGATAAGACAAATTTGATTTGTTGGACAAGGGATTAGTTTTGCAGCATTGGTAGCTAAAGTAATCTAGTTTTGATTAGCAAATCAGCACAACTGAGGTGTAACTTGCTGGCAGAATCAGGACTAGACCAAAGATGTTCAACTTGACTGATGCTATTTTTTAAGGAGTACCATTGAGGCTCACACATGCCTAACATGTTTAGGCCTTGTGTGTATGCTCCCAAGGAGATACATTTACTTGCCCTTCCTCCATATGGATTTCTCTTTTAACCCTCAAACCCAGATCTAAACAGCTGTGTCATATATTCCCCCCCTTCCTTCTCACTAGTCAATCCTTCCTGAAGGTGCTATATCATCAGGTGTGGGTCCTCTGTCCGCCCCTTCTGCTCACTCCAAGAGAAGAGATGGTGAATAAGGAGTCCAGCAGGCCATTCAGGGTCTTCCTGCCAGCAATACCAGTGTTCCTAGAAAGGGGTTAAAGCCCCCAAAGTGAACCAAGTCCCAGGATCAAAATGAAAACTCTGAATAGACTTGCCTGTGTTAGCCAGTTTTGTTTTGTTTTGCTTTGCTTTTAACACAGCTTGCTTTGCAAGCAAGAAAAGCGTGAGGTTACTATGTAGTTTTGTGTTGTACCTGTCGTGTAACACAGGGCTGGGGATCTCCTGGGAGTAGAGCTGTGACCTCTGTCAGCTGGGCTGTGGAGGGAATCCTCCTTCTGAGCTGGTATCTCAACCAGCCAAGACCCTGCCATGCCAGAGGACATCCTCCACAGAGGGTTGTTAAATACCAAATGGGAAACAAACTACCAGGTATTTCTAGTGTAATTCATTTGGAGCAAGAGAAAGCAAATGAACGAGGAGGCTCTAAGGCCTTTAGCTGAGGACAAATGACTCCCCGTTTTAAGCTTCCAAAACAGTGTTTCTCTGCATTTGAACTCTGCAACTCAAAATGGCACTGCAGGCAGGAAGGGAAAAAAGAAGCACAAATAACCCTCAATCAGCTGAGAAGCCGCCTTCCTACATTGCATTTATCATTCTCCCAGCAGTTCCTTTATTTTTTTCCCAGGGAGAACAGAGCTTCACTTACAAGGGACTCACCCTCAAAGATTAAACAACAAAAGCACTACATCTGCTTGATTAGTAACCTGTGTACAAACTGATAAAGAAATTCCTAGCTCATCTGGCTTGCATTTTGTCATTGGTTATTTAGCATGATAGAGAGGCAGTGTCCCAGCCATCAGGGGATTTTCTCCAGTGATGGCTGACTCCCATATCTTCAGCACTGCAGTTCTTGGAGAGTCAAGGCATTCGCTGGTGGTAGTGAAAGGCTTGTTTTCTGCCATTCTGTGACCTATTAAATGAGGTCAAAAGCCATGCCATAGTCTGGAGACAGTCACTGCCACCCAGACCAGAGATCAGCATTATAATTGCCTGTCAGTACTATGATAACTATCTGATTTTAATACTTATTAACTAAAATGTCTTCTGCTGTAAAGTTAAAGTGTTTTGCTATGCTGCAACCAGTCCTGATAATGGCTTACTCTTTCATGGTACAGCTCATTTGCTATGCAGTTTCTGTAGTACCACCAAAAGGCCTGCTTGCATTTAATTAGTTCAGCGAAAGTGGCAAGAGAGGATAAGGAACTGAGCTGCTGAACTGAAATGGACCCTATGAGGTAGAGACAAACTAGAAGGTAAGCTGTGGCAAATTCACATCTCTTGGGCATTTGCTTTTCCCAAATGCTGCAGAACTGATGTCTGGACTTGGATGCAGTAGGATAGTGCAGCCACATAGCAGAAACCCATAGCTCTGTGTACAAAAGCCCACAGACAGAAATGTACACAAGCCATAGCCAGCCCTGCCTCACTGCAGGAGGTGCAGCTAATAGTGCATATTGAAATGAAGAGCTCTGCCCTCTCTGCTCTCACCTGCACCTGCAACTCCCCAAGTGCACAGAGCCAACCACCTGATGACTGCAGCCAGAGACGAGAAGGGAGCACCACTGACAGATGCTGTATCATCACCTGATTATTGATCATTATCAAAACCAACACATTCCATCTTTACCTTTCACTTCCTTCCATCCTTTTTATTTTGCCTGTAATCCTGGGATCTCTGTGTGATGTGGCCATGGAGAACTGGGCCCAAATCAAAGGCCTCAAAGAAAGTGAAGGGATATTGAAAGAGAGCAAGGTCCAATCTCAAGCAAAATGCTGCTTCCCAGGGACAAAGGGCAGCAGCAGGATGCATGGATGCAGCTCACATCCACAGGTGGGCAGCTGCTAAGGTGAAGATCAGTAATAGAGCTAAAGGCACAGCTCAGGCCAGCATCATGATGGGCTTTAAAAAAGAACAGGCTCTTCCTAAGAATAGTCTAGCTTGGATGTCTGGAAAGCAATGGAGTTGCAGTGAGCCCATCTTACAAAAGCTGAGCATCATACAGGTTTTTGTACTGGAAACATGGCTAAGCACTCACTGAGCCTGACAAAAAAGCAAGTCTATTGCTTTCAGTGAGCTCTCAAATCTGAGTCCCAGATGTCTGAGACAGTGAGGCCTTTTCCCAGTGGAGTAACCAAGGTGACTGTAGCAGGGGACAGACACTGTTTCTGCAGAGGAACCTGCCAGATCTTTCCAGCTTTTTATGATTTGCTGCCATACTGTCTCAGAGAAGTTGGAGTGATGCTGACTGTCTAATGCTGTTGATGTATGTCTTGCCGATGGGCCCCCGAGGGTGATCCCTTTCAGAACTCCACTCAAAAGTCCGTGTCTCACCGCAGAGGCTGGACGTAGACCCCAGGAGTTTAGCGTGGGTAGAAAAAGCAGGAGGTGGCCAAATTAGGAGCAAGGGAGAAGCAGCCAGCTCAAATGACAGCAGTGAAGGAAGGGAGGGAGATGAACAGAGCCTGTTACAAGCAATTCACTCTACTGCTTAATCCTGCATTAAATGCAGAGGGGGATAGGCAGAGAGGCTGAACAGGTAAAGTGGTCAGACAGGTCAGTACAGATAGCTTCAAGCTGGCTGTGAGGGACAAGCTTGCGATCCCACATCTGCTACAACTTTAAAAGAAATTTTGGGTATTGCATTAAAGAGACAAATTTCCATTGGGAGGCCAGGGCCACGGAGCGAGGAGGAGGGATCAGCCAGAGCAGAGCAAGCCCCATGCCGCAGGTAGAAAATGACAGGCTCACAGCAGAGCAGGGGGGATGTTTTCTCAGCCCACAAAGTTCATCGTGTCAGGAGCGTAGGTCTGGGACAGTGGCATAACTCAGTTTCCTGGGAAACCTGTCCTAAAGACAATCTGCAGGAGATTATATCTGTCTTGGGATTTACACCCTTTTTATGAATCTGCTGATGTTTGGTCTGATTTTTGCAGGTAGGACACTGTTACAGTCCCCTCTACATCCAGCAGAATAAAAGCTTCAGTGTCAAAGTGAAAAGCTGGGGCTGAAGTAGAGTCCACATCTGATATATATTCCAGAGGCCGCTCCACTGGGGGCAGGATGTCCAGGTTGATGTCATCTCGCTCCATGTCTTCTCTCAGAATGCATTCTGAGCCAAAATGAAGTCATGGCTCTTGCATCAGCGACTGTGATGATGAGAAATTGTTAGCGCAGTTAAGTGGTAGTGAAGGACCTCTGGGATGTGTTTAATGTAAAGATGAGCTGCTTTTCTCTCTCATGTTTTACTTGGTTGGCTTTTTCCTTCTTATGGCAAAGCACAGCTGTTTCCTGCACTACAGAAAAAAATGAAAACAGACAATCAGTTTAAAAATAAAGTTCTTTTAGGGGAACTTTGCCCAGAATGTACTATTTTAGTATTGATTTTTTTATATTTTTGATAGGTTAGGATATATGATTTTGAAGCTTTTTATTTTTGTCCCATATATTCAGCAGTGAGGGTAGAGATGAATCATGCTACCCACTGGTAATTCTTTGTCTTCAATCACAGAAGCATTTAGTACCTGTGATGGTTACTACTTTCTTGTACAAGAATCAGAACTCAGAACTCAGAACATGTACAAGGCTAAATGTACAAAGTGCTGAGAAGTTGCCTTGTATGACCCAGCATAAAGCATAAACCTCTCCCAATCCCTGTGTTCCTTTAGGGGACGCCAAATTTAATTCTAAAGCATATTTGAATAACACTGAGAACAGTGCAGCTGATCAGACCCTCTAGAAAGCAAAATCAGAATATAAACAGCAATGAGCCAAGTTTCACAACAGACTATAAAGAAACACAAATATCTGATGCTTGACAGAAGCATAAAAGAACTGCAAGCTGCTGCTGCCTTTTCAAATAATCAATTTGACAGGCCAGAAAAGGCAGTGTCTGGAATTGGTCCCATACCTCTAGTCTTCTGCCAGGGTCAAAGTCAGCCCTGGGCGCAGGGAATTAATTGGGATCAGATCACTTAGCAGAGCGCCAGGGGAGGGCCTGCAGACCATGCCACGTTTCTGACACAGCCCACATCCCTAGCTTCCCCAGCAAGGGAGTTTTGGGGGGGCATGGCTGTCCAGCACCCCTGTCCTGGACAGTGAATTGTCTCCTGACATTTATGCTTTAAGAGAGTTGGGTCCCATCGCAGTCGTATACCCAGCCAGTTTTGAAAACAGATGTCTCATGGAGAAAGTCTTTCTTGAAATATTTTTTAGCATTTAGCTGAATTTGTCTTGTTTACTTTCTCTCTCCCTGCTTCTGTTTTTGTTTCTCACCAAAAGTAACTTTTATCATTAGAATCAATGTAAGCCGTCAGCTACAAACCCTGCCAACAAACCTTCATGCAGTGGGGATCACAACTCACTGTTTTGTGCAACAAAGGATGTACAACAGACCTGCCGCCTGATTGCCTGCTTGCTATTACAAGCCTCCACACACAGAGATCTTCCTGGACAATCACCCATTTCATACAGTTATCACAGTTTGGGCTGGGAGGAATTGTCAAAGGAAAATAAGCAGCAGACAATAAGCAGAAACCAGAGCTGTGGATACCCAGCATGACAGTGCACTGAGTGCAGACTGCGGTCATACCGCATCACCAAGACAAGCCCCCAGGCTGCCATCCGCAGTCTCCTCTGCAGTGACGTAGCCAAGACAACCCAAGACAACATATCCACAGGATAAAATCTGTATCAGTCCATTGCATTCCCACAGAGGATTCAGCTCTTCATGGACCAACGGGACAAGGAGGAAAGCAGAATATCATTCATCCGCTCATACGGTACAACATCTATGTGGAGTGCTGTCTGTAAAACACTTTCATTGTCATGTCCACTGCCTAGGCATCCTAATAATACACTTTAAATACTTTGAGTACATTTAACAAGTGACTTGAAATTAATTAGGATTATTTAACACTAAAACATATAAAATATTTTTATAATAATATCTTTACCTCAAGCCTTTTATGTAGCTCTGAAAGGCGATACCCAGCTGAGACCACGTTACTTCATTGGACTACCCTTGTGGTTACCGTGGAGGAGGGAACTCAGTGATGTGCCTGGTCTGTGGGCTGAACCAGAAAGTCCCTGGTTTGAACCACAGGGGAAGAAGTGAGGAGCCAGCTTTCCTGCTTTACATGAACTGAAGCTGCCTGGACTCCCACCACCATCAATGAGGCTCAGAGGAGCTCCTTGAGGAACGCTGCAACCATCACAGACCATCCATGCCTGTCAGACCGCTTCCACTGTCCACTGTGAATGGACTAATGAGGGCACCTCAGCGACAACACAGCTCTGAGTGTGCTATTTAACAAGAAAGTGTAGAAAGGTGTCAATAAGGAGAAAATTGCTTACTTGTCTTGTTCAGGACTGTGAAAAACCTAGACAAGAAGATGCAGTGAGTGACCCCAGGGCCCAGACTGCGCAATTTTAACGATCCAGTCCATCCAGGTCAGGCAGAGGCAAGGGATTTTGCAAAGAGGAAATCCAAATGGCACCTTTGTTCAGTAAGATGAAACTAGACCTTTCTAGGTGAATGCCAGCTTGCTGTGAAGAAGCAGCTACTGGCTGAATTGTTTCTTGGGTTGTGCAGGCACTCTGGAAAGGCAGTGCAAAGCGGCAGGGGTGCTGATGCCTGAATCATAGTACCATAGAATGGTTTGAGTTGGAAGGGACCTTAAAGATAATCTAGTTCCAACCTCCCTGCCACGGGCAGGGACACCTTGCACTAGACGAGGTTGCTCAAAGCCCCATCCAACCTGGCCTCTCCTTGTTGGTGAGAACAAAGTCCAGCATAGTACCTCTCCTCGTTGGCTCCTCTGTCACTTGGAGAAGGAAGTTATCGTCAACGCATGCCAGGAACCTCCTGGATTGCTTATGCCCTGCTGTGTTGTCCCTCCAACAGATATTGGGGTGGTTGAAGTCCTCCATGAGGACCAGGTCTTGTGAACATGAGGCTGCTCCTATCTGTCTATAGAGGGCCTCGTCCGCTCAGTCTTCCTGGTCGGGTGGCCTGTAGCAGACCCCCACTATAAAGTCACCTGTCCCTGCCCTCCTTTTAATCCTGACCCATAAGGTCTTGGTCAGCTCCTCATCCATCCCCAGGCAGAGCTCCATGCACTCCAGCTGGTCACTGACATAGAAGGCAACACTCCCTCCTCATCTCCTACCCCTGAATGGTAGGAGGACCACAGCTGTAGTCCTGCAGACAAGCCCTCAATTGGCGAGTGCTGCCCCGAGGCCTTACAAAGGTGAGCTCAATCTTGCTGTGAGAGATGGGTGGTAGGGCACCCTGGGCAGCAGTGATGGCCGCCTTCCCCAGATCAGACAAGATGGTGTTGCAGGGCTGAGCCCTTCTGGCCAGGCAAAGTCAACYCAAGAGACTGCTTGAGCAGGTCTTTCTGGTGCTCCTGATGTCTGTGGTTTTACCCTGTACTTCTATTTTATTTACCATATCTCTATCACAGGGACAAGAAGAGGTTGTCTTACAGCCCTCAATCTTAAAACCTCTTGTAGAAGGCAATCCTCTTTCTCCTTCCTCCTGTGTCTGTCATGTTTGCCACCTTCCTTACCTGCACCCCTCCTTTTTATGGCTTCAGCAAGACGAAGTGACCAGACCCCAATGAAGGCTTCAAGATGAAGATGAGCCTATGGATTTTGAGTCTGAATTTTCAGATCATTTATTATTCTGTTCCTGACACACCTGACACAGATCATTCATTTTTTCCCTGTTTCTGCAAAATGGACTGTCCACAGTGAAAACTATTTTCTTTTCCCTTCTCTCCCTGGGCAGTGGTTGTGACTAACTCAGAACCCATCAGTATGTTCAAGTTGCTTCAATTGTTCCTTTCATTGTGCACTGCCAATTTGCAAGGCACTTCCCTAAATTGAATTTCAACTACCATTGGGTTGCCCAATAATCAGTTTTGCTAGGGGCTTTCTGATGTTTCTCATAATGCTCTCCAGGCCTCACTAATCTAAATCATTCTGTACCATCAGGAAATTTGCCACTTAACTACTTCCCCCCTCTTCTAGGTCATTACTAAACATGCTGAGACACACCTGCGGTAGTGCTTCTCCTTAGGGCACCTCGCTATCAACTGCTTTCTGTGCTGAAAACCGGCCAGTCTTGCCTGCTCTTTGTTTCCTACCTTTTAGCCACTTTTTAACCTATGACAAGACCCCTGCACCTCACCTCTACTCCTCTAATAGCCCTGATCAAAGCCTTCTGAAATCCTGAGTAAACATCAGCGCTGCTTTTCCTTTCCCCCGTGGTATGTTACCTCCTCCAAAGGATCCCAGCAGGCCACCAGCCCCTTTCTGCCCAGCTCTCGCATGCACTTCTAGATGCTTTCTAATTCTGCCTTTAGTGTTTTCTCTTCCCTTTCTCCTGGTATGAAATGCAGCGCACACTGTTCAATGCTGGGCATCCGTTTTAACAAGCACGTGCATTGTTCATCACCACTGTGTTTTGAGACAGAAAAGACCACACTTTTATTAATGGCTTGATGTGACAAGATGTTGTATCTGGATGTATGATTTATGAGGCTGTAAAGCATGAAAAACATAACAAGTAGAGGGGCCCCTTACTTCTAATAATTTAATTCCCCCAAGTAATTCTGCAGCCTTGAATGTCCAGGAACTCACAAGACTTGGTTTATATTAGAATTGGTCAAGCATTCAAAAAATCAGTCCAGTGGTATTTCCACATTTAAAAGCCTCAAATCTGATTTGTCAGGATTTGTGGGGCTCTTTAGGAGTACTCAGGTACGTGGGAGGGGAAGGGGAAAGAGTTTTTTAGAAGTGGTTTTTAGTTCTGGGGAAGGAGCAGGTGGAGTTTCAGGGAGAAGAGGGTCTGCCATCCCAGCTGACAGCACAGGGAGGTGGTGGCAGGGCTGGGTGTGCAGGGGACGAGGCAGACCCAAAGCCCCCATAGGAGCAGGGCTGTGCAAGGGGCCCAGGAGTCCTCCCTCCCATGTCTCCTGCCTGCTGCTGACTTCCCACAGGGGCAAGCAGCTTTCTCTCTCTCTCTCTTCGGATCCCCAGATGGAAAATGAAGATCACATTTCTTCTGTCTTGCCTGCTTGGATTGGACAATTCAGATCTCTTCCAACACCTTCTGGTACTGCTACAGGTGGACCACAGCCAGCTACCTTTTTTTTTTTCGTATATATAACTCCTGCCTCAATAGTCTCATTTTAGTAGTTTATTACTATGGAATACCTTGAGTTTTTTGAGACCTTTGCCTCAAGTTCATGCTTACTRGCTGTAAGAGAAAATAAAATCAGAATACATATTTTCCAATGATGTTTGCCTTTAAGGCCAAGGCAAAAATATCATTTAGCATCCCTGCAATGTGACTGACCATTTCACACTAATGGTCTAGTACAGACACTGACTGTCTTGCAAACTTCATATTTCTGACGTACTTCAAATAATTTATTATTGCCCTTGGTATCCTTGGCTACTTGCTCTTCAAATTTCCTTTTATCCTGCTTCCACTCTGGCAGGTAAGATATAAGAAGAAGATTAGTTTCCACTCCATTAGCATTACAAGAGCTAGATTTCCATTTCTTAAACAATATTTTTGGTATGAATACATTCCATTTAACCAGAGTGCTTTCTGTTTCCTCTTTTCCTTTCTGAGTAATGCATCCTTCTTGTGACTCTCTGTGTTAACCGAAGGCTGTTACTGCTACAGATGTGTGCTGTACACTAATGTGTATATATCAATGCAGGTTATATATAATATTCAAAAATATGTTACATGCAAAATCCATTTTCTCCAATCTCAAAAACTGTTCCAGAATACTGTGGAAAATGGTGCTGCATTGCATATTCCGTAGGAAATTTCAGATATGCTAAATTTCCTGAAACATTCATCACCCAGTGCAGACAAGTGCTTTTAAATACCTTTCCCCTTGAGAAATCTCGACTACCTAGGATCCCAAACAAAATCCTTATGCATCAGGCTACATGCTGGGCAGAATTGTCTCATCACATAATGATGAGCCCCAAATCTAGGCATGCATCCAGGACTACTCACGCAGCTCCTGCTGGAGCGAAGTATAGGACACAAGGAAGGGTGCCTTGCTACCTGTGCATGAACAGTAATGCTGTGATGTATGAGCAGGACAGAAGGGCTGAAGCAGTCACTCTGATAGCATGACTGCATTTGCCWATCATCAGGCTAGAAGTTCCTGCAGATTCAGTGTCCAGCCCAGATTCTCCCATGCCCAAGTCACCTCTTTTCCACAGAGATTTTTATGTAGGCAGAGTGAAGAAGTATAGGGGCAAACAAACAAGCCAAGGTCCTGTGATGTCACCAGCGGTAGCCAGATTAAATGAAAGGCCTACCTACAACTTATAGGGCTGCCAGGGTCAATGAGTATAGTTTCCAGCATAGATCCTGGAAACAGCTTCTCAAACTAACTCACCTCAAGCAATGAAATACTTGCCTTTCTCCAAAAAGAGTCCTTAACAAACTTAGGGCTGTTAATAAGGCATCATCAAACACAGCAACCTAGCAGAGAAAGAAATAGGAGGGACCAGGGACTTCTCTCATTTCTGGCTCGCATGAACTGTGGTCATCTCAGCTATAGTTCAGCCCAATCTATAGGCACTTGCAGAAAACATAGGCACGGATCTCGTGATTTTACCAGGACCATTTTTTTAGGTTCCAATGTGCATTTATAGGCTTTTGTAGGACATAAAGGAACATGGCCTTCAAAAAAAACCTAGTTACTTTCTAATCTTAGCAAAGTAGCTCTCCCAGTGATCAGCTTCCTTGATGGGTATGGCAGCAAACACTACCATTTGTTTTTAACTGTAGTTCATTACCACTCTCTTAATATCCTTTAGAGAGCTATGTTCCACTAAAAAGGGATGCAAAATATTACATGAGTGACTCTCTTTGATCTTAAAAAATAGAGCGAGGAGTTTAAAACTACTTTATTTTCCTGGTGCTCAAAGACTAAGAGAATTTTGGTCTGTTTTTTGAGACCAATCTGCATCATAAATGCTAAGTTTGTGGTAGACCCCCCAGTTTACATCACATCCAGAGAAGTCCAGGTGGGTAAATGAATTCCAGAAATTCACCTTCATAAATAATTTCTTAGGCATCCAAGATAGTTTGCTATGAATTCAGTGTCAGTCCTGCAAAATGTTACCGTTTCTCAACAGAGCAAGTAATTTAACTAGCCATCCTTATGGATTTCTATTTATGAAGGATATACTACCTGTGCCTTACAAATATGTCTCTGTACTATTGCATACATTCCACAAGGTCTTCATCCCTTTCTGAAGCCTTTGAACACAGCAAATTTTCTCTTCCCTTAGCTCACCATAATGCTGCTATTGCCTTCAGATGCAGTACATTGCCCTGTCTTGAAAGCTGCTGGAAGCTGCTGGACCATCTTAACCTTAGTGACAGCACTTTGCAGCAGCAAATACCTAATTTTAAATAGAAACTGTAATGCCAAATGTATTTTTCAGTTTATAAATGGCAAGGAATTGCTTTTTGCCATTTTGTAGTCCAGAGTGCAGGCTGAGGAAAATATCCCTGGGATTCCAATGTCAGACGCAGTGCAGGTCTAAGTCAGGGGTGGGAGGTGGTGGTATCTGATTGCAAACCAAGCCTTATGAACACATGCTCCATTAAAATCATACACTTCAAGGTGTCTTCCCCATGTTGGACTATCATGTTCTATCAGTCAACACTGGCAGCCTGCTCTTGGGCCCTAAAGCTAAGAGACACAAAGACTTGTTTGTTGGTGACACAAGGCCATGAGAGTGAAAAGACTGAGCCTTTCCCATTTGGTTGTCAAAGGAAAGCAGAGGGAAGTGAAGAGGGGCAGCTGCAGTTGCCTTTCTGAGAAGACAGAGGAACAAAAACACAAAGATGAAGCAGCCACGCCTACCTGGGATTATGTGCTTGGATTGCACACCCCTGCAATTTGCGTACCCAAGCAGAGCAAATTTTCAGGAGGTGTTCAACGCTCCCATCATCCAAACACTGCTCTGTAAATCAGGCCTCTGGGAGGTCGTGCTGAATGCTCCAGGTTTGCGGATGCCTCTGGATGTCTGGGTGTGCACTGCTGCAGCTCCATCTCCCATCATGGGCTGCACAGCCCAGCTACATTGGAGCCCATAGCACTGGCCCCATGTGCCTTCCCATGCTGCAGGAGCAGCAAGGATGCCTTAGCTTCCTTCAAAGGGTCTGGCCAGTGCCAGTGGTTTGCACCCTGTGCCTCACTACAGTCTTGCAGTGCTAAAATTATGCAACTAGTTTTCAGGTAAGCATTTTTCCTTTGCTTCCCCATGGTTCCTATGGAAACCAATCCCACAGCCCTTCCCAAGTGAACGCAGAAACCGCAGCAGGGTTCATAAGTGGGAGATATGCCCATTTTCTGTATTGGCCAAAGTTTACTCCACTTACATTACAATAGCTTCAAGACACACAGTCAAAGTGCTACATGCTTTGGGAGATCCTGCCCCTTATTCCAGTGGGGTTGTCTCTGCTTTATCAGGGTGCATTCTTCAAGCAATTGTTTGTCACACCTGCCAAATTTTGCTTGTGAAACTAATTTATGTACATGACAATGTTCAACTCAGCTCTGTAGTTCAGCAGCACATGGTGATAGAGATCTCCTGGCACAAGATCCCTATAGTTCCCACGTGCATTAATTTATTCATAGGAAATGCAAAGATGGAATTTTTGTAAGAATAAAAAGTCATTCCTAAGTATTTAGTCATTGCTGAATATTTATAACTGATGAAAAAAAGTCATTAAAAAGGTAGGTTGCAACCTTTAATGATGACAGGGTAGGAATGTTAGAAATYTGTAATCACAAGCAGAGATTTTCTCTGAAATGCTGCTTGCACAACACGCCTGACAAAGGAGTCAGCAAACTGCAGGAAGGGGAATGATGCCTGGGGCAGTCTGTTCCTCATAGAGCTTTGGAACAGCCTTGTCACATCCCTCTGCATCCATACCTGACTGCATCCCTCACACCCACCTCCCACCCAGCTTGCTCTGTCGTGTGTGGCTTTGAACTCAGCTGCAGCACAACATCTTTGCTCTTCAGACATACCAAGTAAAATGTATCTAGTATGCTCTGAACAGGAGGTGTCCAGGGTAGCTTTCCGTGAAAAGAGTGTTCAAGGCAGAGAGGCAAGTACATTGTAAAAGTCAGCTTGCTTTGTCAGGCTCCAGCCAGCACAGGCAGCAAAAGGCTTCCTGCTCCCTGCTATTCAGCAAGCACACTCAGGCAGCAAGTGATCCAGCAGCTGTTTGAAGTTGCTGAAAAGGCTCCTGCTGACTTCATGCAACAGCTGACTCATGCCTGAGTAAAGACTGGTGGAAAATGGTCAGCTGCAGGGGATCCTGCCCCTTAAACAGAAGGATTATCTGCATGGAGAATGGGAGAAATAAGTGAGTCAAGCCCTTTCCTTCCCAAGGAGTGCTTTTGGTCAACACAATTATAATTAGCTAGGCATAAACTGGAGTATAAAGAGGACTGTAGCTTCAACAAATGCAAAATATTTTTATCCCTGTCCTGTAAGAAAAAGGGGACCTTGTAAGTTGAACAAACCAGAGGATCTTAGAAACATTTTAGTGCAACAAGACCTGTAGCTCAGGACAATATCCTTCCTATAAACACCAACACAGTGATAGAGAAGTGAAGACATTGTTCTCCTCTTTCCAGCAACATGGTCAGTCTGCCAAAGAGTATCCTGGGTGTTTTGTGGGCAGCAGAGCAGTTGCAAAGCTGATAGCATCCCCAAAATTTGAGAGAGCAAAAGGCCTTCTCAAAGCCTAAGGAAGGCAGATTTTTCTGCACAGCCTCTGCTTTGTAATGTGCTGCTGAGGTACATGCCATTTACCAGGGCAGATGCCCTTTAGAGCAGAAAGCAGGACAATGAAACACAGAGCCCAGAGAACTGGGAGCGCTCTACAAACCACACTGCATGGGCGTAACAGCACTGGAAGGACAKAGACAAAATCTCTGCTCATAAATTACTGAGGTACATTCTGGAGAAGAATTTAGAAATATAATGTCCCAAAGTGACAGACCCAGTCACAAAACATCTGCCTGAAAAGACAATACGTCTGCCATTTTTCTGTTAGTCTCCAAAGTGAGGTGAGGCCAGGACCCATCTGCTAGGTTGTTCCCAAAAGACCTGTGAGATACTGACGGCTGCTCATAGCCTTCATGTGGGTAATGTGACCATGTCTTCTGAAACGTTCAAGAAGTAAATACAAATGTGTAGTTCACTTGACATAAAGGGCATCCAGCAACAAAGGTAGAATGGCCTCCAAACAGAAAGCAATTACAAAAACTGGTGTTTTCTCATCCGGCAATGAGGTTTCCAAGGAATTTGAACTCCTGTGAGAAGCTCATGACACTTGAATGCCAAGAGGCTGTTCCAGTCACTTCAGCTAACCTTCCATGTCACACCAATCAGGGAGCCTTACTGCTGCTCCATGTCACCTGGACAATCTCAGGTAGACAGTCACTGGCTGAGACAGACCTGTAAGCCAAAACACCTTTGTTTCCTGTCTGCATCTGTTGTGCAGCCTCTGCTAAGCTAATGGCACTGCGGGCGGAGCTGGAGGTGAGACTACAAGTCATCCTGCTGAACTACTGTTGGGACCATATCATCCACTCAGCCACAGGTAACAGGTGGATTTAGGGCTTCAGCTTTTGGAAGGAGTCAGTAGACAACTAGTGTCTCTGTTTGGAAATTACACCTTTTGCTAGTACTCTCTCTCTCTTGATGACAATCTATCTCATTAAATCTTCCTTCAGTGACCAACATATCCTATTTTTGGTTTCTCCCGCTCCAACCTCCCCTTCTTGTCTGCTGGCCTGTGCCAAAAGCAATCGCCTCTGCACATCCATTCCCTTGGCTGTCTCCCTAATTACCATCACACTCCCTCTTCCTGAAGCCACCTCCAGAGCCCCTTGTCATTCTCCATTTACTTACCTGACATCTCTGGGTCTCCATTGCCTAACCCTGCCTTACGCACCTATTTACAAGTCTGTGATAAAGGCAGCGCAGGGCTTCTTTTGTCCAGGCTTACCTGCAAAGAGTCTAGTCTCTCTCACTTCATGGTCCTCCTAAATAGCAGCAGCAGTCCTGTTTCTTACAATGACTCAAGGTGACTTGTGTGTAAATCACCTCTTGTCCTCTTCCTAATATGTGTTGACATATCCACCTGCTCCTTCATGTGGAGACTATCCTTCTTGAAGATCTTCAAGTGCTTTGCACAGGCTAACCATGAACTAAAATAAACGTGTTTTTTTAAAGCAATGATAATCTAAGGTGAGGATTGACATTTCCAGATTTCCTTAAACCAGGAAGGACTCTGAGCTGTAGATTTCAAAGCTCCCGCAAGCCGTGTCTGTCTACCTGCCAGGCTACTTTTGCTATGTTATTACACCATGTTTGTGCAACTAACAGGGAAAATATGATTTCCATTCCCACTACCCCAATAACATTACAAATTCTAGCTGCAGCAGTTTTTTGATTCCAACAGTAAAGATTTTTTTCCCCTAAACCAGAATATACCCACCTTTGTAGAATGCCACGGTAAGCTTGCCTACCTTTTGTTTGTTCATTCCCTTGGGGACTGAGCTGTGCCTAATGTTTCAATTACCTTTCTTCTGCTGCAGAGATGATTGGATTTGGAGTTTCAAGGGACTGTGAAAATACCTGATATCTAGACAGAAAACCAATACCTCAGGAGCCAACAATTTGCTGGGCATATCTTATAGCACTTAAACAACTTAACTCTTGGCAGTTAATGGCCCTAATGGTATATTTATTAGACAAGTAAGGGAAAGAAAAGAAAATGACATGAATGTTTAATGAAGACACTAATAGAAGCCACATGAAAATGCTGAATTCTCTTTTCTGCTCAGGAAATACTAAGTGGCTCTTGTCAACCACATGTATATCTGATAAGTGAGTTCAGTTAATCAATAGGCTTTATTGCACTTCCTAGCATAAAGAAGTTCTTACTCTAAAATAAGGAGGATCTAATTAATCTAAACATACCAAGTATAAGAGTGCAATGCATTTGTTTGCTGAAATAATCCATCTAGCTCAAAGCCGAATTTATAACTGAATACTGAAATGACAGTACCTGCACTTTTATAAAAAGCGTTTTTTTTTTCTTATGTATGTGAACAGTGAAATAAAAAGAAGACTTCAATTGTAGAGAATGATTCCTGTTCCCCACCGATTGACTCGCCAGGCTGTTGCCTCTAGTGGTAGTAATATGAATTTCAGCTCCGCAAAGCAACGTCCTTGCTGTAAACAGATTTCTTATGCTTTGTGTGATATCTGGCTGATTTTCTCTCTTGGACAAAAATCCAAAGTAGAGTAAGGAAGGCCAGATGCCCGCCAGCTTAAGTAAGTGTTTTCTTCTTGCCTTCAGCTAAGTGAGACCAATTTATATCTCCTGAGGGTCAAGTGCTGAGTACCTATCCCTGGCATACTTAGGGAAAACATACATGTTTTAAGTCCAATCATCATTTTTTGCATAGGGCACAGAACATTGTAGATACAGAGGCCAGTTCATACCAGCTAAAGGACTAGTCACTGCTGAGTCTGACATCTGTCTTTTTTTGCAATTGAGAGAGGGGCTACTCATGATTTAGACTGTCTTGAGATTCTCTTCTCAAGTATGTGTCTAATACTTCAGTTCCCAAGAAGTAAACAACCCAGACCACAGCTCCCCAGGCCCCAGCACCAGATCACTGCCAGGCTAACCAAAAGTACAAATTTGATGTGCTAGCCAGAACACCTGGTATCAGCTCACTGTAGCTGCAGGAAGAGAGAATCAAGAAGCCTTCTGGCACAAAAACCAACCTGGCAAAATGTTTGGGATGATAAACTTGAATTGGCAGAGTGACTTTACATGCTTTGTGTCATGTGGCTGTGACACCTTTTAATTTAACAGTAGGGGACCTAATCCCAAATTCCCTATATTGTCAGACAACAGCTGTTGGGTACCATCCAACAGCTTTTGTTTGACCAAAATAATAAATAGTCAGATTTGAAGTGCTAGTGTCCCAACATCTCCAGCGTACATGAAGCCTTCACTCTGACCATAGCTGCTTTGGAGTTGCCAGCCTAAACCTGGAAGCTCAGCTGCTCTCCTCTCAGGAGACAGCGTCAGGTTAGGACATCAAAAGGAATATCTGCAAAGAAGCAGTAGCACAAACTGAATGACACAATACAACATATTCTTTATTTATCCAGTGCCAAACCAGAGAAATCAGCAGTTTCAGTTCCAAAATCCTCTTAGAGGGACAACCTCTAAGATTTGCAAAGACTTGCATTTTACTGTGTTACGTATTCTCATCACCTCTTTAAATGAAGAATGGCTGGTGTACATGGTGGTGATCACTTTTATATCTTCAGAAAATTTATATTACTTTTGGAAGGGGAGAAAAAGTATTAGCAGAGAAGGTATAGCAGAAAAAGGCTTCACATTTGACCAAGAGGAAGGTAAGGAATATGAGACAGGCTTTGCACGGAGACCTGATCAACCTCACAGGGCTGAGTTTATCAGGTGTCTGCCAGGCTTTGCAGCTCCCCCCCAAGAGCAAAGAATCATAGAACAAAACATCAGCATTTCGCCTTTTGCCACGAGGCAGCCTTATTCATCACAGCCCCTTCCCAAAGCTGGGGACAGCTGCAAAGCTGTCAGGCAGCAGCCAATGAGTGGAGGGTAGATGAGTGGATGGCTAATGAATCCTGAGGATCAGAGCCTCAGATACACAGTTCAAATCCATATCACAGGGTAAAAGTTTTATTCTGTTACACGTACTAACTCAGTTTATACGATACAAGCGATATTCAGCTCCATAAGTGACAGCCATATCTGTCAATACTTCTGTGCTACTTAGAAGATTTTATCCCATCCTTCATGGAAATATTGATGAGTAAACAAATCCTTTGTTCCTACTTCTTCTTTTGGAAGCTAGGATTTTAAAGTACACTGAACAACACAATTCACACACACCCCAAGCAGACAGATGGCTTAATAAAATATGGGCAGTTCTATTGCCTGTGATGGGAAAAATATCTAGCTTCTGAAAAAATATGTACCTGCATGACTCACTTATTAGCTGCAAGAAAAGAGGCTCTCTGGCTCTCTACTAAAGTTAACGAGCCTTTCTCCATATTAATATCTTCTTCACTGATTGCAGTCCAAGAGGCTACCTGCTATGGTAACTAACTTAATCTGGGTTTTGTATTTTTTTATATAACATGCTGTATTAAAGAATTAAAAATAGCACAGTCTAATAGGCTTGCAGGCAAACAGGATCACTTTGAAAAACGGTTATCAGTTCAACAGCAAACATGCTAAAGCAACCTTCCCAGCAGCCAGGGAGGAGGGACTCAGTCCCTCCATGCAGCTCCTCATTTATGCAAATGAGGCTGAAAGGGATGATTTGCATAACGACTGGGGGAGCTCCTCCATAAGGGCTGAGTCCTCGCCTCGCCTTGCTAAACGGCTTGGGATATAGTTAAGGAGGTGCCTTTTCTACCAAGACCTCATCTCCCCACCCTGGGCTTTACCTGGCTGGGGCTCGTAGGTGGCTCTGTGCAGGCTCTCATTTTTCACACTCAGTTCTATTCCACGGTAAATTTTATATGAATGTTTGAGCTGAAGCAGCGCAGACATTTTGCATACAAGACAAGTGGATAAAATACACTTTCCCAAGATAAAAAATGAATGCTACCTGCTCTGAAAAGCCTCCATTCAAAACATATGGCACCGGGAGGGTGAAATATAACAGCAAAAGAAGGCTGGTTTTGATAAAATACCTCGCTGAGGCAGATGGTGTGCGTGCTGTGCTCATCAGAGTTGGGAAGGGCATCGCTAAGGGCTGGTGGGAGATGTGCTGAACCGGGCTTAGCTGTGGGCTAAACCACCAGCCAGCCTTGGCCTCACAGGCATCCCTTCGAGGGGTGGCTCCTGTTGGGACAGTGATCCCTCCTGCATGAAGAAACGCCCTTAACGAGCTGGTGGAGAGAAGCAATTTTAATGAATGCTCCCTCAATCATTTCTGACTGTGAAATTAACATGCCTAGTTGTTTTGATGAAAAAGGTCTCCAAAATCTCAAATGTTTAAACGTGGAAATTATTACAATTTCTTTCCCCTGTTTCTCAAAAATGGCACTTCAGAACTTTGCCTCTGTCTTCTCCTCTCAGCCCCTGCCTGATTATTTAGATTGCAAAACCTCTGGAGAAGGGACTGTCTCTTACAACAGGTGTCAGCAGTGCCTAACATAATGGAGATTTTATCTTAGATACTCCTGGGCACTAATGAAAATAATTAATAATGGCACAGTTAGGAAATTCCATGGGATATCGCTATTGTACTAAAACATCTAAGCTGCAAAAGGAAGAACTCAAAGCCAGGAAAGAGCCATGTCGGTGCTAGATGTAAAACTTGAGCTGTTTTCCCATGCGATGCTATTATGAACTGTTCTGCTGCTTATTCAGCTAGCATTTTGGAACCGCAAAATACACACATTCCCAAGCACTCAATAATCAGATCAGACCTTCTGCCCTGTTTAAAAAAATATTGATAATTTGCTTCATACAAGTGGTTCCACCCGCAGGAGAATGAATGCAGCTTGGGTCCCATCAGTGCTGTTTGCAGCGTAGTTCCGCTAGCACTGAGCAGAGGCCGATCTCACAGTGCTGCTGCCTTTCCCTCACTTGGCCCACAAACAGGGACCCTCTCTTCTCTCTCTTCTACCTGGATTTTCCAAAGGTTTTTTGCACTTAACATCCTCCAAAACCCTGGTCCTAAGCCAAATTTAGGTGAAAGTAGCTGGTTCAAACAAGGAGGTTGGAGAGGAGTTGTGCTGACAGACAGAAAAAACGTCACTGCAGGTGGGACAGAAGCATTGCAAAAACATCCYACATCTTTGTGTACATAACAGGCACTGCTTTCACTTTGCCCTGAGGAAGGAGAGTAGAAAAGATGGAAGTATACTGGTTCTTTTCCTGTGAATAGGGACAACCTGTGCTGAGCCAGTGGGTGCACCTGCATGCAGGTCAGGGGTGCATCCACCCCAGTGAGCATCCATCCCAGGGGTGCATCCACCCCTCCTCTCACTATAACATGTGCCACTGGCTCTCAGAAGACATAGCCCCGAGCAAGACTGCCTTGCTGTGTTACAGCCACACACAACAGGAAACCCAGACCTATTACAGTCTCTGTCTGTGGCTGGGGCCTGGTGAGATGGCGCCCACCTGGGCCCTTTTGTCTGCCCCTACATCACATTGCAGCACCAGAAGTAGGGGAAGGACTGAAGAACCACCATGCATCCCAAGGTCCCCAGGACCTCCCATAGCTCCACTGGGACAGAGAAGGGACATAACAAGTCATTTATTTGTGTGCATGAGTAAGGAGTTACATGCGTGTTTTGAAAACTCTACCTTCAGTTTTTTATTGCTTCTGTGGTGTAACAGGTGCCTGCATCCATCTCCTTTCATAATACTCCATAATCATTGTACTATCCCTTCCAGTCTCCCCATGCTGCCAAAAGCATCCTGGTACTGAAGTGCTCAGACATATATGTGCTGTTACATCATTCATGCATACCAAACCCTATTCTGATTCTTCATGCATGGAGACTGGTGCTGGATTGTATTGTATTTTATGTTGGACCTATAACAGAGGGAGCCAGAGCTCTTCCGTTTAGACTTTGCAAACAAATTGAAACCTGCTAGGTATTTGTATACCCTACCAAATTCCAATAACATGCTGGTGGATGTGGAGGGGGAACACTGGAGGAATGGAAAAGCGACAGGTCAGCAATAAAGAGCAAATACATGCTCTGCCTCGTGGGACTACATATTCTCCTGAGCTCTCTAAGTGCTACCATCTTCTGCTGAAATCCCCTTGTCCTGGTTCTGGCTGGGACAGAGTTAACTTTCTTCCCACTAGCTGGGGCGGGGGGGTGCTGTGTTTTGGGTTTGGTATAATAGGAGCGTTGATGGCCCATTGTTGTTTTGATTGTTGCTGGGTGGACTTTTTGGCCTCCCGAGGAGGGGGCTCTGGCATCACAGGATGGGCTCTCACSTATCGGCCTGGGTGTTGGTCGGCGGGTGGTGAGCAGTTGCATTGTTCATTGCCTGCTTTGTGTATTCTATTATTGTTGTTGTTATCATTGTTATTATTACTGTTCTACTTTGTTTTGTTTCAATTATTAAACTGTTTTTACCTCAACCCGCGAGTTTTCCTACTTGTGCTCTCCCGATTCTTTCCGCCACCCTACCGGAGTGGGGGGATGAGCGAGCGGCTGCGTGGTGTTTAGGTGCTGGCCAGGGTTAAACCACGACGCGCCTCCTCAAGGTTTCTGCAGGTCCCTTGCAAAAGCATCTCAGAGGCTTTCTGCAACAGCCTCATGGGATAAAGAGCCCAGGGGTGTTTGTAGATACACAAAGTGATGAAGGAGGCAAGATGCATTATTATTCTTGACACTATTCATTCCTGACACCTAACCCTGTCCTTCAGCCTCCAACCAGGGAAGAGACATTCTTCGCTTCCTGTTTGACCATACTTGAAGCAAACAGATGCTCTCCTCCTCTCATACAGACATGAGAGCGCTATTCTGTTCCCTAGACTCAGGTCTTGCCTTGATGTCGCTTTAGACACAGCATCAGAGCTGTTGAGGCCACAGGGAGGGAGTTACCTTCCCCTCCAGGCAGGAGGCTGCTATGTGGAAATGCCACAGCAAAGCCATGCTGTCCTGGCATCAGGGCAAGGTAGGGTCAGGAGCTGGATGATCACTGTGCTAAGCCTGAAAGTCTTTGCTCCGTCAGAGAAGCCATTAGAAGTTTGCTCAAATCAGGAGCATGCATGGAACAGGAACAGGATTCAGGGCAAATCCATACTCACATCTAGGCTTGGATGCCACTGTGTATGCACAGCACTTTGCAGGATTAATCCCTTGGTGTCTGAGCCAGAACCAAAGCTTCTGTTCTCTCAGGGCCTCAGTCCTACAAGGTGCTTAGGCCAGTGAGAGCTGTGGGCGTAGGTTCATTAGTCACTGCCATGCACACAGCAGAATCACCCTCTGCCCTCCAACATGGCCTGTCTGTGCTGTAGTCCGCATGCACGCACAACCGAGAGGCTCCTTTGCTCTGACAAGCTTCAAGAATATGCAATTTCTTCCTGGCTGCAGGGGCTGGAGTGAGGTGAACACCGTATTTCTTTCTCTAGCTCCAAAGCTACCGCTGATCTTTATTTCCTGACTGTGTATTTTTGAGATTGAATCTTGATGACAGAGAACAAGGAGTCAGGCTTCAGGGAGAGATAACGATGTGATTGTAAAAGTGTTCAAAACAGGACAGGCATTTACAGAGAGAGAGCTGAGCCACAGTTACATGTCTGGGGATTTAGGTGTATCGTATGCCACCACGAATTACACAACAAACATAAACACAGGGCTTATTCCAGTCTCTGTTGCAGAGGTACATCATGATTCTAACCAAGTTTCAAAAAAACAGCAACAAAAAAACCTTGTCATTTCCTGTGGGCGGCAATGTACCCAGAAAACATACTCCTCTGCTGCTATCACAGTTGTGTTTTTAGAAATGCTAAAGCCCACTCATTATCCTTGAAAATAGCTTGGGGCAGGGGGAAGGGGAGAGCTGGCAGTGGTGTGTCAGCAGAAATAATGTCTATACCAATGTCTACACAATGATGGTACCTCCTAGTCTCCTCCCTGCTCCCCAAGTAAAGTGAGAAGTTGCTAAAAGCCCTGACAAACCTCCGAAAGCATGCCTCATCCAGGTCTTGAAAAGGATCTAGACCCTGGTCAGAAACAAAACCTTTGCTTTCTTGCGCTGTTCAGGAGAAGAGAGCAAGGAAAGCTGAAGATRGATGCACCAAGAGACCAACAGCACGTCTGAAGGAAAGGCTCACAAGGCATTACTCTCCTAAGGAAAACTTCGACCCTGAGAGAGATCCTCCACTGTCACCCAGGAGCGATGGTGTGTCTGAAGGGAGGCTGAGACCCATCAAGGCTTTCTGCACTCTCATACTCTGCTTGGAGGTAATCTTTTCCTTTCCCTTTCCTGGTTGCCTTTTTTTCTTTTATTTCCCTCCTTTAAGTCTTTAATAATAAAAAGGTGGCATAAGAAGGTCTTTTGGTTGCTGACTTCTTTGACGATGTGTGACATCCAGCTACAGATGACAGAGGATGTTAGAAGGAGGATGGAGGACGGTAGGGGGAAGACCAGAATGGAGACCAGAAAGAAAAAGCAATGGAGAGAGGTGAATCCAAGGGTGAAGTATTAGAAGAAAGGTGATGTCAAAGTACCACTAGCAATGAGGCTATGGAAGTCAAAGAGCTCATGGAGTTAAGGGTACACACAGAGGAAACCTCAGTGTGCTGGGAGAGCCATTAAGAACCCCCTCAGGGCAGTGAGACCTTTGACGGACACCTGCAAAAAGGGGAGTGCAGAGGCAGTGGGATAAAATATTTACTAGTGCCAAATCTCACACTGGACACTACTCCGCTGTAGTGGAAGAGACTACATGTACGTGTACAGATGTAGCCACTGGCATGGTTTGTGCCCTTCCCCATCATCTGCCTAGAGAGGAAACTTTACTCAGTGCTTTAAGCAAAGGAACGCAGCAGAAGCTTTTGGGAGAGGAAAGAGGACAATAAAGTTCTGTCTTCCAGGGGCCTTTGGAAATCAGGCCATGTGCAAACAAGTCTGGGGATACAAGCATGGCTTTCACTTTAAACAAGCTTCTGTTTCACAGGAGAACAGGACAAGACAGTGGAAATAAGCTATCTGAGGCACAGGGCACCACTGGTGAACATATTYGGGGTTCCTGTTCCTCCATTCTCGTACTTTCCAACCTCTCATGTGGCTGTAAAGGGAAGAGGGACACTATCCTGGAAGGGCCAGGAGACAAAAAGAGGTCTGGGAGCCACTGTGCAAGGCACCTGCCGGCACCCTGTGAGGCACACACTGGTGGAGCAGTCACTGATGCCACCTACAAGGGATAACAGGGGCTGCTGAACCCAGCAGGTGGGCACGAAGAAGCAGCTCTCTTTCCTCCACTCCTCGTGGTTCTTTCAGCGCCAGTACTTCCCTGGTAGGTGTGGGAGACCTATCATGTGAAGAAACAGAGCCAAGTGGTTTAGTCAGACTCATGATTAAGTTAGGGTTGTCTACTTTTTTCCCCCTTTGAGTTATGTCCATTTCGCCTGAACACAAATCACATATTGTGAATCATCAGACAGTCTCTGTGCCTCCTTTTGGGGGATAAGAATGTTCTAAGAAACAAGGAGAGAGGATTGAGATACGAGGGGAGAATCACTACCTCCAGCACAAGGAGGGAGATTCTCGTTTACACTTGGGTTCAGAAAATGCCAATATTTTCCCAGGATTTCATTATGAAAGTCTTGGCCACCACGTTCACTCTGCAGGCTTTGAGGATTAGATGACTGGAATAACAATCATGACTGCTAATGCTCTCACTGCATGCATCATCAACATTAGAATGGACACATTCAGAGCCAGTATCACTCTTCTTGTCATCCGAAGCCCTATCCTAACGCTAGGTGATATTTCAATACCTCTGCAAGATTTTCAAGCTCTTGACTTGCAAAAAAATCATCTCTCGGAAAGAAAAGCAATCCAGTCTGTGTTACATAGCATTTCCATGTCTTCACTCTCTTCTCAAAACCTTAAAGACATTTTTTAAAATATTTTCGCAAGATGAGCTTATGAACACCATGTGCCCCTTGCCTGCCCTCCTATTGTGTCCCAGTAGCGTGTCCAGACTGGGTGAAACAACAAGAACTTCTCTTTGCAAAAGGCTCCCAGCAGGGTTTTACAGATTTAGCCAGAATGAGATGGAGATAACGCTTATCTGAAAGACAGCATTTCCCCTTGACTTTTCCCAGCAGCCCTAGGATTAAGGACTAGATACTGCTACTCCCCCATTGCAGTTTTAGCATTTCCAGTGTGCTGCCTGGCCTCTCCCTGACCCAGCACATCCTTGCTGGAGATCAGACTCCATCTAGAGGGTCTCTCATGATTTAATGAGGGGATCCAAACCTCTGTTCAAAAGTCCCTGAGCTACAAATCACTGGAAGCTGGGAACCTGTGCCAAGAAAGTACCATTACCCTACACTCGCGCTGTTCTTCTCTTTTCTAGGCATCAGTTATGTGCTCTGCGTGAGAGAGGACAGAGGATTGACGGGCTCTGTGTCATCCAGTGCAGCTGTTCTCATTACATTTGCATGCAGCATAGTGTCTGGATATCTCTGATTTACAATAATATTGTGGATATCAGTAGCACCATATATATTTGTTGGGCACTAATGACTTGAGTTTAGCTGAAATATAAATAAATATGGTGATTCTGACCCAGATGCATCAGGAGTGTGAAAGACATTTGCAATCACAGTTAGTAAATGTAAATGTTGACTTAAGCCGAAGCTCTGCTTTCAGAATCTGGGCTTGCAAATATCTCAACTTTGACTTCTAGCAACACTGAGAAAACTTACACTAAGATTCTTTGTATTTTACACACCCACTCATCCACTTCCCTGATAAACAAGCACTACAGACAGATCAAGGAAGAGTACGTGCAGGCAAGCAGGCCCATATGTTGCATTGTGATGAGAATATGGTATTAAACAACTCCAGCATAGGTTGTAAGATGAATCAAAAAGTTTTGACCCTTGGAAAACCAATGAGAGTAGGGAGGATTGGTGTTATCTGCCATGAGACCTCCTCTCTATACTTTCTAAGCAGAACAGCAAATAGCACCATAATTTGAGTAACCACTTTCTTTAAACCTATAGAATGTCCCATTTTTGGGCTATATTAGCATATTATGAATCACAGCCAGATGTATCGGTTCTCAGCCTTTCCTGGCTGGCAGTGGGAAAACTCTGGTTATCAGACAGAAAACTCTGGTTATCAGACAGCATCTGCAAGTTTATGGGTTACTTCAGAGCCTGAGTACTGTTTTTCCATTAACAAAAACCTTGGGTGGGCGTGAATAGTGGAGAGGGACCACAGTGGAGCCAAGGTGAAGAGATAAGTTGTTCAAAACACCACTGTTGCTAAAGAAAAGGAAACACAAGCCCGTGATGGTAAGCAATGGGATGCAGCGCACAGAGATATTAACTACAGAAAGGATGCGCTTGTAACAAAATGCCTCCCTACACCTTTCTGCGCAAACCCCATGCCTGACAGCACATACCCACTGTTTCCTTGTGTCTCGACCTTGTTTTGGTTTGCACGTTGTGAGGTACTGCAAGGAGGTGATACCTAGTGCAAAGGACAATCCAAAGCTCAGGATCATAAGAAATCAGTCATTAACAGCCAAGCAGGCAACATGCACTAGCCCATTTTGTGCAAGCTATGGCTAAACAAAATCTTTAGTTGTTTTGTTCTGTTTTTTCTTTTTTTTTTTTTTTTTATACAGTTAAATCTTGTGGGATAAWTCTGTTTTWWTTTAATTACAGTTAAAATTTAATACAGTTAAATCTTTTCTCATGGGGTTCTAAACAGATTACAGACTTATCATAGAGCGATGTAATCACCACTGGAAGTGCCAAACTGCCTGGCCAGATCATCTGCAGGGAAAAGCAACAACCTCCACAGCGTATGCTCTGCCTGGAATAGCTTTCACACCAGCACAGAGGAATTCCCAGCTTCTGCAAAGCCCTAAAAAATGCACGATGACTCCTTCCAGCTCCTATGCTGACAAAACGATTCGGGGTGCAACTCACTTTTAAATGAGCTCATCCACCTAATTATAACAAGCAGACCTGTGTTACCAGTTGCTGATGCCTGCCTCAGAAGCAAAAATGCTGCGAGGGCCAGAGTGAAGATACACGTACTGGCAAGGCTTTTCCAAGGCTGAAGATATCTGTATAGGTTAGAGCATCACCAGCTGCCCCAGATGATGCTATTTGATGCCCTCCCAGAAGAAGCATGCATAGAAGTTGTTCTGGCCCCAGATCATGGAGTGGGCCCCTCTAAAAGCTAATAATGGGAACTAATGGTATCCCCAGGCCTCCTCATCTTGCAGTCCCACCAGCGTACACAGAATCACATACCCCCATGGAAGAAGTGAAATACAGCAGCTTGTTGGGAGTACTGTGGTATATAAACCATTTTCCCCAGGGATGCCAGAAGAGGGAGGAAAACAGCACAGTGCTGACATAGCTTAGGCAGACGTAACCCGTGCTGCTCAGTGCAATACAATAAGGTGCTTGAATTCTGCAGGGAGGATGGAAGGGAGGGGAAACAAAAGGAGAGAATCTCACATCTGAAGTGCTGCTGAAAATTATAATTATGGCCATGTAATTTGTTTAAATAAATGTCTTAGGAAAATGCAGCAGCCTCTCTGTCATATAGGTGCTTATATTCCTTTCACAGAAGGTGTCTGGAGGCATTGCAAGAAAGTGCGACTTGCAGAGCATGTGCAGTGAAGACATCAGAGCAGCATAGTTTTCATGGGGATCCTGCCACCAGCCTCCATCTGCATGGAAAGAGAATGAGGGCACCCCACTGATGCACCGCAAATCCCATGAGGGGAGGAGGCAATCACGTGCCAAAAAGCCAAGCCTAAGTCTAAGCAATAGCCCTGCTGCTATGGACTCCCAGTGGGACTCAGATGGTTTGAACAAGAGGCAAATTTGMAATAAAATAGTGGATATTAGTTTTAATCTGTGCCTATCACATGCTCCCAGCTTTTCTAATTAAAAATCTCTGTCTCCAAGTCTTTTTTGCTACATTTGAAGATTGTGGTGGATAATGCAGCTACCACTTAGAGTACTTATGCTGATAATGGTAGTACTCAGAGATGTCAGCTGAATAAACGAAATGGATTGCATGAATCTCCTAATGTTCTCAACAGCTAACCCTTTGGCCAGGGCAAGCAGAAATGAGTTTAGTAACAGCACATCACTGTTATTACCAGCACTGTATCGCTGAAGCCCTGTAACTGCAACACAAAGATTTTGTCCCAGACAAGCCTGCTATTAGAAAACGAACAGAGAAAAAGAGCTTGTTCTGGCCAAATCTGTTGCTCCAGGGCAACTGGGGCACATGCGACTCCATGGTGTGTCCCCAGGTGTGGAGACCAGTACATTAGCTGCCCATGTCACTGCGTAGCTAACCATGTGCTGGTATTCCAGCATTAGCAGATAGAGCAGAAGAGCTCAGGAGAGGACTCCTGGGGACACTGCCTCTCAGCCTCTGTGGAGCAGATACCACAGCCTTACTGACTCCTCAGTGTTAGGAGCTGTCTCTAGTCCAAAACTAGTTTTGCAAGGACTGGGGTTTTCACGGTATATCATCACCTATCCTGACAAGCCCAGCAGCCTGGGCCCATGTGCCACTCCTTTCCCCACTACTGACCCACCCACCCTACCCAGGCAGCAGGGCCAGGGACCAGTGGAAACTTCCCTGGCTCCCAGGCAGCCCCTGAGCCATCCCTGATCTCACAGACCACCCAAGAGGATAGGGGAGAGGGAGAGGGAATTGAATGGGCAAACAAAGAAAAAAAGAACTGGGTGGCTCTTGGGCATTACCTCTGTGATGGGCTCAAGAAAGAAACTGTTATCTAGTAGCCCTGCACTCTGGACCAAAGAGGAGAGGGGAGAGAAAGGGGGGTGATGCCATGGGGACACAGAGGAGATATGCAGCCTTTGCCCCATCGCCTGTTACTTCATGCAGGGCAGGAAGTTTGCTATGAACACACAGCCCGGCCGGCATCAGTAATCAGCATCTAACCCCCACAATATTGGGCTCCACCTCTATGCCCCCAGCAGAGCACATAAGCTCTCAGCCCTGAAAAAGACTAAAACACCCACAAGCACTCCCCTGTGCTTCCTCGGACAGCAGAGCACTGCCTTCCTGTGTGCAGTGCCACCTCTCAGAAGACATGATCTAGAGCCAAATAATTACAGTAAGCAGGGTAGAGCCAAAAGATAACTGGGGGGAGGGAGAGAGCTAAATCAAGAGGTAACTACACCAAATGGCCAGAATACATTTGCAGAATATATGGTAGTGTAGTGTATTATTTGAATAATACTGATAGCGTTATTATAGAATAAATCATAATCTATATGCATCAGGGGACAAAGTTAAGGTTACTGCAAATTCACCTGCTTAATACTTTATTACAGGTTAAAATGATAAATTATCCATTTCTCAGCAGCAATCAGTCCTTCTGTCAACCCTGAATTTGTTATACAGAGAAAGAATTAGCTTTTACAGAAAATGTAAATGTTACTGAGTTATTTCATAGTACAACAGTTTCTCAGCCTTACCGATAAGTTCATCAGTATGAAAACAAATTGTTTCTGCAGAGATTACTCTTAAAATCAGCAAGGGTCAGGCCAGGTGCTCGACCCTGTTCCATCTTGTTTGTGTAGCTCAGTTGTGCATCAGAGTTGAAAGCACTAAAGACTGCCCTGCCAAGGCGTACCTCCAGCTTGGGGTCCAACCTTCCTAAATGGCCTTTCTCCATCCTTCTCAACACAGCTGCCCTGAGTCAGAGTCATGAGGAACAACCAGGATGTCCCCAGAAAACCACTATGTTGCAAAGCCTTAGATCATGTTGCAAATTCATCTTTCAGTACCTTTTTAGTGGTTTGTTGTCTCTAAAAGCTGCCCCACCATTCTGGGCTGCTCTGTGTGTTGCACGCCTCGCTTCTGCCAACAACCCAACCAGCTCTGTTGTGGGTGCCAGAGGAGCCTCCATCCCACTGCAGAGAAGCACGAGCAGCCAGCGCAAGAGTAAGGCAGCACACCAACTGAACAGCCTTCCAGCTCCAGGTGTACCTCTGCAGGGCCCATCTTCCCCTGAGGGCAAACAGGGCACAGGCTGACAGATATTCAAGGTTGTTGCATAGGTTCCTCTGGCATTGTGTCCCCTCCCTTGCCCTAAGCCRGCAGGCACCACGTCAATAACCACAAATAACAATCATGACAGTGTTCAAATGCAAATCTAGCATCTTCCCTCCATTTCTGAGACAAGAGTCAAGCTGAGGGCTGGGATCACTCCAAAGAAGAGATCTCATCATAGCTGAGCTATAACATTTTCATCAGCTCTTTTAAACCCTTCCAGAGCAATGCTTCCAGCTCTGCTGGCAAAGCTGCAGCTGACGATCTCTTGAGACACTGAGCCATCCCACTAGTGTTCCCTGGAGCATGCAGCCCTGGCACAGCTCCCAGTGCTCCAACCATGGCAAGGCTGCTCTCTGCTTCAGAGTGAACTGGAGCTGACCAGTGGAGAACCCAACCAGAGCAGCCAGGGCATCTGGGCTGCAGAAAGCAACCTGTACACCAACCCAGCTCCTGCTGCAGCTCCAATCCAGGACTTGTGCAACCTCTTCTGGATTTTCATTTGCTCCATTCCACATTGCTGCATATCATACAAACAACTGACATTTCTGAATCACTGAAAAACGAAAGCAGAGAAATTCTGGTTTTCTAAAGGGACAGCACAGCCTTCAAGGCACTGCTGAACTCTGCTGTCTGAAGAAAGAGTGATTTAAAACACGGTACTTCCCCTTGATGCTTACCAACTTCGACGTCACATTAGTCAGAGCTTTGTCAATGGTTGATGTGCAACCATATGCACTTTTACTTAAAAGCAGAGAAATCAAGGACATTTAACAGCTCCTGATATGGAGCTGTTTTTAAACTTCAAAAGGGATAAGTTGTTTATAAAGTGCCACTAGGGGAGTATCCAGCCTAATTCTGTATTTATTTGAATAGTTTGCCTTTAAAAAAAAGTGCCAATGTTTTGTCTTATGTGCAGATACAATTTTCTGCAATGCTGATGTGCATGCAGGCCTCAAACAGAGTCAGTGGCCGTGTCAGCTTCCTTTGCAGCCAATGACAGTAAAAACACATTTTCATTCACCCTGCAGAGAATGTGAAAAAAACACAGACCGTCAATAAACTCATATAACATGAAGCAGGCAAATTCCACCTGCCATTTCTATGGATGGGAGAATTTCCAAAACCTGTGAAGAACATAACCTGCCAAGCAGCTCCTCTGGTCAGTCTGAGCTCAGGTGCCACTGTAGCCATAGCTACCAGGGAAGAAAAGACATTATCTGAGAAGCTGACCCATTTCGCCCAAGGGAATGTCCAGGCTAGGAAAATACTGCTCAAGCTTTCACCAGAGGTTCTCTAACATAAGGTAGCTGTAAGAACAGAGATAGCACCTTTTTACATAATAAAGAGTTAAAATGCGTTTGCTAGAAAACTGTATTTTCCCACCAATCCAAACGTCCTACGTCTAAGGAAGAAACTGGGATTGAGATGTTTTGGCAAACGTCAGTCTCTGTCTAAGGAAGCAAGGTCCCAAAATAGTACTGCACACAGCTGCAGCTGTTTCTGGCTGCTGCAACTCTGAACATTAACATTGGCTTGCCCAGCTGTGCAGACCTTTAGCAATTCATATTGTGTAACCAACTGGTGCTCTTCAGTTTTCTGTGCAGTTCTTGCACTGTTTTCTTTCCCTGGAAATGGCCATTGTGTCCTAACTGAGGGTTTTCTCTCTGTCTTTTCAGATATTGAACATCTACTGTTCCCTTCCTCTTCCATCTTCAAGAAAACCATCCTGCATTGATGCTGGCTGTTTTCTAGTTCAGCCAAACAGAGCTGAATTAAAAAGCAGAATAACAACGCCAAGTCTTACAAAATCTGCAACCTTTCTTTCTATTAAAAAGATTTTTCTTGCAGTAGAAAAGTAACTTTTTTAAAAGGAAGAGACAAAAAAAACTCTTTTGTGCAAGTATGGACCTCTAGTAAGTATGATATCCTAAGTGTGAATCTTTGTAATATAGTAGCACAATTACTTTCAAGAGGAAAAGATGAGTCTGTTTCAGGAGGGCTATTTGAGAAAGAAAGGGCAAAATGAGGTGAAACCAGCTAGAACAGTTTATCTATTTAAAATGAAGTGACTTAGAGTTTCAGCAATTTTTTCAGTAACTAGAAGACAATTTAATAATTTTTAAAAAGCAAATATGTGCATGAATAAAAGAGAACTGAATGAGTTTAAAATAGCATGAAAAGTCATTTTCAAAGGACACCAAAACCAGAGGTATTCAGGGTGCTTCACACAGCGTTGTTACAAGCAAATAAAGGAAACAGATTTCTGTCACAAAAGGAATAGCCATATTGTTTCTTTTAATGAGGTCTTCTGGAACTATATTGATAAATGAGAAAATTGTCAAACACAAATGGTAGCTGGGTGCCTGAACTGTACAGCCTTCACAGGGTCAGGATCCCAAATATTATTTCTGCTTTTGAAAGATAGATAGTAATAGCAACTAGTTATTCTGTGTAACTACCTATCACCGTAGAATAAAAATGCAGCATAGAGGTGCACAGACATGGGAAGAGAGCAGAGGACTGGAAAATAGAATCAGAATTTAGAATCATTAAGGTTGAAAAAGACCTCTAAGATCATCGAGTCCAACCGTCAACCCAACACCACCATGCCTACCACCATGTCCCTAAGCGCCTCATCTACACGTCTTTTAAATACTTCCAGGGATGGTGACTCCACCACTTCCCTGGGCAGCCTGTTCCAATGCTTAACCACTCTTTCAGTAAAGAAATTTTTCCTAATGTCCAATCTAAACCTCCCCTGGCGCAACTTGAGGCCATTTCCTCTCGTCCTATTGCTAATTACTTGGGAGAAGAGACCAACACCCACCTCGCTACACCCTCCTTTCAGGTAGTTTTACAGAGCGATAAGGTCTCCCCTCAGCCTCCTCTTCTCCAGACTAAACAGTCCCAGTTCCCTCAGCCGCTCCTTGTAAGACTTGCTCTCCAGACCCTTCACCAGCTTCGTTGCCCTCCTCTGGACACGCTCTAGCACCTCGATGCCCTTCTTGTAGTGAGGGGCCCAAAACTGAACACAGTATTCAAGGTGTGGCCTCACCAGTGCCGAGTACAGGGGCATGATCACTTCCCTACTCCTGCTGGCCACATTATTTCTGATACAGGCCAGGATGCCATTGGCCTTCTTGGCCACCTGGGCACACTGCTGGCTCATATTCAGCCGAGCAGGTTTCCAGCCACTCTTCCCCAAGCCTGTAGCATTGCATGGGGTTGTTGTGACCCAAGTGCAGGACCCGGCACTTGGCCTTGTTGAACCTCATACAGTTGGCCTCAGCCCATCGATCCAGCCTGTCCAGGTCCCTCTGCAGAGCCTTCCTACCCTCCAGCAGATCAACACTCCTGCCCAACTTGGTGTCGTCTGCAAACTTACTGAGGGAGCATTCAAACCCCTCGTCCAGATCATTGATAAAGATATTGAACAAGACCAGCCCCAATATGGAGCCCTGGGGGACACCACTCGTGACCAGCCGCCAACTGCATTTAACTCCATTCACAACTCTCTGGGCTCAGCCGTCCAGCCAGATTTTTACTCAGCGAGGAGTACACCTGTCTAGGCCATGAGCCGCCAGCTTCTCTAGGAGAATGCTGTGGGAGACAGTGTCAAAGGCTTTACTGAAGTCCAGGTAGACCACATCCACAGCCTTTCCCTCATCCACTAGGCGGGTCACCTGGTCATAGAAGGAGATCAGGTTGGTCAAGCAGGACCTGCCTTTCATGAACCCGTGCTGGCTGGGCCTGATCCCSTGGTKGTCCYDYACATGGCTTGCGAGCGCCCCCAAGATGAACCGCTCCATAATCTTCCCCAGCACCAGTCAGGCTGACAGTCCTGTAGTTCCCCGGGTCCTCCTTCTGGCCCTTCTTGTAGATGGGCGTCACGTTGGCAAGCCTCCAGTTGTCCGGGACCTCCCCCGTTAACCAGGACTGCTGATAAATGATGGAGAGTGGCTTGGYAAGCTCCTCCGCCAGCTCCCTCAGCACTCTCGGGCAGATCACCCTGGCTTGTGAGCGTCCAGGTGGCGTAGCAGGTCGTTCACTGCTTCCTCCTGGATTATGGGGGGTTTACCTTGCTCACCATCCCTGTCTTCCAGCTCAGGGGGCTGAATACCCTGAGGATAACTGGTCTGACTATTAAAGACTGAGGCAAAGAAGGCATTAAGTACCTCAGCCTTTTCCTCATCCTCGGTGGCAACGTTCCCACCGGCATCCAATAAAGGATGGAGGTTCACCTTGGCTCTCTTTTTGTCATTAACATATTTGTAAAAACATTTTTTGTTGTCTCTAATGACAGCGGCCAGATTGCGTTCTAGCTGGGCTTTTGCCTTTCTGATTTCCTCTCTGCATGACCTAACGAGATCCCTGTACTCTTCTTGAGTTGCCTGCCCCTTCTTCCAAGAGTGGTAAACTCTCCTTTTTTTTCCGAGTTCCAGCAAGAGCTCCCCATTCAGCCAGGCCGGTCATCTTCCCCGCCCGTTCTTCTTACGGTGTATGGGGACAGCCTGCTCCTGCACCTTTAAGACTTCCTTCTTGAAGAACGTCCAGCCTTCCTGGACCATCATAGGAAGATAACCAGAGCTATACCAGGGCTACTAAAACTCACCAAGGTCAACTACTGGTCAGTAAATGAATGCAACCTTAGCATCTGAGTAAAGTCAGCTTCAGATGTAGCAAAGAGAGCAAGGAATGGGCATTCAATATGTAAAAGTCACCATAAATGGTGAAAGCAGATATAAATTGGAAAAAATTAACTGTATATAATTTGAAATATAAGTGTTAGCATCTTTTAATGGACTAATAATCATTATTTGACTAGACTTTAAGACTTTTTTAGATTTACAATACATTTTTGTTCTCTGTTTCTTTGGACCACATAAACATCACAAGTTAGTGCAATAAATTGGTGGATAATTCGGCAAGTTAGTGTGCAATTTGGATGGAACAATTTGGTGGAAAATTTGTGCAAGCTATACTGTTTAACTGTAGTTTAACAGCCTGAATCCATTGAAAACTTCAATTTCAGTGAGAGCGAGATCCATGCAGCTCCAGTAAGAGTTTCACCCAGCTCAGAGACCCTGAAATTTCACTGTAAGCAGCAAGGCTCAGCGCAACTTCAGTAAGCATATCTAGGATAGCAGCCATGCTGGTSGCCTCACAAGCACTCTGGGAACAATACTGAAAGATCCTCCAACAATTCCCTTGGTCTTACAGCTAACTACAGCAAATAGGAGACTAGCTGGACAGCAAAGGTCTTCCTCAGCTTCACATCCATTACACACAAACATGGGCATTGTGCAAAGGGCACAGAGTCATGGGATGTACCATGTCCCAGCACCATAGACCAGTCAGCAGACCTACAGAACAATGCTTAAAGCCTGGAGTGGTAACTCTTTTCTCCTCCTTCTCAAACATTCTGCAGGAGTCAAACAGAACCTGAAAAACCTGGATGTGGAGAATCAGAGCTCCTCCACACAGAACATATCGCCACTTAGAAACCTGACAGTTCCCTCCATACATCCAGAGCTAGGAAGTCTAGCAAATGAAGCCCTAGAGAAAAGAAGCAGTGCAGGTAATTAGAGTAAAGTCATTTAATGACTTTTTAATAGAGTAGGAACAGAAGCAACACTAGAGTGATGTGATGGAGGAACACAGAATTTGGGGAGTTTAGACCTGTACGTTTGCGGTTCACAAAGTAAAAAGAAAATGTCTTGTTTCCAAGCAACAGGCTTACTTGAAAGAAGGGAGCTGAACAGAAACCAGAGCAATTTAAATGATTTGAATGTGTCCAACATCAGTGTCCTACACTGTTGACCAGTAGCAGATAATGCCAGATGCAATGCCATATAACAGCGAACAGGAGATTGATCACTAGTACATGGCTTCCTGCTGAACATCACAGCAAGAAATCCTCTGACTGAACAAGCTGCTACTGACACGGTGAGCTCGGCTGCATCATGCCTTGACCACTTGTCATGCCAACCAACTGAAGTCTGTGCGGTGGCCCACAGGCAGGACTCAGGGAGTAATCCAACTGCAGGCAGCCAACACAGTGACTGGTCTCTGCAAGCTGACCTATGGTTTGGGTGTCTGTGTGGGGTTGGGTCTTCCTTGCACTTGAACACTGCAAAGAACAGAAGACATATTTGTCAGAGAGGTGGGCAAGGGAACTGAACATGAAGTGTTCCAGTAAAATAGTTTCTTTCGGCTGAACCAGTGCTGCTGCTGAAGGTGTTTCTGTCTCCATGCTCAAGGATCTGAAGAGTTAGTATCTGCCCATCTCACCTGTATAACTGCCATCCTTCCCATCTGCCTCTCCTCTCAGTGCCCACAGCTGTTTCCAATGCCCTCAGAGCCGACTATTTGCCTTGTCTTATCCAGAGTCACTTCTGAAGGACCACTTAGAGCGATGCCAGAGCTGATCTGAATTTCATCCACGCAGTTTGAGATGAAATGCTGGTGTTTGCTGATTCTTTCAGGAAAAAGCACCATGACACAGGAGACTCCTGTTGTCTATTCCTGGGGACAGCTAAAGGCTGCAGCTGCTATTCTTTCTACATGGAGGACCCCGGAGAATCAGGTTCTCCCAACCCATCCAGACAGCTGAAGCTACCTTTTAAATGACTAATCTATGTGCATTCCAAATGTGCGCTGTGACTAATCTGATAATACTACAAAGCCTTATTCCACTTCAACTGTACAGGTGTCAGGGGACTTAGAATGGGTATGGTAATACCAGACTTCAGAAGGTAACCACTAGCAACACCAATGCAGAACAAGGTTATATAATATGTCCTCACGCTACCCTCCCCCAGCATCAACTTCTTCACCACGAGGGAAGGCGCGTGGGGAGGGGAAAAGGGCAGCAGAGACAATCCCATGGATGACAGAGTTTGTCTGAGATCTCAGCCAGTCCTGGTTTGTAGTAAGGGAACCGGGTATCTATCGTGCAGTGAGAAAACTAGAAACAATGTTCTGCAAGGGACTTGGTAGAGATAACAGATGCCTGTCTGCACCCTGAGATGTCTGGCTAAGAGCCAGCGCTCTGAGCCCAAAGCCTTGCTGCTATATTAGCACCACCACGAATCTAGGCTACCTGTTTCTGTGCCTCCCTGAGAGGTCTGAACTCAGGCAGAGCGCGCTATCATCTGCTCCCCGTGTAGACAGATCCCAAGTTATCTCATGGCCCTGTCTCCTCATGTTACATGAATGCTTTCACCCTGGGTGCTGTTTAAATACTTCTGTTCAAGGATAGCTCCAGTTAAGTTGTTTTCTCCCTCTTTGTTCTTTTCTCCACCAGTTCAGAAAGAAGGGAGAGGCTTAGTTATGTTTAAGATCAATAAAAAATTAAAAGCAAATACGTACAGGATAGTCAGGAGACTAGAAAACAGGAGCTGAGTTGCAAACAGAAAAAAAAGAGCAGATCTGTACATACAGGCCATAAACCTCATACTAATTTTCATTTCCTCAAATGATCACTAAGGTCACTCTTAAATAATATGTCATTATTGGAAATCGCATCCATAAGCCTTCCTTAGAGATCTAAACCACCTGAAAGGTATTCTCCCAACGTCTCTCCTGTGCTGCCAACACCCACCTTTATTTCTGCAGATAACCTCTGTAACATGAGGGTAGTAGGTTATCTGTGCACATGGTATACCTTTGAGGAAGACACAGGGAGATGCAAAAAGGAGGAGGAGAGTACCAGTAACAGATTTAATACAAATTCACAACTTACCAAAATAGTGAAACAGCCAGGGCATGGGTGCTATACCAACATGATCTCTTAGCACAGCATTTCCTCCAGGCTAATTAGTTTTGCTACAGCACTTAGTCATAGGCTGTGGCAGGGCTGTCTGTATACATCTAAAAGAAATACTTAACAGCTGGGACTCCACCCATATAAGGCCTTCCTCAACACATGATAAGCACTGACCGGCAGTCTGACATCTTTTATAAACTTTGACCTCACTTATCATCCTTACAAGAGTTAAAGCATAACCCTGGTTGCCTCTCTTGCTCATGCATGGCTGGTGTTTCTACTGGGGAAGGTGGGACTGGGTTGCGCTGGAAGCATCCTTATGAAAGACCCGACTGTGGGAAGGGTGCAGCTGCTGGAGCTGGTCCTGCCCATTGCAGGGACAGCGCCCCAGGCGCAGGTGAGAGGCAGTGGTGGCTCAACACGGCCGCCGCTGCCAAGGTTTCACCCTGTGGCTGCCATGCTGGTTGGAGCCAACCCCACACAGTGAGGCTGCAAAGGAGGAAGATCATGACCGCAGAGGAGCAGCAACAGCCGCTCTGGTGCCAGCCCAGCCACGCCGACAGCATTGCACCATGTTCCCCACGCTGCCGCTGGCCTCAGCCGGAGGTCTCACAGCCGTCGGGGCATGAAAGCAAACCCACAGGGAAAGCAGGACCGCTCCCTACACAAAAGCTTTTCCCAAAATGAGCATGTGCACCTCAGCTTCCCACAACTTTTATTCTTCTCTATTCAGTTGATTCAACTAAATTTCTTCAAAATACAGCCAGATCCAGTATGGAACAAGGATTCTGTTACTGTTAAAAGCCCTTGGCTGTTTTTCTTATGTCTACAGCTGAGGTCATTGACGACACAGAGGCAGGACAGGATCAGCACAGTGTGTGTGCAGAGCTGCACGCTGGCACAACTTTCTCTTGCTTGGACTAAAGTTAATGTTTGCCTTCCTGCCCTGCCTGCCCAAAGGCACTTGCACCTCTCTAGTTTGCAGCTGCTACTTGTGCTTTTTGCACCCTAAGCAGAAACTCTGGATTTGGTGTTTCCACCTATTAAGTCTCACTGGCAGGATTGCCTCAAGAATCAATGAAGGCACAATACTCTGCTGCTGCCACTCATTTCCTCCGCAACTGGGAAGTAGGTGAGGACGTGGTTACGCTCTGCTTCCCACCCTGCATCCTGCAAAGGGAATGGTCCCTGCCACTCTGCAGCCTGGTGCAGTGGGGTGGCATGTTGTTCTCCAGCAGACCTGCTCAAGCAGCGCTGGCCTGAGACTGAACCACGACCCTGCCTGCGCTCCGCTGTGTTCCCACCCTGCTGCCTACAGGCAATAGGGTATGTACAGCTGGGTGCTTCACCCTGGCGCTGAGGTGGGGGCCCTTAATCACAGCTCCACTGTGTACAGAGCTGAACAGAGGTGATACCACCAGCTCGTTGTTTCTTCTTAGTTTGCAGGCAAATACTAAGCAGGGGGTGGGAAGGAGAGGGGGGATTATGACCAGAGCTGAAAAAGGGATATTACATTTCAGCCACAAACTGAAGAAGCATTAGTAAAAGCTTAGCGCAGTAATAAACCCAAATTTAATTAGCATATTATTATTATACTGACAATATTCATACTATGCACCATGGGATTCCAACATTTGGTTTAAAAAGAAAACAGAGGGAGAGAAGGCACAAGGCACAAAACCAGTTGTGTACCCCAAAGGTAAAGCGGTGCATCCCAGACTTATTCAGGCAGCCACTACAGTTCTTGGGTGGCAGCAGAGAACTGGAGAAAGGGGATCAATGCTTTTACCTGAGTGATAAAAGCCTGGAAGTTAAGTAAACTAGAAGAAAAATTTTGACACAGCTTTTCCCCACACAGTGGGTAAGGAGGCTTTTGAAGTCTATCAACACACACTACCAGGACAGCAGCTAGAAGACAAATGTATTTTGCTGGACACTTTAAAAATATTTAGGAAACCCTGTAACCCTAAAATGAACATTGTATTTGAGCAGCACCAATTTTGGCCTCATCATGTTGGAACAATTGGGATTGACAAGTATACAGCCAAACTGAGACAGAACRAGCAGCAGCAAGAGTCTGAGATTACTGAAAATGATATGCTTAGAGACAAAATTGTGTTCCATGTGACTGACAAAAGGCTGGGAGAGAGGTTATTAAGGGAGACGGGTTTGTGCTTGCAAAAAAGCAATAGACATCTGCCAGGTCTTGGAAGTCACCACAATGCTAAAAGCGATAATGTCTGGGCAAAGTATTGAAAAGTCTTTATAAATTGTCAGCCAAAGCAGCATGAAAAGTAGCAGATCTAGACCTCAGCCATGAACAAGACATGCAAATCAGCAATAGAGACAGAGATGAGAGTGGCCTTCGTGCTGCTGAAAATGACTCTGCATGGACACCGCAGGAGACGTTAAGGCTGAAGCTATCTTCCCCCAACAAACGACTTTGCCAAAAATCACATGGACCCAATGTCTCTGCCAAAGCCATGACTGCCAAAAGTGGAAGCAAGAAGATGTGTCAGGCCAAGCTTTCGAAAGCAAGAAACCTTTTCTGGTGCTGGAGTTGACATTAAGTAATACCTGATTTTGTAAAATTGCCAAGGAACTGACCAATGAAAGTCAGATCCTAATTCATCCAGAAATTTGGAAACAGAGACACCCATATCACTAATTCTTGCAGAAAGCCATTGCCCAGAATCACAAAGAAAAATAGAGCTGCACCACGTACCATCTGCAATCACAGGAAAAGGCATAGCGATGAGACTACAGGGAACAAAAATCAGTGTATCTGTAATCTGACAGAATAACTGAAATATTCATGCGGGAACATTACTGTTTTATGAACCCTGTGCATTGTGTGAAGATCCATATGTAACTCTTCCAGAAGTTGGGAGGCTGGGGACAGAGGAGACCCAGCTGCTGTGACACAGCATGCCAAGCAAGCCTTTTTTTTTTTTTCGTTTCTTTAACAATGACTCCTACCTTCTCTCCTGCTGCTGCTGTTCTCATGTGCATGGAATTAACCTCACTTGGGAGCTAGTCAGAGTGATGGCTGGCGATGCAAAACCTCCCTCGAGTGCAACGCAACGCCACCCTTCGCAGCGTTGCTCAGGCACAGCAGAAGGCCAGGCTCTGCCACTCAGCCTGAGGCTAGGCAAGAAGAGGGAATGAAAACTTTGAGGAGGAATCAAAGCCCAAGGAATAACCTGCTACCTGTAGGCCCCTTTGCCCCAGCAGAGGAACACAGGATGAGTGGTGCAGGTAAGCCCCAAGGGCAGTGGCCTGGACAAGAGATTGACAAAGTCATAGTCCAGTTTGCCAGGCAGCATGGACTTGCTGCTAGTTTACCCTGCCACTTTTGTTTGCCTTCTCATAGCTGCTCATCCCAGCTCCTCTGCAAGGAGTTTTATATATATATACTATAGCAAAAAGGCATTAGAGATTTCTGAGCCAGGCAGTGCTGCATTACGGGCCAGCCCATTTAAGGCTCCAAGGTCAGGTGGACTTGAGGAACTGGTGCACAGCCCAGGAAATATTGGTGGCACTGTGCCTAAGACATCCACCTAAGGAAACATAGTTTCTCTTGGGACTGGGGATGCTGAGCCACACTCTGGAGTTTGGCTTTGCGCATCTGGTTAAAATCAATAGTCTTTGCACTAGCGGTTTTCTCTAAGCAGTGAACTGCCTGGATGCTGCTGGAAAGTTGCAGAACTCTGCTGGGTGGTTTAACTACAAGCTTCTGCATTTGTAACTGTGAAGACAGGAGCTCCCAGGGAGGAAGTTCCTGCTGTGATCAGATGGCACAGATGCCAGCGTACAGCACAGGTATAAGGAGTCAAGTTCTGCTACAGACACAAACCAACCTCATGGCCCTTGGCTGCACAGCCACTGCCAGCCTTCAGACAAGAGCTGCTGCATTGATTGCCATGCTTCTGCTTCCTGAGAAACACACTGAAGGAGGTTGACAGGAGTCTTATCTTGTTTTGAACCCAGGCCTATTTACCTAGGTAATGGAGGAAGGGGTAGTACACAAATTCATTCTCCAATCCCGCCAGGTATCCTGTCATCCTCCCTGGTGTGCCTCCTTCACAGCCCAGACTCTTTCTTAATCCTCATCCCTTGGCACTGCAGTCAATTAACAGCCTGGAATTGCAATGGGCTGTGGAAACACCATCTCCAGTGGCAGATTACAAAACCTAGATCTGCAAACAGACAGGTGCATGAGTGTGAGAATCAGGTGTATTTTTAAAACTATATCATCTGTAATGAATGGATTTTCTCAGGCTTAAAACATAATCAGTCCTAAACCTTCCTCTGGCAAGCAGTGGGTACTTACTTTCACACATATTTGCTCTCTGAACAGAATTTTTATTTCAAGGAGGATTTTTCCATTCTTATTGTTAATTGTTCCCAATTTACAACTGATGCTTCCCCCAAAAATCTGTTAGATTTGTCTGCCACATCTGTACCATACACAAAAGTGGTCCAGAAAGCTACAGCCTGAACTATGCCAAATGGGTGTTATTTAGATGCATTTAAGATTTTCTACATTAGGCTGAGCAAGTACAATTTAGCCTCGCGAGTGTTATGTTTGGCAAATCTATTGCACATTATTATTAAGGAGCAAAATTAAATCTAAAATAGAAACCTCAACACCCCACTTTATATATAGCTACCACAATCTTTTCCAAAGAGCTGTTCACAATGAAACTGGTGCCAGGCAATGAGGCATTATTTGCTATCTGCAAGGCCAGATAACAGCCATCTAGTTTAACCTCCCCCCTCAAGGCTGGGACAGCTTTCCCAGCCAGCATCCCCACTCCAAGCATGTAGCGTACAGCATCTCTTCTGGAAACTGTCCATTTCAGCTGAAAGCTCCAGCTGAGAAAGAAGACATCATTCTAGGTAAAAGATGCTGCCACAAAAGCACGTGAGGATCATGTGATGCTGCAGACCACCTAGATGGGATCAAAGGGAGCAACTGTGAGCTGCTGGTCTGCTTCATCAGCCAGAAAGGACAGGCACTACAGGGACAGGCTACCTCCATGAGGTGTTATCTTGGTCTTCTGCCTCTAGCTAGCTCAGCAGCCCCTTCATCCTTGCAGGGAGCCTTCTCTCTGTAAGCCTGACCATAACACCCTGAATGTCCCCGGGTGAGGGAGGACCACTCCCTGCCACCCATCTGTGGTGCCTGCTGCCTCTGCTTTGTCAACCAGCCGGGGCTCAGCCCTCGCCGCAGCTCTGGATATGGTCTCACAGGTCCTTCTGGGGGCCAGCAGCTCTTGGGTGAACCTGGACATGTAAATCATGGTTGAGACATTGCATTCACAGAAAGGTTCATTAAAGCTAAGCAGACTTCTTCAGACAGGCAGGGTGTAAAGGCAACAGTCTGTCCCTGTCTGTGTATACTGATGCAAACACACAGCATAAATGTGAAAAGAAAATCCCTCTGCTGCTATAGCTGATCAGTCCTTCAGCTGCCTCTCATAAGGCAAATGTTCTTCGCTTCCTATCTGCCCTTTTTCTTGGCACTTGAACTGTCAAGAAATTAATTCTCCTCCCCTGTCCTATGTCACAGTGTCCCCCTCAGCCTGGTGTTCACAAGTACCCTATGCATTTTCATCAGCACTGGAAATATGTCTATCCTGCAGCTGTATTCAGCAAAGATGTAAAAGGTACCACAGTCTTTTTAATATGACCTTGGCTTCCTATAAACTAAAACATATCTATTTCCTCTGCTGTTACAGAAGCACAAACATATTTTATTAACCGTCTATTGATACATATTTAGCAAACATTGATCAATATCTGGTGTCTTGAGAAAACTTCATTCTCAAAAGCTTTTAGCCTCTGAACTCATCTCCTGTTTGCCAGTCCGGATAATCAATAGGCATACTTGCTAGGAAACAGGAAAGTATTGACTTGCTAGTGAGTGTATGAAGTAACGCAAGCAATTGCTGTTACATATCATTTAGTAATTGTTACAGGAGCCTCTCTGCTGGGAGGCAGCACATGTCAAAGTTTTGTAGGATGATTGTAAAGCAAAAGAAATCAAAGGTACAGAGTTTGTGTAATATCATATAACTCATTTTATTTCTGTCAGGATACTGGTATATTCCTCACACAGTAAGAACACTTCTCACAAATCACAACCCAAAACTACAGTGCCAGGTTCCCCAGAATTGATGCTAAACACAGAAAAAAGCACAGAGAAAACTAGAACCAGGAAAACTGCAGATATATTTCAAGGAAGTTGCTACATCAAATATTTAAGAATAAAAGCATTCCTTTGAGGGCTGTACCCTGCTTCCACACTAAGAACTTAAGCCTATATATAACAGCATCTCCTGGGAAGTTTCACAATAACTGTAAATCCTCTTCTGTAAACCTAATGGGTTGACTGCCATGAGTTTACTGCAAACTCCAGAGACACTGTGCTGCTTGGCAATGCATGTAGAGCAACCCTCACATAAACATAAGACTAAAGGACCAGGCTTGCACCAGGTTTGCTCCTGACTTTCTTTCTCCTTCTCTCCAGTTGTATGGAACACAGACCTCCAGTGACATGTGGAGTAGCCTCTCATCCATGCTCTGTGAGGTGGTGGGTTGCAAATATGCCACCACTCTACCCTGAGACCATTGCAGCACTCCTGCATCCAGCCTCACTCCTTTCTTTTCTTTGGGGGACAGCAGCAAATAGAGTTCTGGTTTACCTAGTAACACCTGCTTGGACCCAGGGCGCCCAGTGCTGTATGTGACATGTATCAGACGCCACTGGAAAAGCATGCACAAGCATGATCTCAAAACAGGGATACAGCTGTCTGACAGGGAGAGCTGTGGCTCTGGTTGCACCAGGTTAAGACATTCCCACCACCCCTGCCCACTGGAAGCTGCCATGGAGTCAGCAGAAGATGATGTTGCTCATGTCTCAGTGCCCAGTTTGCCATCCTGTATATTAAACTGCCCATGAGGGTGGGCTGGTGCTAAAAAACACCATCCTGCAGTGGAGCAGGCAAGGCAATAACCACTGACAGCTGACAGCTATCAGAGCAGTGAGATCTGAAAGCACTGCAGGGGTTTGCTGTGTCGTTATGATTCTCGGCCCGTAAGCAGACACATGCAAAATCTGTACTGTGCCATGTTCTTACCAGCAGGACAAAGATGAAGGTTGGTGAAGCAACAAAACTTGTTGGCTGGCTTGGGGCTGGATACCGCCAAATGATACAGAGGAGAAGTTGGAGCTTGTGGCAGCATTTACACTCAGCTCCATGGGTGCTCTGTGGTTGTCTCATGAATTAGCATTTTGCCTGACGTCCTGGCAGTAGGACAGAACTGTATGCAGACTTATTTATGTAGCCCTGAAGTCAGCTCTGTACCCAAAAGCACAGCCTGCAAGGGAGGCATAGTCTGAAACAGGCTGAAGCGAAGGCCCTGGGTGACAAACACGCTCTAGTCGGCTTCACCATGTTTTGTTTCTCTCCCGCTCTGAGACAAATCTGCCATCCTATGAAGGAGAGTTAAATTAAAGGCTGTCATGCATTGCTGTTTCACCCGCTGCCTGTGTTTGTCCGCTCCAGATATGCTCCTTCCAAATTAGCAAAGACTCCTCAAGCGGGAGCTTGTTGAGCTCCAACACAGCGACTGCCGCCTCCTGCCTGGGAATCCCCCAGAGTCCTGCCCCACGCTCGGGCCAAGCTGACTGTGGACAGCCTGCTGCTTGTATCACCATGCTACCACACAGCACCCTGCCAGGGAAGGAAAAGCACTGGAGAGTATTGAGTAACTCAGTCAGCAAAAATCGGTCATAGACTTGTAATAAGTTTGTTAACCTTTTTTTTTAATTATTTGCCCAACTGCTGGAGCTGAAGGAATCATTTGATTGTGTAAATCTCTTGCTACATTGTTACTGTGTAACTACTTCAAACACTTTACATCACATACATACACATACATACATGTGTACATGCACATACACACATATACAAATTGTTTCCAGCTGTTCTCCCATTCAGATTCTTAACTCTGGTCCAAACAGTCCCCATTATTACCCTTTTTTTGACTCTTAAATATCTTTGTTTCTTCTTGTCATAACATTAGTTTTCATATGAACAGAAGGATTGCTGCCAGCAAACGAAGCCAACACTGATTAGTCCAATATCTTGTTCAGGCGGTTACCAGCAGGATAACACTAAGCCCACCTGGAAGAGGTAAGGAAAAAATTGTTTATTTCACAAGTCTGATCCTCACCTTCGAACCCCCATCTGCAGTAACCATCAGGTCAGGTATTTTGCAATTCGTTCCAGACATCCAGGAAGGAAAGGGTTATTTTCCTTCTGAAGAAGTTTACTGACAAATTGAGCCTCCCCATACTCCCCCTTGCAACTGCTGGAGCTGCAGACATACAGAGTGATGTGGGAAGGGTGGACAGAGGCATCCCTCAGCAGCCCACTTCTCTGCTGCAGCAGCTGTGCACCAGATCCCATTTCCACTAGGGTCAAGGGCACCCAGGTCCCCTCTGCACCTACAGCCGAGGTCGCCTGCCCTGCTGGGCACCCCTCATTCATCTCCTGACTGTCAGGTGGCTAAACAAAGCCTAGCATGAGGCAGCCAAATCCAATTTCAGCCCTCAGCTAGGGCTGTGTTCAGGGGTGCAGGAGGGAGAGATGAGTGTCTTTAGTTATCTGTTCCACTCAGTTCCCCAGCATCCTCAGGGGTGTGGGAGATGCCCATGCCTCTCCTGCCAGTGGAGCCCCAGAGCAATTTGCAGCGGATTGCTTTGTTCCACCCCTGTTGGTGTACAGCTGCCAGCTGACACATGGAAGACACAGATGACTTGAGAAATCAGCTCCTCTCCTGACTCACATGGAGGAAAGATGCCATAGTGACAGTCAGTCACAGATATGAGAAACTGAAAAAAAAAAGAAGGAAAGAAAAATACACCCCAGCACTGCAGGGTGATATTCTAATGATGTGAAATGGACGTGTCAAAAATAGAATACACCCACTTAAAATGAATATCTTTTAAAGAAATAAATGTTCTTTGCAGAAGATGAAAGGCTGCACAGAGTAACACATGGGAAGGCAAATAAATGAGTAATGGTTCCAGGGAAGGTAACTGCTCCAGTGTGAAGAGCATTTCCAGTTCCCTGCGCTGCAGTCGTACAACTCCTCAGTACAGAGCACATGTATTATGCACATTATAAATTCTTTGCCAGCCTTGCACTTTCTAGGGAGGCCAAGTCTTTGGAGCCAGACTGTGACAGCTGGCACCTGGTCACCCAGACTCAGTACCACACTTACACACAAAAGCAGCTCTGTGGGCATGTCCCACACCCAGACACCCATAATTCCTCATAAAACTGAACAAATGATTGAGGCTTGGTTGGCAAAAATTAGATCTGCAAGTTAAAAGACGTAAGGTATTGTCTGATGTAAACAGGTAGCACTGATAAGTTTAAAGACCCTAAGCCACATCAGCAGAACTGTATGCTGAAGGGAGCAAAACAGGTTTAGGACTCACAACAGACAAAATTACACATAAGCCCTTAGGGCAACATGATGATATTAAACAAGTAAATGGTTTTCCAGGTGTATGAATGAGGGAATAGGATTTAGAACTGAGGTCTTTCCAGCTCTCTAAACAGAACTGATGGGTTCAATACCAGAATCCCATAAATTGTTCAAATGCCTATGCTTTTAAAGGGATCTTAAAAATAGATTGCCCTATACTTTTAAAGGGGCGTTAAAAATAAATTAAAGAGACTGTCGTGAGAAAAGAAATTGGGGTTTGAGGACAGCCTTATTGTGTAAGTGATTCAAGGGGCCTAAGCTGCTCATCTTATCACAAAAAAAAACCTAAAAAAAAACAAAAAAAAAAAAAAAAAACCCACCAGAAGATAGAGGGGTGACTTGATTACAGAGTACAGGCAGATTCACAGAGAGAAAATCACAAATATCAAAGGATTTTTTAACATGGATAACAAAGACATGCATAAACTTACTGGCTGGGAGTTAATGCCAGACAAATTAGAAACAAGGAGCAATTTGTTACAGCAAGGGTGATTAACCATTAGGACAAGCCATTACTGAAAGCAGTGGATTCTTTTTTTGCTTCAAATTCAGAAAGAATATTTTCTTGGGAGGGAAGCTTATTCCACAAGGTTATTGTCCTATATACAGCAGTAATAGATGAAAGCATATCATCTCCACTGCAGCAGGTTGGGCTGGATGTCTCTTCTGGCCTTCATATCTGGCCTTCTCTGGAAAGAATTGAAAAATACCTGACCCAATGGTTACTGCAAATAGACTTTTGAAGGTGAGGATCAGACTTGCAAGATAATTTTTATCTCACAACGGCCTTTAATCTGGCTATTAATGACAATCCAGCATATTAAAACCATATCTCCAAACTCAAAATAAATTCCTTTTTTCTTCCTAAAGAAATGCAATTGGATCAACATAAGATTGATGCAATGCCCCAGTTGAAGGCAATCTTAGCTGGAGTGGGTATCATTTCTCAAGCCCTTCTCCAGTGACCTGCTGTGCCAGGAACATTATTCTTAACGTTTGTCTAAAGAGCAGAATAACTCCAGTCAAAAATGTGCATCTTCTAGATAGAATCAACAAATGTCAATGTCAGAAACCTTATAAACAAAAACATAGGAAATGTCATCTATTTATAGCCACACAAGGGACTGACTTTTCTACTAGCTACTAGTTACATATAAAGTAATTTATATAAAGATTGGTAACAAATTAAGTCAAACCTTATTTTTTCTGACACCTAAATGGACTCCATTTCTGACAATGTTGTGCACTACAGTGTATTCCCTAAATTATCCAACTTGAAGTTCACATCAGCCAACTGTCTGCTTCCTAAATTCAGGCTGGTTTTGTACCAAGCAGCAAGACATCCTGAGCAGTTATACCAAGTACAGACGGAGAGCTTCTTGTAGTAGCAAACACAAATCATCTAAGCAGATTATTTGTTTGGTCATCCAAAAGCATCTGCAGTGACAATAATGGAGCAGCTGCCCCCAGATTCTGGCAAGAACAAGCATATGTCTCTGGGAAATCCTTGTACTACGTGTATTGGATGTCCTTCACAACAGCGCATGTATATTGTGCATGCATACAAGGCAATTATACCTGCTCTCACAGCCTACCAAGGATGGCACCAAACTGCAATGACAGGGCACTCTCTAATAGCACAGAAATCAGCATTTATTCCTTGCAGCATTAATTACTAACCATGTTACACCACTGATGTTTTCTGGGTTGCAATGTATGGTGTCTTCGGTTTGGTAATCCCACCCTACAGCCAGCAAAGCTCCTTGGGATGTTCTGGGATTAGCACACCGCACCCGTGAAAAGATCATCGTGAGCTGCTCTGCCACTCCCAGACTCTCTGCGACTGACCATTTGAGCACAAAATTGGAAGGAAACTTGTTATCCCTGAACCACACCACTTGGTGAGTTTGGCTGGGCAACAGTAACTTCGTTTCTGGCAATCCAGTGTACATGTTTCTGTGGAAACAGGAACCAGCAGAATGCACGCTCATAGCCACAAGTTTGCTCTGGTCTCCATGGAAACAATCGTTGCACGGGTGAAAAAAAGGATAATGACTGCAAAGTAATGACTTACTGGAAGCTTCCCTCTGTCTTCGTTTTCCTTTTGTGGTCCTTATTGCTATGAAAAAAAGAGGGCGTATATGATGATGTCTTAAATCCTTGACATGATAAAGGTCAGGGTCAGAAATCACGCGGTGAAGCTCCCAAGAGCTCAGGCAGCCCAGCACCAGACCCCTGAGAAACACCTGGGATGCAAAGTGTGGGTTTGCATTCTGCAGAGGAAGGTGGGACAAAGACCCACCCAGCTTGCACAGATAGGTTTTTTACCTCCAAACACAGTTCATCCCAGACTCCCAGGCTACCAGGATGAGGGAAAGCAATGCACCTTGGGTGACTGACAGTCACTTGCATGCCTGGTGAGGCAGCCCAGGGTGGTAGGTGTCTTGGCAGAGGGAGGAGACCCCCACATGGTAATGCCAAGGCACACATACCACTTTCCCAATCTCCTCAGCATCCTAAGGTTTCTCTCCAGAGCAAACCAGCTTTTTTGCCCTTCCTTTACTTTTTGTCTCTTACAGAGTTGCAGCAGTCCCACAATATTACTCCCACACAACTGCCTCACTTTCATAACATGACCTCCAAAGCAATACGATCGCTGCAACATGACAGAGATCCATCCTGCGAAAATCAGCTGAGGATTTTCATACGCTCTGCCTGTGACCTGAAGTTTTCATATATTTCTCCTTTTTCCTCTGAGGACCTTCACAGTGACCTTCTGCATTTGCTTTCACCCACTCCCTTTTCTTTCCTCCCTACGATCACTAGCATCTTTGGCCCACATATGTTTTTGCAAGAAAAATCCACATGGGCACCTTTTTTTTGTCAGCAACCACCATTCAGGATTGCTGGTTATTGTTTCACCTCAGCTTGCCTTCTGCAGACATCCTCACCTCCCACTTCTTTCTGGTAACACAGACAGAGATATCCCATCAAGTAGTGGTGCACTGTGCAGAACAAAGCCTGCACTGCACTGACATTGCTCTTCGGTGTGTCTCACCAAACAGATGAAGACATGCTATCACGTCCTCAGGATGTCAAAGCCCATCCAGTCCCTGTCTTTGGGGGTGCAATGGCATCACCTTTAGCCACCATGTCCTTGTGCAAAAAGGTTGGAAATGGTGTCATTGGCCACACAAGGGAACAGACAGTCAGGACAAGATGCAATGCAACCGAGGAAGACTGGCAGCATGGTGAGGGGTCCGTAGCCTAGCAGAGATGAGATCTTGTGCCCACATAGGCATTGTAGTACACAGAGGCTGGTTAAACCCTGGGAAGTTGAATACACGGTTCATGTCCTTAATCCTTTACCTGACCTTGACCTGTAAAAGTCCATCCCATGAAGCATCCTTCCTGGAGCACCCCTTGCCCCAGTTTCCCCATTTGCTCCTTTGCCTTCAGGACAATGGATTAGGAACAGCTCTGGTGTGGCTGGTGTGACTGCAGGCACAAGTGTTCCTGACTTTGGTGGCTATTTAAGACCAGCAGTCCTCCAAGGTGCTCCACTGCCTACTCCTGCCACACAGTCGTGCAGTGAGACATTCCCTCCCGGCTGTTGCCAGCACTTACCTCTTCAGGGGCAAAGACCTTTTGTGTTCAAGCTGACTGCCTGAGGGTATTCAGGTGGCTGTTTCATCTCCCCACAACAATCATGTGAACAAGGCTCCTTTCTGCTCAGGCAATCTAGATAAATAAAACTTACTGCTAATAATTACCTGACTATAAATACATGGCAGGAAACAATTGAGCCATTTACATGAGGAGCTCAAAATGCCTTTGGAGTCTCAGACTGGCAAAATGAAAGGTCCTAACATTCATACTGCTTTCTAATTGTTCCATGACTGCCAGAAAATCAGACCTAGCCCCTTTTCAATGGGATTTAGGGACTTGGGGCAGGTGAAACTCTGGAAGTTGTCATTTTTTATAGTACTACAGTAATGCCTAGAAGCCCAAGAGTTAAATAGTGGCAATTATTTCCACCCCCATCTTGCCCCCCATCCCAGCATAGTGCTCTATGCACAAAGTGGATCCTTCCCTAGAGAGCTCACATTCTGATTAGGAGTTATGGGACAGAAATAAGAAAATACTGGTGCTAAACATTTGTTAAGGGAGGAAATAAAAGCAAGTGCAACAATAAAATTGCATGTCAGAAATATGACCTTTCAGGGGAAAGCCGTATTTTATACTCTGGTTAAAAATCTATTCTGTACCTCCAGAATGGAAAGCCAGGGCAAAGGTGGCAAAAGTAGTTGTAAGTACACAATCATAATTAAACGCTGAAATATTGATTTTTTTCTTCCTTGTAGTAGACCAAAAGGCACACCTGTCTCACTCCAGCTGTCATAGAAGCAAAACAGAAAAATTCAAAGTCCAATAGATGAATGGGCACAAATCCAAGAAGTCCCAACAGCATCGTGGTCATAAAAACAATGACCTAAGAAATACCTCACAGGCCTTTCAGGTTGCTCCTGTCAATCTTTCTGTGACTGTCTCTTCTGTTTAAGATCAAACAACTGTCCCTCCTTCTCTGGGAGACACCCAGAGTTACAAAGAAGAACCTTGTCCAAGAAAAGGTTTATTTTGCAACTCAGTGTTATGGTTGTTAAAAATGTTCTGCCATGAAAACCAGCTTCAGAAACAGGGATCCTGTAATATCCAACTCAACATTAATGTAAAACCAAGATCAAAGTAGGTCAAGACATAATAAACACATTTATGGAACAGCTGGGAAAGGTGGAATGAGGAAGTTAAGAAGAATGAAAATGTGGCCACCCAGACACAAAGACACTGAGCAATTGCTCAGCATCTTGCTTTTATAGTATAAATGTGTCAGAAATATTGAGAACTTCATAAATCCCTGTTAGTAGACTTCAGGTTAGCTGCTACAGCCCAGCATTACATCTAACACTGCAACAAAGTTAAAGTGGATTGGGAAGAGAGACCTGCAGGATGACAGTCTCTACAGGGTAGTAACTCTACGTGTTGATATTTCCACTTAAGGTACGTGTATTCTTTGTACAAATGACAAGTGAAGTGTGATAGTAACAAGGTTTAAATAGCATATGGAAATTCATCTCCAAATCACATGTCACGTCAGAGGTTTGGCAAGTCACTCCACTCTCAAAAGAAAAATCTATGAAAACACAATCTGCATAACACTGGCAATGTCAGAATTTTGCTTTCTCCTTTACCCTGACTGAACACAGATAATGGAAGATGCTCAGGTGGAAGATTCACATGACCCACGTTCTGCACTGCCTACAAAGCTGTGTTCAAATCTCACTTTTCTAATGTGGCTGTCCCTCACAGAAGAGCTTGGATGCTCTGAGGAGGCTGGACTGCACAAGTACCTAGATGAGTGCTACCTCATTTGCTTTTCATGGAGCCTGTAGGGTAATTTTACTCAGGTCCACATAATAGGAATCAGCATGCCTGCTTCTTTCAGCAGCTGTGCACTGCCACTGGTGGGGAACTGCTAATCCTCTCCAAAAGGCAGGAGGAAACACAGGCTCTCCTGTAGGAGCATGGAAGGTACTGTGGTCCAGACACAGGGTGATGCCTGCCTTTCAAGCAAGGGAGGAGGGTACATAAGTCCGACCTCTGCAAGGATCCAGAAATACTGACCTCACCAAGGTCATCTTTGTGGCATCCTCAGTATTGCCAGCTACCCAGACCCCTCTCCGCCACGAAAAAAGATGTCATGAAACCATTATCCTCACTGTGGGATTGAAAGCAGGAGAAGACACAAATCACAGTCCTCAGCCTAGCTTCTAAAATGGCTATGCGTCCTTATGCCTCTGCCAAAGCATGTGTAACACTTTCTGTTGCAAAGTCAGCCGTAAGTGATATGCAAGTAGCCACGACTCAGCCTGGCTGCTTGGTTATGGAATTTGCTTTCCTTCCACTTACCCTCCCAAGCCGCAGGAACAAGCATCCTTTCCTTTTTACAGTTCCCATTTCCTCCCATTTCTTCAAATTTCCCTCCAGTATAAAAAGAACGGAAAGAAAATTTACAGCCATAACTACCATAAGAAGTATCTGTCCTTATGTATCAAGTTATCAACTCATTTTCTGCTAAGACTTCTGTGAACTGTACAGCTCTTTACATGTAAGACTAGAACAATGTTTTTACAACAGTTGCCACTTCTCTACCTGTTGAAAACACGTTAATCTGAACAGAGGGCAAGAGTTATAATTACAGGCTGTGGGTAATTTTAATCTTCTATTCCTATACTTTCAAAGCACATAATTTCTATTTATCTAAACTTCAAAATGATTGCTTCAAATCTTTGAACTATGATTTCCCAAACAGAACAAAAGATATTTTGTTTCTCTTTACCTTTCCCCTCCCATTGCTGTGACAGCCAGCATCCCTCCTACATCCTTCAGGCTTCCCACCTCGCTTGGGTCCCAGAGGGAGGCCCAGCTCCAGAGGAAGGCATGCCTTGCTGCTGTGTCCCTGTGAAAACTTTCGCACAGAGTTCTGCCCCTTTCTTAAAAATTTGGTCACTGAAGGGGTTCCTCACATCACTAACAGCTCTTATAGCTCTCACCAATCCCCTCTGAGTCTCAGTTAGCTAATGAGGATGGCAATGCCACCTTTCTGTCCTTCCTTTCTGGGCAGGGACCCAATAACCTGCCCTGCTGCACTCAGCTCTTCTTTCAAATTCAACTCTTCTCTTTCTGTCATGCCTCTCCCCTCCAGTATTATTTGCACCCTCTCCCTTTTCCATGCCAGGCTCCCCATAGCACCTCACCCTCCCCAAGCTTGGAGCAGCTGCCTTTTTGCCTGTGGGCATCCCTTCAACACAGCAGAAAATGGATGCTTCASTTCAGGACACAAGTGGAGAAGAGCAGACATTTCGGCTTGGCTCTGTCTTACAGGCAGCTACAGAAGGCAACAGACTTTGAATGAGGGCAGATTTGTGAGGCAGCAACTTTCCGTCCCATCCTTCCTGAGGAAGCTTCGAAAACACACCCCCAAACTGCACAGGTTGCAATTAAATTATTCAGACTGGCAGTACTGGTCTGACCCAGTTCCCACCGAACTCAGGCAAGGGCAAGCTTACGCAGCATGATGCAGCAGCATACGGAGAAACCTGAGACAAAAGAAGTAAGGGGGACACCTTAGTTTGGTGCTTCACACTGGTTAATCCATCCTACTCTTTGGCTAGACTATTTAGCCTCAAATAGATTGCTGTACTAACACACCTGCATAACATCTCTGGACCTGAAATAATGTTGATGCCTCTTCATTGCACAGGGTAGGCAAACTCCAAAATGCTTCCAGTGGGGCCTGAAAATACAGAAAAGTCTCCCAAGAGGAAAAGCACAGTTTACAGAAGAAAATCTTAGCTTAATAAAAATTTCCATGAAGAGACATAGGCATCTTAGTTATGCACTGGTCTGGTAAGCAAAGGTAGGATGAAGGAGATAAAAGACAGGTGGAAGGCACACAGATGCAATATGTAGTCCTCATTAAGCTGACACCAGTTATCTCTCATGTAATCACTGCTTTCCTGCAGATTCTACAAAAAAAGTGCACTTTCAAAATAGATGGAGTACACTCGTGAGTGTGTGGAAACTCTTGGTCTGGCTGCATGTGATGCCTACTTTTAGCCCAAGAGTGTGCCGAAAAAAAGACTCACTCAGGTATACATCTACTAAGTCAGGAAGGGTGACATGCTTCCCATAACTTAGAAACGTCATGAGAGTAAAAACTTAGCAGGAACCCATGAGTGGAGAGGCTGGATTCTGGACCCATGGGCGGAGGAGAAGCTGGATAGTGGTATCCAAGTTTGCTTGACAAGAACTCGTTTTAAGGTCCTCATGGTGCTAATTGCAAGCTGCTACCTCTGAGGTCCTGGTACATGTTCCTGACAAACTTCTTGTGTGCACAGAGCAGCTGGTGCCATTAGCATGAACAACGGCTTGATGGCCTGCCTGGCTCTGTTATTGCCAGTTACCAACCAGAGACCCAGCTGCAAAGCACTTAAACCTCCACCTCCAAAGGCAACCGCAGAACACTGGCCTACCCAGTCTTCTTTCCCTGCAGCATGCTGCAAAGGTTGTTGCCCTTGTGGGAAGCAACAGCAGAATTGCCTTTCAGAGTCCCTCATGCTGTGGCAGGTACAGCTGCATTGCATGTTGTTTGGACTGAATCCCCCTCCAACCTCTCCACATTGCAAAGGCTGTCATGCCCTCTTTTTTGCGTACCCTATCATTACTTATTACCTGGTACTTGTTTCTTTACCATATTGGAGTGCTCCTAAGATTGTAAAGCACTATGTTTCATGGTCCCTTTTTGTAAAACATCGTGTTGTTTCCCCATGGGCAGCACCTGCTTCAGATGTTGTTTTCAGTAAATACACAAATTGTTTGGAAAATTACTTCTGATTTGGGTATAACACCAGGAATGGGCAGGAGACCTCCCTTCCTTCTCTATTTTCTTCCAGGTTGAGATGTAAAGGGGATTTTGCTGTAGGAGAAATTTCAGAAAAAGTCTCTCCATCCCTGATCGAACGAGGCTTCTCACCCGCCACACTCCTYCTTTCACTGATGGCTGACATATTTCTGAAAAGGCAGGACTGAATGTGCTGGTATTACCAAGCCACTCAAAACACTACAGAATTTTTGCACCTCTATTTCTGTCTCAGGGTTACGACTGTGAGATATTTTTCAGGGTTTTATGCCTAATAAAATGTTGCTGTCTCTCACCGGATTCTGTCACTTTAAGTTACTCAGGAAGACTACAGAATGTGTCTTCTCTTTCCTCAAAGAAGTCGCTAAAAATCACTTAGTTCAGGTTTAAAATAAGCTCTCTCTTGCTCACCCTCCCTCCCACAGCCAGCAGAAGAAAAGAATCTCCACACGTCCTTCCAAAACTCACATGTTGCTAAGTTACTCTTATTTCTGAACCGTGGGGTCTCACCCTTGCATGATCATGAGCAATGCCCCTGTAAGCAGCTGGTCCTGGTGAGCAGCCCTGCCTGGGATGCCCCTGCATGACTCTGCTCCCAGCAAGTCAGGGAAGATGTCCCAGGAGAGCTCCTGGTGCTCAACAAGCATGCACGAGTGGGGCACATGGCTCGAGATAGGCTGCCAAGCAGAATAAGGGAGTGAGGTGAAAGAAGTTGTTTGGCCCTTTGCTCTGCTCTCCAGCAAAATCGATCATACTCACCACATACGATGGACAAAATCCACTGCTAGCCTCTCTCACTGTTGGTGGAGTGATAAGGTGGAGCATAAGTGTTGGTCTATCTGACTCTCCTGCTGGCTGCACCTATACCCCTCTGCCTAATGCACAGGCATGCAGCTGTGCAGCAAACAGCTGCCACTTGCTGGCACTCTTCCCACTGCATTACATGAGTGGGCAGCTCTGCCCTCATCGCCCCCTTCTCTTTCTAAAACGGCACAGTCTTTCCAGTACCTGAAAAAACTACAGCCTGGCCTGGACTATTCCCCTGCTCCAGCTTTTTAGGAGGTCACTGCCATGCTTTCCTTTATCCCGTTCCTGGCACGCCTGCCCTTGAAATGCCATACATGCCAGGGTCAGTTTTCACCCTGATAGCACTTGTAGCCAGCGCTGCATTTCCCAATGAGTTCAATTTCCACTTAGGTTTGTAAAGTATGGGGTCCAACATCCCCCAAAATCTCAGCATCCAGAAACTGCTGGGCCTCTGAGTTCACCGGTGAAATTTCTCTCTCAAGATGCAAACATGATCTGGGATATGTCATTGAGGTAATGTCCTGGAAAGGTCATTAGCTTTCGTATGAGGATAGCAGCCAGCAATGAATACATTACAAAAGCTATTAAACAGGAGCACTGTGCAGCCATCGCCATACATGCACACCTGGATCTCAGAAATGAAGGATGAAAGCTGTACCACACCATGGTGCTAGACCATCTCTCTCATTATCCGACAAATCTTTTTGCTTGTAACTTTGAAGGCTGAACTGGGGTTAAGTAGGAGAGATGTGCAGGAAGGAGGAAGCAGAAGCACAGCATCCAAGTAAACCATGCTTTGAAAGGAAGATACGAGTAACTGAAATATGATGAGCAGAGATTTGATGCCATGAATGGCATGGCCCGCAGATGGTGGGGTGGGGCGATGACTAACAATTGGGTGGGCTTGGGTAGGTGGATCCTACAGAAGCTGACATTAGAAATGAACAAGGAATTTAGTGGGAGAGACCGAGAAGAAAGACTGGATTTTAAAAGTCTATAGAGGAAGAAGAAAAAATACTTAGGAAAAAGGTGTCTTAGGAAAAATAAATATGATAGTTAAAGAAAATAAATCATACATCAGAAAAACAACCTAGTATTTCAGCTAACTTCATCAGATAAGGGGTTTATAGCATTAAATTAAATGAAATTAAAGCAATGCCTTGTGTTGCAAGCAGGGCTAATTTGAACAGGTCAAGCTCTTAGCACAATAAAAATACACCTTACTTAAGGGAACAAGGACAAGTCACTGTTACCATTCATAACTCCTGCATTTCTACTCTTCAGGTCTCCATTACACCCACACTTCGCTGTCTATAGATCCAGCCAAATTGTGTGGTCAAGCTGTGTGTCAGTCCTGACACTTCAGAAGGTGTTGGAAAAGTTTTGTGTAAGTACAAGCTCAGCCAGGCTGGAATTTCTTCTTTTTTTCACTCTTTTTCCTGATCCACAAATGACTGCCTTCTGCCCAGCTGCTTTCTACGCTTGATGTGACTTCTTGGTTCTTCTGTTATGGGTTAACATCAAATGCGAAAGATTTGAATTGGAAGCTATACTTGCTGCTAGCAATTTTGATTTGCCTAAATCCATGACATTGGTCTTAGGAAAAGGTCGAGGGGCAGTCCCACTATTACAGGACTACCTTGGGAAGGTTGTGGTATGCTTAAGTAATACACACAGTAACACAGCCACAAGAAGACCAAGCCCCATGGCAGAACAAGCAACATCTAAACCACCCCTGACAAATATTCCTCCAGTTCACTCGTACAGAGCATCCAGTGAGTCAGGGTCCACCACCTCCTCAGGACACCACACCTGTTTAATGACTGCTTCAATTACAGCGTGTAATGATGTCAAAAATATGAGAAGGTTTTCAACACCTAACCTGTATTTCTCTCCCTACAAATTTAAACCAACTACTTTTTGTCCTGCTCTGCTTGGATACAAAGGACAATGGATGATCATCTTCTTCAAAACAATGCTTTTATACATCTGAAGATTTACCAAGTCCTGTTCAACCACTCCTTTTTTAGATAAAACCCAAGTACCACAGCCTTTCTTGAGATCTCATGTTTTCTAAGTCTTTTACCATTCTCCTCTTGGCTCTCTCCAATTTGTTTGTATCTTCTTAAAGCCTGGTATACAACTCCAAAAGTTACTGTAATACAGCCTTACCAACCTTAAACTCAGAAGAATTGTCTCCTTTGTCTCACAGACTATGCTCCTAGTAATAAATTCAAGAACAAAATTTGGCTTTTTCACAACAATATCTTCTAATGAACTCAATCCGAGGCCCTGGAATCTCCTCATCCTTTTCCGCAGTGCTTTTGTGTGACCTCTTATTCCTCTGTTGTAGTTGTGCATTTGATTTCTCTTTCATTACTGAATTTCATCTTTCTGATTCAGACCACTTTTCTAGTTCATTAAGAACAACTTGATGCATATGAGAAAGAAATAAAGACATTGACATAACAGTGGGTTTTTTTACCAAAATGTGAATCTGTTCTTGAACAACAAATTCCTTACCTAAGTTAGGGAAGCAAACACAAGAAAAAATTGAAATAGTTAAAGAATTTTTTTTTTTTAAAGGTAAACATGCTTCCAGCTTCCTTTCCTACCACTTCTTATCTCAGAGAAAGTTCAAATGTTTGCTCCAAAACCAAACAACATTTCAAAACAGACAGCCTGAGGAAGGAAAACAAGCATGGAAAAATCTCACAACTAGGTCCTCATTGTTCTCCCACCAGGAAAACAAAGTTACAAACAAATTAAAACAGGTGCTCATAGGGGAATATGCTGACCAACCTTAATACCACGTCATGGCCTGCTCTCGCAGCAGCTTAAAACATCACCAAATAGTGAGATTTTACGTAAGTGGTGAGAGGCATACCTCACCCTGCCAAATTTGGACCCCTATACTGGAAGACAGGAATGTTAAGTGCAGCAAATGAAATATCACCTGGACCTATTGGATTTTGAGATGGTTGGAGTGTCTTTTCCTTCTAAGCATCATTTGTAGGTACAGCAGCCTGAGTCTAAGTGACTTTTTAAAAATAAATGAACCACCTAAGATTAACACCCAACATGGAAAACTTCAAACAGTTAGATTTTTTAGCAGAGTTCAGATCAATAAGAAACCGGTTTCTGGAATAGAAAATGCTGATTAGTAATAACAGTAATAAGCAGTGCTATTGGTCCTATGGGAAGAGCATGCTTCTGTCCACTCGCAGAAAGCAGAAAATACCTTGAAAAGGCTGGAGAAGACCAGGGAGGTCCAACTTATCAAGTGTCAGGAGGGGACTTTCCTGTTGTGACTCTAATATGTGAACTTGGATCACACCTGGAGGCAATTCCTCATCCATGTAATTGGTTTCATTGTCTGGGCTATAATCATTTGCATAAGATTTATTTATACTAGTCCTGGAGAAGCAGAACCACGCCAGTAGTGGCACTGGAACTTCTGTAACCCTACAGATGGGATAATAAATCCTGCTGTTATATTGCACCATGTGGCAGCTGAGCTCCTGCTTTGGGACGGGAGATGAAGAGAGGAAAGCCAGGTTAGCTGCTGCCATTTGCCAGCTGGGGAACTGTAACATGGAGATGAGTGGTCTTCTCCGGGCTGTCCCGTGGGCTGGTGAAAGAACAGATCTGATTCCCAGGTCACGAGTTCTGACTTGCCCAGCAGCAGCAAACCCTGTGGGTCTCAATCTGGATTGAGAAGGGACAGTACACTTCAAAAATCAGCACCTTTTCCATTCAGGGAATGCATGCTAGATCTTCATCATGTGCAAATCAGAATAGCTCTCCAGGGAAAATGGCTTCAGTCTGTGTCAGCTGAGGATCTGGTACTACGTTTCTTCTAGATCATTAATGTCATTGCATCATTTAACAATAGTCCATTTTTTTTGCCGTACTGCAGTGTCGTGAGATGGTTGTCTTAGCAACTGAAATCGCTTTTAACTAAAGCTCTTTTTCCTTAATATTAAAGTCATCAATTGACTCCAAGTCTTATCAAATTAAAGTACAGTGGTGAAACAGTATAGCATGGGAGAAAGCCTTCCTGCAAGCTCATTCCAAAACCTATGTGGTTCAAAGTATGTCTCCTCTTTTAACAATTCCAGCATAAAGCTCATTCTCTTTTCATATATTTTTCCAATGATTCTCAGCAGCCTGAAAGACCTTTTGCTGAATCAACCAAAGTTTGCGCAACATGTGATAGCACATTATATAATGTTTAATATCAAAACTCCATCTCCATTTACAAGGACACCAGTATTGCCAATACAGAGCAAGTAAATAACTTCAGTACAAATTAACTTGTATTCTGCATACTTGCTTTCTCTGCATATTCTAAACAAACAATTTATTGGCAGGAACATAAAAGGAGTCAGCCAGATCTACGTGAAAATTGAAGAACATACACTGAGAGTTCAGTGTGAATGGCAAGTGTTTGTTCTACCTTTCCAATTTAGAGAATAAAAAGGAACAGGAACATGTGGTGTCCCACGTGTGACCACTCCAAATTAACCAGTACACATCAAACCTAATCTTTAATATCAAATACTTGCAATGAGCAATTTATAACTCGAAAAGCATCTCAGAAACATGGCAAGTAATCATAACCAATAACACCTAAATAAAAGAATTGCATCTTTTATAAACAATCAAATGAAAAAAAAAAGTGTTGCTAAAAATTGTTTGCCCAGTTTTCTTTCTCCACCCTTTCCTCTCTGAGAAGGCCTGACACATTTTCCTGTAGCAGTTTGCCACTTTCAGTAAATATCTATAAATAATGAAGATGATGAAAACCTCAAAGAATTATCTGGTTTAGAAACTGGTTCACATTCTCTCAATTTTAGAGACTAAATTTCTGCATAAAGGGACAAGTGTACATGCAGATATTGCCAGCAAATTATTATAGTGGGAATAAGAGATTAATTATACCTTCATCAAGTTTTGCAGAAAGAGGTCAACTTGCAGCTTTTGTGCTGACTGGAAGCCTGAAACTGCATTGTGGTGGTGCTGGGTCTAAGTTATTGTCCTGTGCCTATGTGGTGACTCTTCCCTAGGCAGATGTTTATCTAGCCACAGCAATACAGCTTCTACACTGGATTTGGCTTAGAGCACAGAATGAGTGACCATGTATCTGCTTCCAGAATACCATGTAGACTTAYCTTCAGAAATGAACCAATGACAATTTTTAAAAAAAATTATTTTAAACAGCAAAAATATTTTATGAGAATACATTTCAGGCATAGCTGGATCCCCAGTAAAAAATCATGTCAAACCATCATGTGTCTGGGGGCTGTTTCAGGAGATAGATAACCTCTTAGGATTTGTTTTTCTTCATTTTGGAAGGATGACCTACAGACAACATTTTGCTAACTGCGATCAGTCCTTGCCACTCCACAAGCCTGGTGATGCTATACGAATGTCTCTTGCAGCACCTTCTTATGCGCATAGCAGGAGTGCCATCAGAGGACACATGGGCTGTGTAGAAGACCCCTAACCATACCCCTGAGCACTCAGGACAACCCATACACCTGCAGTACAACAATGGTATGAGCATGTCAGAAATTAAGAAATGCTACATGTAAAATCCTCAGAGAATCACAGGATAATTTATGTTGGAAGAGACCTCTGGAGGTCTTCAGTGCAACAYCCTGGTAAAAGCAGGGCCATTTTCAGTGACAGATCAGACTGCTCAGCGCCTTGTCCAGATAAGTTTTGAAAATCAAAGTTGGATCATCCTCATCCCTCTGGTCCCTGTCCCACCCTGCTTTCAGGTGAAGAAATTTTTTTCACTGTTAAGTCAGAAATTTCCCTTGCTGCAACTTGTTCCCATTGCTTCTTGTCCCTTCAGTCTGCACCTCTGAGAAGAGCCTGTCTGTTTCTTCTCTGTAACCTTCCAATGGGCAGTTTAAGACAGGAATTAGAATCAYAGAATCATTGAATCATGGAATCATGGAATCATTTAGGTTGGAAAAGACCCTTAAGATCATCGAGTCTAACCACAAACCTAACACTGCCAAGTGCACCACTAAACCATATCCCTGAGCACCACATCTACACGCCTTTTAAATACCTCCAGGGATGGTGACTCAACCACTTCCCTGGGCAGCCTGTTCCAATGCTTGACAACCCTTTTGGTGAAGAAATTTTTCCTAATATCCAATCTAAACCTCCCCTGGCACAACTTGAGGCCATTTCCTCTTGTCCTATCACTTGTTACTTGGGAGAAGAGACCAACACCCACCTCGCTACACCCTCCTTTCAGGTAGTTTTACAGAGTGATAAGGTCTCCCCTCAGCCTCCTTTGCTCCAGGCTAAACCCCAGTTCCCTCAGCCGCTCATCATAAGACTTGTTCTCCAGACCCTTCACCAGCTTCGTTGCCCTCCTCTGGACATGCTCCAGCACCTCAATGTCTTTCTTGTAGTGAGGGGCCCAAAACTGAACACAGTATTCAAGGTGCAGCCTCACCAGTGCTGAGTACAGGGGGACGATCACTTCCCTAGTCCTGCTGGCCACATTATTTCTGATACAAGCCAGGATTCTATTGGCCTTCTTGGCCACCTGGGCACACTGCTGGCTCATATTCAGCCGGCTGTCAACTAACACCCCCAAAATTAGACCCCTTCTTAGCATTTTCTCTTCCAGGCTAAACAAACCCCTCTTCTCCCAATAGATACCATGTTCTCTGCCAACCTCCCCAACCTAATCCCTAGCTTCTGCCAGACTCACTCCAGTTTCTCGATATTTCACTTGCACTGAAGAGCCCAAAATTTTACACAGTATTCCAGATRAGGCCTCAAATCTGCTAAGCAGAGGGGAATAATTACTTTCCTCCATTTGCTGACTACACTTTTCATAATGCAGCCCAATATGTGGCTATCCCTAATTGCTACAAGGGCACACTGCTGAGTCATGCTCAGTTTGCTGTCCACCGTTGGATCCCTTTTTGCAAAGGTGCTCCCTATCCAGTTGGCTCCCAGCCTGTGTTGTTGCTTGTGGTTATTCCATCCCATGGCCAGGACTTCACATTCCCATTTGCTGAACTTCTTGAGGCCCTGTCAGCTCATTTCTCCAGATTATGAAGTTCTCTGAATGGCAACCCTGCCCTCCAGTGTATCAGTGATGTGCTGCCATCCCCAATTTATCACCCACAAAACACATAAAGTGCACTTCGTCCCATCCTCCATACCGTTGATGAAAATGTCAGCTCTGGTATTGACTCCAGAGGAACACCACTCCCTCAAAACATTAACCTATGGGCTCCCATAAGTGCATCTGCAAATGGACCCACAGAGTCATTCCTCTTCATCTCCACCAGGACAGGCAGATAGAAGATCTAAAGACACCAATCCTGTTGTCAGCTCTCTGCAGGTCAGTGAAGGGAATCAGCAGATTTCAGTTACGTGAGATATGACAGGCTGTTTGTGTACTGAGAACCAAAGGCTGTTAGTGCCAGGATCTGGCTTTGGCATTACATTAGTACATGAGGCTAACATCTCGCCTCAAATTACACACATTTATCCCATGCTGATTCACACTGTTCTGTATGTCTATTTAAGAACAGATTGTGGTCTCACATGAACCTTGTATAGTTAACCACTGTGAGCACGTAAGGTGCAAAAGAATGCATTCAAAGGATATGTTGCTTCATTTTCAGTAGGACAGATATCGTTTGGGTTTCTGATGTGCCCTGAAAGAGAAAGGTAAGGTCAACATGCAAAAGCACTGTATAGGCATTTTAAGAGTACTTTAGTTGTGTGTGTTTTCTCTGCTGAAATACTCATTACTTGGGCAACATGCTTGTGATAGTTTAACTAAATAGGTGAAAAAAGATGCTGTTAGAACTGTTGCTCTGGGTTTTCTGGGACTTTCACATGACTTAGCATTTACTGACACCAGCACTGTGCTGCTGCCTTTGGTGGCTGCTTTATCAAAAATCGTAACATTGGGGGAAAAAGTTATATATTCATCATTTCACAGATAGCCCCCTGTAATCTGATTACAACAAACAGATGTCCCAGATAGATACTTGCTTTGGTGATGGATTTGCTTGGAATGCCTGGTGATAAACAACTGCTTAGACTTTGGTCTCCCAGACGTGCAATAATAACCCTCTGGCAGCATTTTTGCTAACCTGCTCCACAATAGGCAGCTCATATGACCACAGGCTTATCACTTGGGCAGTCTGTGCCCCTGTCCCATACAGCATTCTGTGCAGCATAGCCCAGTAGGCAGAGGGCTGCCCAGGGTGGCACTTGTGACAATAACAACTGTTGAGAGTGGCCAAATCCAGTAGAAAGTGCCTGGGGATTTCTCCTCCCCATTTTTTTTATTCCTACTTTTTTATTCCTACATTTGTAGCTCCATGCAGTAGCAAGGCTGAGCATGCAGTCCCATTAGGCACACATATACATGGTGCACACATGGGTGGCCACATGGAGAGTGATGCCAGGCATGGTACCAGGCCTGGTACTCCTCTCCAGGAGGTGAGGACTGACATTCACCAGCAGACCTACCCATAACCTCACTCTCCTGGTTCACAGCCAACCTCACATTCACAGGTCCCTCAAAMCCTGGATGAGGCCTTAAAACCACCCAGAGTCCAAGGGCTTCTTACCCAGTCATCATCTCCAACATGGGTCTCTCCCAATGCAGGTCTCCTGCTCGTGGGCAAGTCCAGCCTGGAGTTCACTACCACATTGCTCGCACACATAGCATAGGCGCACACACACGTACACAGAGAGAACTGAAGTCCGCTAGGGAAGGTAGTACACATGCTGGTCTCTCCCAGACGCTGACACTTCAGACACATGGGCCCTTGTGACCTGCCATCCCTTCTCCGTTTGCTGGCACTTAGACCCCCACAAACGCACATTGAATAGAGAGTGAGATGGTGGAAGAAAATAGGAGGAGGCAGTTTAGTACCAAGGCAGCTTCTTTTACCCTTCCTACCCCACCCATTCCCCACACTTGTTCCTCCAGGATCCACCGTAATCCCCACCTTCCTGTCTTTGGCCCTTCCCTTGAACATCCCATGATAAGTAACATGCATTCCGTCGGTCACCTTGAAAAATCTCATAGTAAGTTTTACACAATCCTACAACACCCAAAAACATCCCACAGCAAGTTTTCTCTTTCCCTTGAGACCTGTGGTAACCTCGTTTCTTCTGTTCCTCTCTCTCCTGGCTGATGTTCTCCAAGGCTTTGAGTTGCCCACCAACTAGTGAGCAACCTGCTCTTTGGACTTCAGTACTGTCTCTGCTACCTCCTGCTTGTTAGGGTCTGTGTAACTAGGTGTGGTTGATTACTTTTCCCATCTCTTGTCTTTGATTTTATGCTGAATAGCCAACCCCTCCACATATTCTTACACAGACATTTTTTACATGACACTACAATAGCTCAGGTTATGTAAAGGGAGAGAAACAACAACAAAAAAAAAAACAGAGAGGAAACACTTCACAGATGTCTACACACACAGCAACATACAATGGCTTCCACACATCTTTCCAGGGCTGCAAYGTTTCTGTGGAGTATGCAGGCAACATTTAAGGAAAGCAATATAGAAAATGCTTCCACGCATCAACAACAGGGTGTTAGTAGAGACAATGTCATTCTTATGAACCCTTTATCTAACCCAAGACACCACGGGGTCTGTAACCATAAAACCGTGAACAGTCTCAGAGCATGCACCCTGCTGAGTCAGCCCTTTGATTACACCTCCAGCTTGGATGGCCGTGGGAATCAGGGCTCAATGCTTAGTGAGGTTCAGGGCCATTCAAGGAGGAGGATGGGCACATGTCTGGAGGCAAGGTGAGCATGTCCCTGTCTCAGCAAGCACCTCCAATAGGACTAAAAAGGTAGCTTTCTCAGCTCTTACACAATCCCTAGGGAGCTGTGGTGGCATGGGCCCAGGTGTTCATGCTTTGACGTCCCATCACAGTACAAATGTGCAACTGGAGACAGGGAAGAGCAAAGGCCCAGGTAGCCCAAGTATATTTCACTGAAGGTAGGGTTGAGGCACACACTGCCCAGAAAGCCTACTGCTTTGAAGAGATACTGACATGTGCCCTTGCAAAAGGATGCTGAGTGCTTCAAGGGAAAGTGAGAAGCCACTCAGTGGATGACAGGAAAATGAAGAGCTAGAAACAGGTCTTGCTGCTTTGTAAAACAAAATTTTTATCAAAATTTTTACCCGAAGTGCTGTATTTATCGGAATGAAGATTATGATAAAGTGAAAAATCGTTGATACCAATTTTGATGCAGACTAAGTTAGAAAAAATAGAAAAGAAACCTGAGAGAGCTTTCACAGATTCTTCTTACACTATAGCTATTTGTTTCAAAAAATTATCATTTTCATACAAGCATCATTAACTATTCTTCCTGGCAACTAGTAAAAATCTCTGCTATTCAGAGATGCTCTACTGACAATTTCCAGCACTCTTTCCAAAAGAAACACAGCACAAACACTGAACCCGATCTAAGTGTGCATTATTTCTTCGCTCCTTTTCAGTGTTATTGACTACCTCTGCCCTAAGATAAAGGAGAAGTAACAATGCGTTTCTGACAAAAGTATTAAAAGGACAAACATTTCCTCTACCTCTAACAGCATTTTACCCATTCTGAAAAAGTAGCATGATAACACATCATCACATCTTCCAGGAAAAGATGAAAAAACGTATGAAAGCAAGCACAAAGTCCTCAAAGGAGGCATTGCAGCAGTTTTCCTGGGTAGTGGATGACATGACTTTTTATCCCAGAGTAAAGTGTAGACACTTCACAATAAAGCTGGAAGCACAAAATATCTGTAACTGAAGACAGATCTCCTTGAAAATCACACTGCAGAGGTTAAAACTCCCATTGCAAATTCAGCTCTATATTTATCCTGTCCAAATGAGCTGTAATGCTAGTAATTCTTAAGAAGCATGTTGCAGATACAAGCTGCTTAGGCCTCGTCCTGCTTGGTGCATCCACATTTGTGCTGTTCATAGAGGAGGTAAATGAAGTACAAAAGGTGTTCATTGAATAAAGACTCACAGAGTAAAAATGATGATGCTTTTCTCCAAGAATCTCTGTGCAGTGGCAGCTAACATCAACAGGCTTGTACTGTCTATTGTTAAACATGCAACTTTGTGAAGCTTTGAGGTGCTTTGGAAAGGTGAATGACTGACATGTGAAAATGGTTTAAGAGGAAGAGTGCTGTTTTTTTAATCTTGACCAGTTCCAGGCAACAGAATCCACAGAAAAATTATCTACAGCACCGGGACAGCCCAAATTTCCCTCTCAAGATGCAGGTGAGGAGCATTCAGTGGCTATTTTTCTCTTTACGCTAATTCTTGTACCAAACTAAAAAATTTACAAAAGCCCAGGACAAATGGAAGAGAAGGGATCAGAAAACCAGTGAGAGCCTTACAGAGGGGAAGGACTGTGTTGTCTGAGCACCTCTGTCCATTTGCATATCTTCAGGGATTGTAAAAACATTCAGTACAGCAGGGAAGAGGTACAGTCATTCCACTGTGGAAAGTATAATCACCAAGGCACATCGAGGTCTTTACTCGGTAAGATGGGAGGTGCACCTGGTACATTTCCTCCCAGCCCCAAAGGATATCACCAGCCTGAAATGTGGACCACCTCTAAGCCAGCTGATGCAACTATGCTGCAAAAAGGCTATGGCAGGGATATTTGGCAAAAGGTTTGACTTGCCCATGGTTTGTTTTCTTAGGAAAACAGCACTCCCTGTTACACCCAAGAATCGTAGTCCAAGCACTGGTAAACCAACACAAGCCAGCCAAGACAACAAGGCCGGCAAAAGACAGGCACACAGACAGGCTAGTACTCCAGCCTTTTTGGAAAATAAAGGTTTTTGTGACACAGCATGCTAGATATATCAAACACTATGGCCAGCATCCAAAAAAGTGGGTGTCAGATTCCTCTGGCATTGCCCTGAGCTTTTGCAGCTACTGCTGAATCACTGATGCTCCTATAAGCATTGTTTCCCTGTCAGTCTGGAAAAATACCTGGCGGTAGGATAAGAACAGACAAAATGGGAAGAAAACTTCCAAAACAAATCTGGATGCTCTCCAAATCATACAGCCATGCTATAATCTGCTGAATGGCTGAAATTATCATCCTTGATCTCCACCCATGCTCAATAGCCAGGGAAGCAATCTCCAAAGGCTGCTGCTGCCTAGAGAGCACACTCTTTCCTTAGGCGGCAGAGATCACTTCTCTCCCGTTGCACTCTCTTACATACCTTTGTGTGCAATCTAAGAGATGGGCAGAGAGCCACAACAGGAAACATAAATTTTACCCTGACACACAGAAATAGCCAAAATGTTTCCTTCCAGTCCCCATGGCATTTGGGTAGCGCAGGCCATTGTGTGACAGAACTTCTCGTACCTTTAGCTCATCTTCTGGGATTGGCAGCCTCTGCTCTGGCCATGCCACTGCCATAGCCAAGCAGAGATACTGTCCTTATTGCAAGAGGAGAAGCTGTGCTTCAAGCCACGCAGCGCACCCAGCACAGACAGAAAAGACAACCGCCAAATACAGACAGACAATCTGGCTCCACCAGGAACTCAGCCACAGATTCTTCAGCAGTACAAACCACACAGATTTAGGCAGGCTTGTTCACATCCACTTCTTCACCCATTTTCTTAATTTAACCTCACACAGCTGTCCTTGACCAGGAAAAGGGAGGTGGTGAACACAATGCGCAGTGCAAAGTTTGCACCTGCTTTTACCATCCAAGTTTGTGAGGGTTATGCTTCTTTCCAGAATAGCAGGAGGAAGGGGAAGATGGGAAGGGGGTTGGGGAGGAAGATGGGGCTGGGGATAGGAAGAGGAAGAGGGGAAGATTCCAGCAAGGTGGCTTATTCAGCACTTAAAAGCTAGGTGGAGTCCTTCTAGCAATATGATTTGAAGTATCATTCACTAGAAAGCAGCATATCTGAGTACTTACTACATAATAATTTGGCCCTCTGTTGTGGCGATTCATTCAGATGTGGCCAGCATTCAGATAAAGAAAAAATATTTCTAAACTTGAAATTAATACCAGCCATGAACAATCCCAATCCAGCTGCTGAAATTGTACACTGAAGCAAAGTGAGTTGTGTTGGATCCCATCCTGCCTTCAAAATCCGCTCAGCTACTAGAAATGTGTGCTTAGAGGTGTAAGCCATACATTTAGCAGCTGACACAGACTGGCAGTAAAAAAGCATGCTGCCAGCCCAGCAAGGGAAGGCAACAGTCATTAGCCATTGCCCTCTGACTGAAGTGAGAACAGGTACCTGCCTTCTCTTTTTTCACCTGTGTGATCCCTTGGGTCCCCAGGACATGGGTCTTCCTGCCTGTAGAAAAGAGCCCCACAGTCAGGCTGGAAGAGCCAAAGCCAACTCACTGCCTCGATGACCATCCCTGGGGTCCTCACACACTACCAGGGGAAAGCTGGAGCGTAAGCACAGCTTCAAGCTGCTGTAGTAAAGGATCTTTTATGAGAACGCAAAAATTGCCACAAAGATCATGACCTTCGATATTCAGCACCACTGAGCCTTCCATTTCATGGAGGATGGCTAAAATTCCTGACAAACACACACTCTTAGTTCAGTCATGAGCAGCTTGGCATTGGTGAATACAAAATGCTCCATCTCCTGAAAATGAATTGTTAGATGTAAGACATGGAGGAGGAATTCCAACTACTTCAGAAACATGTGTAGGATACCTGCATCACTGTAGGATAACATTGCTAGGTCATCAGACTTAAGTTTTGTCCTTCAGAGGTCTGCATACGCATGCCAGATCCTTTCAAGAGCCAATGGCACACATCCTCCTGGCCTTCTGCCAGACCTGGATTCAACCTCCAGTGCTCACTGGACTTCATGTTGGATGTTCATGTCCTGTGTGAATGTGGCATTCATTATCAGGATGAGCAGTGTAAGGCACATCGTTCACTCACCACACCAGGCTCCTCAGAGTGACTGGCAGATCTCTCATTGAGAAAAATACGCCAGAGAGGGCCAGTTGCTTTTCATGCCTTTCAGGGCTTGCAAAACATTGTTACGGAGTCGTTCAGCAGGAGGAGAGAGGCCATGGTGTAGCTATTCAGTTAGAATGATGGCTGCCTCCTTAGAACATTTGCTCTCAAAACCCACTTTCACCCCTCAGATGTTAATTATATATAAAAGGACAGTGACTCTCTATGTCCCCTACATGGAGTTGATGGTATTTATTCCCCATCTTGTCTCCTTGGCAGACAAAGGCAGAGAGAAGGAGGAAGCATAAGCAAAATTCTCCCAGGGCACCTGGTGCTCCCAGCAACTGAAAGACAGTAAAGGACATGTTTCAGCAGAATAACAGCAGTTTGAGTGCTGCCCTGCAGCATAGTCACTGGGAAGGTGGGAGAGAGTGGTGTCACTCTTATGGCTCTAAATGCAGCAGTTGTCCTTGCAGAAAAGCTCTGCTACTGGGTGGAGGAGTCCTATCCAACACACTCTGACCAAATTTTCCTGTACATTGCTGAAACGCATGTAAGATGGTCGCTGGTGGTGAGAAATGTCTTCTGAATTGCAGAACCACATATGCAAACATGGTGGCTTGTGAGTAATTATTCCAATGAGTTCCCGCAAGAAACTCTCAGTGCAGCTAAGAAATCATAATATTTCTTCTTAGGGACAAAGGCATGTGCCCCCTTCCTCACTCTCACCAACACACACACAAAGACGTCATATTAACATTGCCTTTTCCACATGAAAGGAGAGCTGAGATTGTTTACTGTTGTGCATCACTCAACACCTTGCTTATTAGCAAACATATTCTCTCCAATTTGTCTTTTTGTTTTTCAATAATGTACGCAGCTCCCAGCCCCTCCTTTTTTTCTTCACTTCTAAACAAACAATAGCTTTTGTAGACAGGAAGAGAATAACAACAGTTAAGTGCTTACTTTTAATTATACAGAGGCTATATTCCTACTTAATATAAAAGTATGAGCCATTGTTCTCAAAATCTGTTTCAATTCCCCAAATATCTTAATTATAGTTTACCACATTCATACCAGGAACAGTCATTACTTCTCAGAGGCACTTTTGAAAGCTAATCCTTTAACCTGTGTCTCTTACGAGCAAAGGAAAATGCCTGCTGTTTTCTTGCACTTGCCTTTAATTATGTATGATGAGAACATATGAAATCATATGGAAACATTTACAAGCCTTTTTCCACAGAAGTTGCCTGCATATCTAAGATTTATGTTCTGTTTGCCATCCACAAAGGAGGATTTTATCAAACAAGCCCCCCTGCAAGATGCAGTAGGATCCATAAGGAGAGGAAAAAAAAAAGGGTTCACAAATCCCTCCATACTGTGTTGTCCCAGTTTCGGCTGGGATAGAGTTAATTTTCTTCCTAGTAGCTGGTATAGTGCTGTGTTTTGGATTTAGCATGAGAAGAATGTTGATAACACACTGATGTTTTAGTTGTTGCTAAGTAGTGCTTACACTAGTCAAGGACTTTTCAGCTTCCCATGCTCTGCCAGGTGCACAAGAAGCTGGGAGGGAGTGTAGCCAGGACAGCTGACCCAAACTGGCCTAAGGGGTATTCCATACCATGTGATGTCATGTTCAGTATATAAACTGGGGGGAGTTGGCCAGACGACAGCGATCGCTGCTCAGGGACTGGCTGGGCATTGGTCGGTGGGTGGTGAGCAACTGCATCGTGCATCACTTCCTTTGTATATTCTTCTATTATTATTATTATTATTATTACTACTACTACTACTATTATTATTATTATCGTTATTGTTATTGTTACTACTATTTTACTTTATTTTATTTCAATTATTAAATTGTTCTTATCTCAACCCACGAGTTTTCTCACTTTTACTCTTCCTATTCTCTCCCCCATCCCACTGGAGGAGGGGGAGTGAGTGAGCGGCTGTGTGGTGTTTAGTTGCTGGCTGGGGTTAAACCATGACATGTGTCCATACATACAAGGTAGAGGATAAAAGACTGGACCCTTTGGCCAAGAGAGATTGGGCAACTTRACCCTGGATGCAGCAAATCCTCATTTTATGTGTAAGGTGGGTTTCAGCATCCCTCCTGCTGAACTCTAAAAATTGAGTTAATTTTACCAGGAATGCTGCTGGCCTAGAGAGGYCATTGTGCTTTCTCTGTTACTTTTAATTGCAGGAGTGATTTGAGTTAGGCAGGGTGCAACCGAACAATCCTATATGGCTAGCATGGGGCTGCACACCAGCTGCACCATGATGATCAACAGCTCTTTCAGCCTTGCTGGTAATGACTATGTCAGAAGGTCAGTGCACTCCATCCCTCTCTTTCTCTACCTCAGATTTTAATACTCCTTCCCTTTGCAAGGAGTTAAGTAACAGGGCTTCACTCCAATGTATGGCATAACGTGACACATGTGACAGCAAAATTTGCTCTGCACACGGCAGGAAGTGCTCAGGCCTCTGGAGTTGCAGAAATAAGCAAGCAGAGCCTAGCAGGACTCTTTCTTGCTAATGTTACAGCAGGCTAGAAGCAGTCCCTGCATTCTCCACAGCTGTGGAGGAATTGATGGTGAGGCAAACTACACACACAGAGCATCTTCAAGAGCTGTGCATACCCATGCTCAAATGCGCCTTAACAATCTGACCAGAAAAGGTGCGACAGATTAACTGGCTGTGGGCAGCATGTGATTTCTGAAAGTTCATAACCCCATCCAATTAAAAACAGCGCTTCTGCAGAAAGTCTCCAAAGGCAGGGCTCCTCAGCGAAGCTGACTTCCAGTCTCCTATCCTAGCTGTTTATTCCAGGGACCTATTAACAAGCACAGGAGGATTTTTTCTGCAGTTGCGGAAAGCAGATTTCGTCATTCTTGTTGAAGTCGGAGAAGGGCAAGCTGTGCCGAGACTTCAAAAAGAGTCACCCAGAGAAATCACAAATGTTTGTTTGGGGAGGTGATGAAGGAGCAGGCTAGAAGCAGAAAGTAAGTGTGAGGTCAGGTCATCTTTATTAGACTAGGCCAGTGTCAGCCCTGTCAAAATACTGCCTCTACTTTCATGATATGAAACACTGGAGCTATGCCTTAATTGCAAAACAGGTTCTGTTTCAGATAGGAGGTCTTCTCCAAATAAACTGAAGGGTAAGGTGTACTGACTAAATTTGCATGTGAGTGGAAATCCAAAAGTTTTGCCACTTTGTATGACAGGATCCGGGCCATGTGATCCAGACATGGTCAGAAAACAATCCTACCTTGCCACCACCTTCTTGGATACTCAAGCCCACAAGCAGCCTCTGGCACTGTCATGGTGACAAGCTCCCACAGCATGACAGAAAGGTGTTGCTCCTCTGTCAGGCTTGGTTACAGCTTGCCCAAGGATGGATGTTGCTGGGCTGCACCTATTATTTTGGTGGTTGCTCATTGTTGACAGCACAAAAATCTGACCTGTTCTGCAGTAAATGTGTCTCCAAGAAACTCCCGCTGTAAATCAGTGTCCTTCTGCAATACGAGCTTGCGGGGCAGCTCTGACCCCACCACAACTGTCACAAGCACAGCAGTGATGAGGAAGGTGAGGGCAGCTCTCCCTCACTGCAGACTACCTGCCTTACCCTCCCAGGGCCTGGGAACAATTATTCACTGACCTTTTTAGAAATATGTTTTAATGCAGGAGAAGACATGTTAAAGACATGTTATCTCATCCTTTCCTTTTCTCTCTCTCAGGAAATTGTGTTCTTTCAACATTTTCTGATTGCAGACTTTCTCACCTTTAATTGCTCTTTTTTCCTCCTGTGGACTCTCCAGTTTGTTTCTGATTTCCTAAAAGGAGACCTCATCAGTGCTGAGTACAGGACAATAATTGCCTTCTCCACTGCAGACAGAGAACTGATCTGCTGTTAATTGCACTAAGTTAACCACTGCTGGCACATTAGGAGGAGGAATCGGCCCCTGTGCTTTACCACCAGCCTCATTGTCATCAGTTGTGAGCCCACAGAGGTGGAATCAGAGGAGAAACACGACAGACAGCAAAAGGGGCAGGTATAGAGAATAGGTGCAGTGCTTTGTGAAGTGATTAAAAGGGAATGAGAGCATTAAAATGGGAGACAGACAAGCCCAGCCCCAGAATAGGTGTGCCTGCCAGAATAGAGGGCAGTGAGAAGCTGTCCTGCTTGGTATACCAGAGAGGCAGAAAGGAAAAGACAGATAAAACCACGTTCCTTGGTTTTAAGCAGTTCTCCATTTATCAAGATCTCACACCTGCCTGCTTTGGTGCTTGGGGCTTGGAGTTTGGGGGCTTTTGTTTAACATTCTTCTCTGAGGGCACTGAATTAGACACCACACTGCTGCAATCCCCAACATCCATATGGAAAGAGAATCATTCTGGTGGGAGATATCTGGAATTCTATTTTGGTCATGTCGCATTTGACAACACAAGGAGATGTCAGAAAGAAAAAACAAAATGCCTGCCTGCATGGAGAGGTACTAGGGGGGAAGCAGAATACAAAGCAACTGATTCAAAGTGGAGAAGTAGGAGAGTTATCAGCAAAATGAAAATCCACATCTTGCTTAAAGATAAATCTATGCTGACAGAGGATAGAGAAAGAGGTGGAAGTTCCATGAACATTCAGAGGAAGAAGGACAGAAGAGGACAACAAGACAAAGAAAGGATCAGCTTGAGACACGGGGAGGGTATTCAGGAGAGCACAGAGTTCTAAGCACCACCAGGCAATAGAAATCTTAGTGAAGATGGCAAGTGCCAGTCACTGAGCACGTTTGGATACCTAAGCACTTCTGCTGTGTGTGTCTACATGGAAGATGAACTTCTCTGAAGAGTGTTAAACCATACATTCCCTGCTCCCACAAGCAAAAGACTGCTAGTATCAAGAAGCTCCAACCGATGCCATTAACCTCTGTCAAAAAACATTTCCTTTCCTTGGGGAAGTAATCTGTGAGCAGCAAGGTTGAGGAGAGTTAACTGAGTCCTACCTGTGAATCTCTTGTACTCTTGGTTTGTGTGGGAGTCTCACAATCACGTCAGTTCCATTTTTAGGGTTTCTATATCTTCTGCATTTCATACTGTTGCTCAATAATTGTCAGTATGCAGTTTTGTCGGGAAATAATACTGTTTATTCTCTGAGAGACTTTGCATGTTCTTCTTCATATTTTATAAGCTTCCATTCTGAGTCACTAGTACCTAAGGGACAAAGGCAAAGGGAATAATGTGAGGAAAAAATAAAGACAGTTGTTTGACATTACATTTAGTTAGCAGAAGGAATTACTCTCAGCAATTTAAAGCTACATTCTTTATTTTGTGAACCTGTTAAAAGTTTTTTTTCAGGGCTGCTGAGAAAAACAGAAAATTAGAAAAGGATATTTTCTATTTATATACCTAACATCCCTTCTGTAACAGGGGACAGCTCAATGCCAAACGGAAACAGCAGAGCAGGTGTTGGAGAAGCAGTGTAATGACTTGAAAATATTTATGCACACTTAACCACACTAGGCCATAAACTAGCAACTATAAAGACTAGTGCAGAGTGACAGGTGTTGTGTGAGGACAAGGACTGGATAGTTTCTGTGGTATTTCAGATAAGGCTTCCCGCAGTCCTGCTTTTGATAAGGTTCAGGCATGGGCAAGTAGGTAAAAATCTTTCTTTGCACACTAGGTGGAAGTGAAGCCCTCCCAGAAGGTTCATACACCCAAACGTTATGGACGGTCTCTGAGCCATGGTCAATGTCACACACCAAACTGTGATTGAGCAGAAGCAACACAGCCAAACATCCTTGCTCAACTCCAGTCTCACTGATGTAAGCAAAACCATGGCTTTACCTGTTAGGGCATCTCTTTCAGCACTACCTCTGACTGGGACTCTGAGTGTTTCTGATTCTTACATGCTTCACTGTCCAATGAGCTTCTCTTCAGTTACCACATTTAACACTAAACATGGTCAGATGCTGCATCAGGATCTCCTGCATATCTCAAGTTGCTTAATATTTCACCCTTAACGTCATACTGAGCCCCCAAAACTGTTTTGACTCTTATCACTTCTTCCAGAAAAGCCTCCCATCTTCATTCAAAGACATCACAAGAGAGACACCATTTCTTTCATGGCTTTGTTCCAACATGGTTAAAAACACATACACCTCTCTTCTAGCCTGAAATTCCAATCTGACTTCTAACTATTAGTTCCCTGTATGTGTTTCTTTTCTATACCAAAAGCACCCTTCTGGTACTTGTGCTCTAATGTCACTTGTGGGGAGGGGACAAATGACATCTCTTGAATGCTTTCCAAGCTTGCCTGCACAGGGACTGTCGGGCAAGATGATTTGAATTAATGCTTAAAGTGACGTTCCTTTTGGAAATCTGCAGTCAAACTGAAAGGGACTTCAGTTAAGTTTTGCTTCCTTTTCTGGGGGAAAGAACTATTTTATAATGAACTAAGGTCACACTTTCTGAATGAGGACCTGTAAAAAGCAACCAGCAGAGCTCAGCCTTTCTAAAATTCATACCTGCAGCTAATTCAAACAATATTTCCAAACACTGCAACAAAGGAAAGGCCCAATTTTTGCATTTCAAGACAGTTTTTGCCTCTCTCTCCCCACCCCCCTGACTCCCCCACCATTATCCCTTTTCTGCAGTATTTCCTGTGTTCATGGACAAATGCTGTATTCCTGTATTGAATTTTCAGCATCATGTTTCTAGTCTTCATTTCTCAGTTGCATATATCTCCGAAGACAACATTAGATCCACCTCCTGTGGCATCGACTGCATGTTCATATTTCAGCTGTTTCATCCACTCTGATCCCCAGACTACTTTCCAAGCTGCAATCCCACACTCTGTAGGTCAGGCCACCGTTCCCCGTCCATACATTCACAGCCTTGCACTGAACGGTACCAACCCATTTGTCTTCAAACAGCCTGCTGAATAATCCTAATTGCTCCTTTTGTACAGCAGTTTTTGCCCCTGGTTTTGCACTCATTGTGCCTGACACTGTGTCAACTGCATTTTACAGTGAGTTTGTATTTTGTTTCAGATACTGGGAAAGATACAGAATAGGCTTAATAGTAAATTTTATAGAACACACTAAAACAACCCATATTTATGATAACTTCCCTTAGAAACTACTTGTGTCTGCTAGCCAACTCTTAGTGCCTACACACTTCAGTGTCGAATAGCACGTGTTTCTGTATCAGAAAGATAATGATATACGATCAAAATCATTACAAAGAATTTTATACCTCCATAGCTGCCTTCATCAACCAAACTTATAATCTGAAGGAATGAAATAAATTCTGTTTGACAAGTCCTATTTTGCATAAAACTATGTTGACTGACATTAATTATATTCCCGCCCTTTATTTTTCTACTAATTGAATCCTGTATCCATTTTTCCATTATTTTGCTTAGGAGTGATGTCAGGTCAACTGGTCTATAATTTTCTGGGTCATCTTGTTTACCTACTAATAGCCAGCTTCCAGTCTTCAGATATTTCATCAGTGTTCCAAATATTTTAATAGAATTTTTTTTATACTATCAATAAAATATTTTCTTTTTCAATGAGGGAGGGGGAGTTGCTTCTTTCTTTCTTTTGAGATCATGGGAACAAATTACTAGACTGCTGATTGAAAAACCCAGTCGATTTATCCTTGGTTTCCAACAGAGTGAGCAGCATTTCATGCTGCTTCTTCCAAGCACGGAAGATAGAAATAACTGGAATACTTTTACCTCTCCTGCATTATCAACATCTTTACCACTCCCATGTAAGAACTTATTGGCCTTATATGTCCCAAACTTCCTTGGTCCAGCTAGGTATGAAATTTCTTCTGATGACTCTGGCCTTCCTTGTTAACTTTTTTATCCCTCAAAATAACCCACTTACACAGTGTTGCCTATCTTCCTCCCTCTCCCATCCATTTTTTGTCTTCTGTTTTATCTTCATCTGCAGCCCTCACTCATTGCCATTAAGAAAGACTCTGACACAAACCATCCTGAATTCACAGCTTTCAGGGCCAGTAAATATCTTTTACTGAGATCACCACACACTCATTAACAGCACTCTTGTGCTGATCTCCAGTCCTGGATGGTTCTTAAATTTGCTTTGCTCTTTCCCCTCTTATCCACTAGCAAAAATATACTTTCCATGCAGAATTATTGCATGTGCTTTTCTATGTTTTTCTCCCCTCACTCCATAAAAAGCCACACTCTCCCCTGACACACACACAGCTGCACACCCTCTCCCTTACATCTGTTCTGGCATTTCCTTGCTCTGTCTCCCTCTCCATTCCCAGACTCAGTATCAGCCCTACATATGATTTCAGACTCTCGCTCACCCTCTCTGTTGTTTCATTCACACTCCCTGCCACCCCACAGAGATGCTGTGATGCAGAGAGACATTATTTCTACATGCAGCAAATCCCAAGCGTGGTACGCTCCTCTGCTCATCTCACAGAAAACAATAAGGCTGGCAACTTAGTGTCTTTGCAAGAGCTTTGCAGCTGATGTGAAAGAGCTATTCCAAAAGTGTCTTTGAGGAAGCACAAGATGGCTCAACTTAACTGGCATTGATGTTATTGCTCTATGAAATGAATGAAAATTATTTTAGGAGCTTTCTGTGTTTTCCCAAAGTTTAAGAATGAGGTGTGGAATATTGCTGTTTCAGAAAGAGGAGGTTTGGGAGACACTGTGCAAGAACATGACAAATGGCACCTAAAGATAGTCTGTGAAGATAGTGAAGATATAAATATCACATTTGGAGGCTTTTTCTTTAAATGATTCCCAACATTGACTTACAGATATATCTCCCAAGGCTTTGATTGCTGCTGTGGAGACACATTTTGGTGATGAAACCAGTATAAAATATGTATGTATAATTTTTAAATCTAGATTTTAAACTTCCTAGTATAGAAAATTCATGTTCTCAGAGGATTCCGCATTGAGCCTTATGACTTGCTTGATGTAACTCATCTGAACTCTTGGCTGAGTTTGAGCTTGGCTTTCAGTTCTGTAAGGACTATGAAGACCTTTCATGAAAGTTCATGCCCAAGTACATAATGAAAGGACACCAGCACATCAGTTTTTTTGAGAGATCGTGTAAGTAATTAAAAATCATAACCATTTCTTTCTGTTTTTCTTGGAAATTACCAACCTTCCAGCAGCTTTGGCTCACCACTAAAATTCACTCTCCCAAGATCCCATTCCTAGCAACTGGGTTTTACTAATTTCTTATCTCTGGACCTTCGCATCTCTGCATACACGAGCCTTCCGGGTTCTGGTAAAAGCCAACTGTGGTTAGTATCTCAGTGCAGCTCTTACAGACTCTRTGTGGTAGCTCTTGTGTCATGGGATAGAAAGGTAGTTTATGCAGAGTAAAGCAGGGGGAAGTGGTTCAGCCCACCACACAGACCCTGTTCAAGTGCCTCGAGGAACTGGTCTGTTGTGTTGGTTGATACTTTTAAAACCTGTTCTCTCAATGCCTTAATCCTTCTATTAAGAAAAAGTGATACTTCTGTTTGCAAAGGCAAGAGCATAAACTGTCATGCCCCACCAGAGACATGCAGGGTCACCACTACTGACTGATGCAACACCTCTGTTACAGGCCTGTGTCAGGAAAAAATCAGGGACTATGGCTTGTAGCAAGAGCCCAAAGGCTTTCAGCTGGGACCACCAGAGCACRTAGAGCTGGAACATGGATGAGAATAAAATGGTAACCCTGGCAGTGACTTGCAAGTGCATACTGCAGTATTTAATCCTCTAACATTATGTCTGAAGCTTGTCCTAGAAGGTGACATTCATCTCCACACAAACCACCTTTCCAGAGGTTACAGGGCACTTGCAGGGCCTGTGACTTACATGATGGTGGTGCCTTGCAATGGAGTACCACACAGTGACGGCTGACCTGCTTGGGCTGAGCCAGCTGCAGAAACAGGCACAGATGTTGCTGTGCCAGTGATCCCCTTGCCCTAAGGAGACCTTCTCAGCAAATCCTGATTATCTTGGGTGTATGCTGTGCCAATGTGACCGCTTCTCTCCCAGAAGCCAAGGGACCTCCCACCACACACAGGGAGGAGCAGAGTGCTGCCTGCAGATGACTTCCCTTGGAGACCTCTGTGCAAGGCAGCACTGCACAGCCTGCGCTGATCAGCAGGCTTCGTCTGGAGGGTTTCAGCAGAGACCAAATGATGTGAAGGGCTGTCCCCTGTGTTACAAATGGTCTTGTATTAACAATACTCCTGGCAGATGGTATTTCTGAATGCCTTGCTAACAGTTCAGGGAGGCACATCCTGGTCTGGAATAGGGGTAAGAAATTGCAAAGATCCTGGTTAAGTGTTTGTAAAAGGCAAGTGCCAGTACCAAAAGGTTCCAGGTCTGCTGCAGAACAAGCAGTGAAGTTGCCTTTTGTCACTGGCATCATGTTACAGTAAATCCAGTCCCAGGACCTCAGGCAAATCTGCAGAGTCCAGTCTGTTTGGGGACTTCCACAGAGTCTCAGATCCCTTTCTCTCTGATTACAAGAACCTCTTCAGCAAGAATCTCTCAGGTCATTTTTCACATAAATGTCATTCTGGTTAGATCCTGTGGCAGACACTGAGCAAAAAGGTGACCCCCACCCCTAGCAGTTCTCAGCTTCGTTTTAGCTGAGAAGCTGTTACATCTCAGCCTCTCCCACTGGCTAGCTGCTATTTCTAACCTGTCCAGTGCTGCATTATGTCAAAGGCCATTATTTATTCAGAAGAACTAAGGGTGAGATAGCATCCCAGTTCTGTGACAGGGATCAATAGGTGCCTTTTGATGGCAATTTTTTTTTTTCTTTTTAAGGCCTCAATTCTGAGCACTTAGAGAATCATTTCTAATGCTGCACCATTAGGGATTGTTAAAAACATCAAAGCAGCACTAAATGATCTATTAAAAAACACTATTGTTGCAATTGCTATTATGCTAATCTATGTATGATCTTGTTATTTTACATAGTCACAAACTCCCAAAGCTAAAGAAAGCTAACTGCATTAAGACAAGGAAAATAGAGTTTCATGGAAAATTAGTTACCTGTTAGTATGGATAGTTTCATTTTCTGTCTTTATCTTAAGTTTGCAGGCCAATGGCTTCTTTCTCTTAGCTGCTTCTGGGAAACAAAACGAGGTGCAACACAGTCAATTATAAACAGCTGCAGATCTCACTTTCCCCTCGAAAAGAGCAACCACCACAAAAATCGCTCCACACAAAACAGCCACCTTGTTCCTTGGCCAAGTAAATCAAAACATCCACAACTACTACTACTACTACCACTACCACTACCACTACCACTACCACTACTGCTATTACTAATCTAATAAAAAGTGCCTTATACTGGTGGAATCAGGCAAGAGAGGGCAAAGTGCAGTTTATTTTGGAAAAAAACAAAACAACCCAAAACCCACAAAAGAAGACCAAAGGGAGAGGGACTAATGTTGTAGTTTTGGAAGCTGGTGCAATACAAATCCAATCAAACCATTCGGCAACCCTGGGAAAGCCAGGGGCATCCTCGGATCTCCTTGAAAATCATAAGGGTTCTCAAAAATGAGTGAACAAGCTCAGAAGTCAGAACAGCATCAGCTACACAAAAGTACAGGTATATACTTTTACTATCCTATCTTTAAAGAGAATAACAGAAAGAAAACAATGGAAAAAAAGCAATTGCATCAGATTAAGTTCTGTATTTAATAGAGAGAAGAGATGGTTACCACAAGGACAAGGGAGTAAGTGTTTACCCTCTGCTAATTGAATCTTTTCTATTAGGTATTTTCCAGTAGAATATACATTAAAAATCCCTACAAACCACACAATAATGAGGATGGCTTTTTTAGTGCCAGGAGTATGGAGACACCCCAGAGGAAGCTCAGCTGTTCCTTAGACAGGCTGCTACCTATACTCACAAAAGAGAGACTGCCAATAAATATTGTGAAGGCAGAAAATCCAGAGTACACAAATTCTCTTGTACCAGGCAGAGCTGGCAGCAGAACCTCGGAATAAGGCAGCAAATAAGAGAAGCTTCAGGCTAGTGTCTGCTTTTTTTGGGGTCTGTGAAAGGACTCTGCATGTAACTGAGAGTGAATCAAAGCTGTCCCATCATTACTGCTCCCACCAGTATATGAACCTGCAAGCCAAAGAGGGCAATAATTGTTTTGTCTCCAATACATAATGAAAATAAGGAGAAACTTGAACATGAACGTGCATGAGATGGCACTCTGAGGGGGTKGCAGGAGGAGGAGGCGGGAAATAGGCACTGATTTGTGTTAGAAAGTTGCCTGTAGCATCGCTCAGGCAGTGAGAAGATTGGTTCCCCTGGGAACTCCATTCCAAAAGGGTCAGGACGGAGGGGCAATATCCTACACTGTGCAATAGCAAAACCAACTAGAACTGCTCTCAGGAGAAAAAGAAAAACAGCATTGCTCTCAAGAAAACAAGCAAACACACAAAACCCCGGGTTCTTCCAGAACTGCAAACCCTTCCAGATTAAAAAAAGCCACACATCCTGAGGCACCTGTATGCACACCTGGGAGAATGGCAGCTCTTGCCCAGGAAACAGGGCCACGCACCCACAGCTTTGTCAGCGGGGTGCGGTGCAGGACAGCCGGGCTTCATGAGCAGCAACCCAGAGCAAGGACGCTGATCTGAGAGGGACACTGATGTTAGATGTGCTGCCCAGCTGTAGGCAGACACATGAGGCTGTTGCCCGGTCTTCCACGACAGCTGGTGGGGAGACGCGGCTCTCCCCACTGCAGGGATGCAGCAAACTGCCTGCCGCTACCCACTGGCTACAAAGACAGCCTGAACAGGTAGCTCAGAGCCTGCGTGGTGCTGTAGTCAAGCACAGGTGAGATAAACCCCAAACCTGCAATCTCCCTGCTGCCCCCCTACAACTCTTCCTCTCAGAGTCAAGGACAGCAGGGAGAAATACAGTGATTGTTTCCTTCCTGGCCCCAGAACGGCAGCCCGGTCCTGGCCCACTACAAATAGGTAAATACCTTGTGTTGTCATTTAACAGTCTGGGATTAAGGCTGCAAAAAGAAACATAAATTGGGAATTAAAGGCTGAGATTATGATCCTATTACCTGGGATGCAACCTGTGATCCCTTAACTAAAGGAAGAGTAACTGTCAGGGGTTTACAGGAGATGGTTGTTATTGGTCAGACTTAACCTTTGCTTTACCTGTTTCTCAGCACTCAGCAATAACATTGCATTAGTGTATTTTGGTATTTAATTGCAGAACTTATTTTATTTCTATACTAATTATACTATATTTCTTTTTAATTTATCTTACAATGAAATGCAATAATTTTCTGTGATATTCCTCCCACTGCTTAACCTACTTAACAAATTTCAACTCCCTGCAACATAATGCATATAAAATTGATTTTAATTTCAAAAACAGTGAAAGCATTTTTATTCTTTGCATTTTTATTGCAGACATTTTAGATATTTTTCACATACTGGAAATCAATAATGCATGGTCTGAGATCAAATACAAAGCTATGATCCTCCCGACTGAGCAGTTTTGCTTTTAAATTCTTAAAACGTAATATCAAGGGAGATAATCAGTTTAAAAAAGATAAAGAAAGAGAGAGTCTTTTGTTTCTAATGTGTTATTTGATCCAAATCTTCATTTAAAAAATAAATTGGCCAGGTGCAGTATATATTCTTAAGCATTAAGCAGCCAAATGTCCAGTGATTTCTAATGCTTAAGAATATGTACTGCACCTGCAATAGGCAGGTTTTTAGGAGATTAAAAATTGAAGTGCTTTACTTCCTACAGCTGAGGATAAATATTGCAGTACTCTACAGCAGAAATGCAGGAGCCAACACTGGAATTGTAAGAGCATATAGTAGGTTGAATGGGGAATAGGATCTACCGTGACAGATACAATATGCACTCACACATTTCTGGAACAAATATATGGACCAGACAGACGGTGAGAAGAAAAAACGATGAAGTATTTAAGAACATCTGCTGACTGGCACTAAAGTCAAGTGAAACATTTAGGTTGCTGAAAACCCTGACCTGAGTCTAGTCTACTAGATAACATCAGCAATAAAATATGTGTGTCCCTGTATGGAACCAGGCTGGAGTACAAGGGAAAAGAGCCAGGAAAAATATTTTGCAGCCTTGTTCTGCATACCTGTGCACTTGTCACTCAGGCACTTGCTATGCACAAAGCTGCTATTAGCAGAAGTGCTCAGTCCAGCCTTGCTCCTGATTATTTTCCTATTTGAATTTAAATCAGCACCCTAAGAAAGGACAGGACAGGCATCCTTGCCCCTGCCTTCAAAGAAGGAAGGACATGCAACCTCCAGAAACAAGTGTGGGAAACACCCAGCTGATGCCCTTTTCTACAAGTGACACCTACCATAGTCTTGCCTTGGGCAATAATTTAGCCTAACATCCTTGGGCATATACAAAGGGCTCAGAAAACAAAAAAATGTCATCTGGACCACAGCTGGGTTTTTGAGCCCAGAGCTGAGATGAGGTTCCTTATTGTGGACTCTCTGTCTGCCTCTGAAAAAACAGAGCAGGCCCACTCAAAATTTTCCTCTGCTGGACTTACTGTTTTTAATTTTAAATGTGGTCTGATAAAAAAAAATTCTGGACCTGCACTTGGGAATGTTTTCAGAAAGTTCTGCTTTTTTGACCAGCATAACGCTTCAGCCAAGCGAGTTAGTACTTGGTTTATGCTGTTGTTTTTCCCACTTCACAGGTTCTTCCAATTGCACACTTTCCTTGCTTACTGCTGAAGGGAGAGCTCCCTGCTCTGCCTTCCAGGGAAAGGAGCCCCTGACGGGAAAGCAAGCTGCAGAATTGTAACGGATGAACAGGGAAAAGGGTGGGCACAGGACACGTTGTCTATCACATGGGAAATGCACTTTGGTAGCCTGACCTGATAGTTTAAGTGGACTCCCAAGCCCAGCTGGACGTCCTCTGAGAATGGCCTCCAAGTGACCACCTTACTATTGCTGGTTTCGTCACATTCAGAAATAAATATTACTTAGTGTTCATCCAGGATTATCGTATTTCTTTTCTTCAGTTTCACAACTTGCCAACTGGGGAAGAAAAAGAAAGTCAGGATGACAAAATCTTCACTCTAAACGTGACCAGTTTCATCACAGATGTGGGGACTTTTCACATTGCAGCCACACAGAAAGTGAGAGWCCTTAGCAACGGTCAGAGAAGAGCTAGGTGCTCTCTAGGGTCCAAGTAGGCAGGGTCTGCTCTCTCCTTGCTGACAAGGCAGAAAATCCCTATGAAGGATTATGCCTCTTCTTCTGATAGGTGCCATTTACTGAACAGGAAGCAGCAGAAATCTCACAAAAAGGGCCAGCAGGTCAAGCCCAAGAGCAGGCTAAAGTTTTGAAAGCAGTAGGGTTTGCTGCAWCAAGTTCTTTAGATGGACCGCCTGGAGATGAACTTGCACCTTGCACCTTGATGATCAGAGCTGCAACCTGAAGTATTGGCGTGGCAATCCTTGTAACAGTACCAGGATAAACCCTAACTGAGAGTAGTAACATGTGGAGGTTACCTGCTGTGCACGACACCAGAGTAATGCATCCCAGCACTAACCCCTGCAAAAGCACTGGCCTTCCCGAGGGTTTGGCAGCGCCCTCAGCAGCACCAGTTCCTGAAGTCTGCACAGTGGAGAGGAAACCTCCGGTGCTTTACGTTACTAAAGCAAAGGGAGGAAAAACAGAGAAGTGTGAGCGCTTAGGAGAGAAATCCCTTTCCGCTCCAGCCCCAAGCCCATGACTTTTAACAAAGTCTTACAAATCTGGAGAGACATAGCCATGGTTTTTGAACAGTAGGGATGTGTAACTGATAACCTTCATCCCCCCAGACTCAGAACAGGGGGCCAAAGAGCTGAATAAGTGATTATTGAGTCATTAAGGTGTTTCTCTGTAGGCCTATTTTCTCATGTTTTTCTAAAGTTTCCAGTTTTTGCTCATGACTGCTTTACAGTTACTTGGCATTCTGAAAAAAACATGATCCTCTTTCACCAAAAGCTAGCAAGGAGCTTCTAGCAATGAGAATTTAGCAATTAATTATATGACCACCATCCAAAGGCTTTCACAAGATCAAGCTAATACTCTCTCTTTTTTTCCTTTTGCAAATCCTTGTCTTGATTCTAATTTACTTCTTCAAGAATGTTTTTATTAGTTCTGTGTTTGACTTCCTACAGAAAAACCATAAAGACTACAAGCCTACAAGGACTTACCATAGGCTGAGTTCTAAGAAAGTATGTCTTTACTGGTCCTTTCAGATAATCATTAAGCAAGTGCCTTAGTGAGCTGGAGAAAGTATCACACAAAAATATCATAAAACAATTTGTGTGCAAGGGGTCGGGGGGGATTTCATTTTTAGAGAGGTGTAGGTTTTTGTATAACAAACAAAGACATGAATCCTATGAAACATGTTATTAAGTGCCTTGAACTTTTTTCCGACAAATCCTGTAGTTTCTGCGAGTTTATTGTGTACTGTATTTGATGAAAACTAGGCTTTGGTGAATAATACTGTAATGGCAGATATTCTTTCCTAATACGTTTCAGAAAGCTAGCAGCTGTGTGAAAACAAAACCTGCCTAATTGGAAGTGTTCATGTAACAGCAGTGAAAGCCTTTCCCAAGTCCCTGAGCCACACACTGACAGTAAGAGAAGAAAAACTGCATTTCCCCTGCAAGGCTTTACAGTCCCACTGAGGGGCTGGTACCTAAGGGGCCCGTATACAGTGTGCAGCCATCCGAGACTTCATAAGGCAGCTCTCTGGCAGCCAGGGGCTTGTGTCCCCAGGGCCCACAGGGGACCTGGCAGCACTCCCCGAGCCTGGCCCACCCTCCCTCTGCATGGAGGCATCCGCACCACTACCAACCTCACCCGCCCCATCCCACATGGGAGAGACACCAGCCCCTTCCCTCTCCCGCATCCCTCCTCCCTTCCACCCGCCCTCTGGAATGTCGCACAGCTGAAGAGCTCAGGCAGGGTCGTTAATAAAACCAACTGAAAATTACTTTTGGGTGGGAATCTCTAAAGTTTGGGGCTTAATAGTTCTCATGATTTACTTTTTTTTTTAAATGAAAACTCCAAATCTTAAATAAATTAGTAAAATGTCAGTGGAAACCATTCCTGCAAAAGGCTTCAGTCCTCCCTTGACATTTTTAATATCCAAAACTGAAGTATTTTAAAAATATTTTATCTTTTTTTTGAACCAAAACTGCTTACCCAACATTGGATGGGACTTCTGTTTCGTAAGAAATGAAGATACCGTGGCAACCATAACAGTTGTTTGCATTTTGGCTAAGAAACCAACTTTACACTGAACAAAGCAAGTCCTGGTAGAGGGTTTTCACCTCATTTTGAACAGGAAAAGCCTTCCTACCTAGGGCCATGTGAAGCACATTGCGCACACAATCATGTGTCCCAGCCAACTAGATGGTCAAATAACCATCACAACAAGAGAACAGTAAAACTTACAAAAAAGTAAGTGTGGGAGTTCTTTGCCCCCTGGATGTTGGAGGATGAAAGAGCGAGGTGCCTACTAAACTATAGCTGTTACTCAGCCTCTTCTCTAAACGGCAGCCGCTTCTCATGTTTTGTGTTATGAATGGAAAATAATAAAATAGGGCTTGCTGTATGCAACTGCTGGGTGGTATTTATTTATAGCTCTACTGGGGATAGTGTGACTGGCTGGGCGATGCAGTATTAATCATCTTTCCAGCGAGGAGCAGGAAAGTATTCTCAGAATAAGAATTAGGCATTAAGAACTGTGTTGTATCTATTTAGGAAAACCATACACTGGGCAGGGTGGAGCAGGGGGAGGACTGTGCCCAGCACATCCTAGAGGGAGCATGTGCTGCGGAAGAGGATACATGCTCCTCTCAGCTGGCCAGCTCTGCGGGGTGCTGCAAAGGGCATTGCTTTCTTCCCATGCCCTGCCTTCCTCTGCTGGAAACGGCCACGGAGCAAAGGTGAAGCAGCATCCCTGCCTTCCAGGAAACAGAGGAGACCCCTGCTCCACAGAAGGGCCAGGTGTGGTGTTGGCTGAGGCACTGGTGTCGCACGGTCACCTGGGGCTAGAAGACATTACAGCTACAAAACGGGAGGTAAAGCACTGAATAAACCTGCAAAAGAGTCTTGAAGCACTAGGAACTCTGCAGCACAAAAATAAAAAAAAAGAAGTAATCACATAAACCTAAACAGAAAAACGAGCAGCCCAGACACAGCTGGCCAGGGAAAAGCAGCAGGGTCAAACTGCAGCCTGGGGAGTGCAGTGCTCTGCAACCACAAAGCCCAGAGCCAGAAAAGAACAGAGCAATGCAACAGGGATGACTGAAACCAGGTGCATGAAGCAGTGACAGCCAGAAGGTGAGGTGCAGCCAGAGTAGGGAGAGAAAAAGGCCACGGCTCCCACCAGGAAACCCTGCACCTCCTGAAAGCAGGCATGCTGGCTGGGGCTGGTGGATCTACACAGCTCTGCAAGGATGGGGACGTAGGGGTACTAAGCAACTTTGGAGTGGTATTCCAGCAGCACCTGGCTGTGCTACAGGATGTCCACTAACACTGCACAAACGCCCTTATTACCACTACAGGCTGATCAAACTAGCGAGACCAATGAAAGAGGGTGGAAATGGAGGTCGGGCACGTACAACAGATCAGAACTGCAACGTTCGATATCCTATTCCCTGGCTGTTGTCCCTGTAAATAGAAGCTCTAGTATTTAGCTGCCAAAATGTTAATTAAGCTGACTAACTTTCAAACTCTGCAAGAGCACATTTTGGGCTGGTATTGCTTTGAAGTGAGTATATTTCCAGGCTAGCTTTTCATTGCAGTATCTTAGCACCAATGAAAGAAACACCCATTGTGCATGTCTCATTTTTCTTTAGGAACTACAAAGCAAATAGGGTGCTGGCTGAGTGCACCTCCACAAAGTAAACCAGCGTTACATCTCAGCTCTTCCTCGCATCAAGCCAGCCCCAGTGCCAGATTTCCAAAAACAGATACTGCTCACTCTCCCACAAGACATTCCCCTGGGCGAAAACAGAATTATGATTTAACCAGTATTACATACTCACGGTGGAGTGAGACGTGCCTGGAATACAAAGAGATGGCAGATGCCACCTCCATAGAAGCCAAGAGGGACAACACATAGGCCTTACATGTCAAAACTGCACACAGGCATGGCTCCTTTAAACATCCTGGAAGAAGTACTGCACGCGGAAATGCAAAGCAGCCACTGCACCTCCCAGTTGCTGTTTTGTACCACTATGGCTATAGGAACTAGGTTACATCGGCACACAAGTGCTGATGTGCAAATAGCTGCTGGGCAGACTCTGCAAGCATGACGATTTGTAACCTACGGTCCCAAAATTTTGCAAGTGAACAGTATCTGTTACAGAAACAGGCTTGTGTTCTTAATTGGTCAAATGGGCTTATAGTGTGGGTATCTAGGCCATCAAAGTGAAACGAAATTGGAAGAAGAGTTCAGAGATGGGTTACGACACACTCACAGACAGGCTGAGTCAGTAATGAGGGCACTGAGAAACAGGAGAAGTCACCAGTAAGGTGTCCCTGCAACTTTCACACCACATAAAACAGATTATAATTGCACTCCACAGGGTCCTCACTCCTGCTGTACAGAGCTGTGTGTTTCAGCTCTGCAGCTGGGAGGTTTGAAGGAAGACACGCGAACAGCGCCCAGCTGCTTTAGGCTCCTGACGTGCTTGGGGTCCCTCTGAGAGCTTCAACCCAAGTAACTCGTTGGCAGAGAGGGAAGCTGAGGACCAAGTCTACCTGGTCAGGCCTCTGACTCCATGAGTGTCCAGCCCTTGTTTCTTAATTTGATATTTAATCTTGATCAGCAGATCTTAGGGCATGCTTGTGTCAAGCCTTCAAAGACTGCAGCCCTGCCCTGCTCCCTGTGCTACACACATGGCTGTCCTCTTGGGGTGTGCCGGGGAAGAGCCAGCTCCCACCCCAGCAACCACAGCAGCGTGTCTGCAGAAAATGCAGCGTAAGCCTGAAGCCCAAAATCCCTCTGTCAAAACCTCACCTCATTTACCAAGTGCTGGCCTACCTTGGCTCCCTCCCTGTCCTCACCCCCACTATTACAGGAGTAATAATTGCAGTATCACCACAGCCCTGCCACCCACCATTGCCCTTGAAAGTCAGCACCCCCCTGGCTTGTGACTCCCTGTGCACAGCTGGAAAGTCAGGCAAACTCTTCTCTCGCCTCAGACACCAGCTGAAAGCCACTGTGTGGCCAGGAGCCTAAAGCAGGGCTCAATTTTTCAAGGCAAATTACAGGACGGTGTACCTGCAAAGCTGCACAGGTCCCCCTAGGACTGTGAYGTGGGCTGGAGGCTCTCGGGTGTCCCCTAGACTGCTGCTGAAGGTCTTCCCTGGGGTTAATGAACCCCAGCAAAGAACCAGGCCCCAAATGTTAGGCTTGATTGGCAAGCGAGCTTGAAATGAGCGGAAAGGGCGAGCCAACGGAAAGATACAAGCAATAGGAATATAATTATGCAGTGATTCATCTTGGGCATGCTTGCACACTGGGAGGAGGGGGGCAGGAAAATAGGGGGAACTGAGCCTTTTTTTTTTTTTTTTTTTTTTTTTTGGACAGGAGTGGAATACTGCAGAAGATAATTTGGAGGAGTGATTCAAAGGAGACATAGGTGGATATACTGCAAGGATCAAGGAAAGTGAAACAGCCCTTTGATTCTGCATGAGCGATACAGAACTGTGCTTCTACCGTGTGCAGTGAACACATTACTGAGATCACAGATTAAGGGGGTTAGCAGGCATTTACAGTCCTATCCTGAGCAGCTGCTTCTCTTTCTTTGTAGCATTAACCTTCATGAAACATAGAAGCATTCACCAACCTGAAGGAAAAACTGTGGGATGAGAATTTTCATAGGCAGCCCACCAGTAGCCTATAAATATATTTGAGTAGTGGCAGAGGCAGATTTTAAGCACATACAAAAGATTGCATTTGGGAGATCTTTAAAGCATTGCAGAGCAGGTGAACTGCTTTGAAACCTTAAACTGTCATTTTGAATTAAATGYTCATACCTACTGTATTTATCAAGGCAAATTACAGGCAGTTGTTACTGGCAGCTGGGGAAACTGATACAGAGGCTACTCCTTGTGAACTGTGTGTGATCAGCCCAGTGGAGTATGAGTGATCAGGACTCAGGAGCAGTGTGGTTATCCTACAAGTCCATCACTCAGCCCCAGCAACAGGACTGCCGATGGGCAAAGCAGCAGGTTTACCTTCTCTCCAAGAGCCCCAGGCTCACTTCTCTGGCCATCCTTCTCTCATGACCTCCTGCTCCACTCAGTGCAGATCACCCTCAAGAGCTTGCAGGGGACACAGAGGTGCCCTCAAAACAACAGCCTTCCCCCTTCAGTTCCATCCAGCAGGGCCATAGCATGCACTGGGGGAAGTCACACCAACAAACACTTCGGCAGCCCTGCACAGGCGCTCACCAGGTTGGCTGGTGGTCCTCACATCTGCACAGGTGGCCTAAGAGTACACCCCCTTTTTGGAAAACGCAGACAAAATTTACAGCCAGATCTGATGGCAACATGTCTGGAAGTTGCCATGCACGTCGGTCAGTTGCCTAGTGCATGGCTCTTCTATTTTTAAGCCTTCTAAAAAACAATCACGGTGTATAGATGGTAAATGAATAAAAGTTGATTTTTTTATGCCTGTGCCAAATTAATTACAAATGAGCAGCAAAATAAATCCAAAGGGCTATCATCCCATCTACCAATCAATAAGTTGAAAGTATAAATATGCTAGAACGATATAAAGTGCCTGTGGCACACACACAAACCCAGTGAGCTAAAAAAGGAAGGAAAACATTTCCAGTCTTCATCTGGAGACATGCCACAGATTTCATCAGGCTAAACGGGAAGAGTTTTTGTAACTACATGATTTTTACAGACAGAGCCCTCCGTCTTGTGTTTTGTCAGCAATCTACCTAGAGGGAAGTATTTTCTCATAGCCACTAAGCAACATTGAGAGTCATGCATATGCACACATATATCAAAACTAATGACCCAAGCAGTCTTAATGACTTCAGCAAGGGCAGGAGGCTTTTCTTCAAATGTAAAGTGTTTGCTTGGATAAGAGCCTAACTTAACAGAGACAGGCAAGCCCAAAGATGAGACGTAGCATACATCAGTTTGCAGCAAAATCCTAATGCAAGGTGGTTAAAACGGGTGGTGCAGAAAGAGACAACCGGGTAAACATCTTTTGCACAGTGATACAGCAAGAGCTGCTGAAATTTTGTGTCTCATAATCCAGTCCAAGAAACATTTGAGAGGTGTGAAAGAAAYGGCAACACCATTCCTGCTCAGTGCCAAACTACCCCACTTCTCTCTTGGTAGAAAAGAATGCCAGATCAGGAACAATCTCCAGCTGTTGCAGAAGCAATCCCTGTGGCACCCAGAGTTGACTTCACCTGCCTCTGAAATGACTGGGCAGCTCTCAAATACACTCCCACATTCAGGTCAGYGCAACTGCTGGACTCCCCACAGAGTCCATGCTGCTCAGGCCAGTCTCCTTGAGACCCAGTGGCTGGCAGCTCCTCATAAAATCTTCTGACAAACTTACCACCATCCTTGTTTCCCAGATGGAAACAAACAGGAAAGATTTCATATTGTGCCTGCATTTGCTAGTGAGCTGTACAGATTAAGCAAAGACAGACATACCACATCATCCACTGCAGTCCCTTGCAAAACACAAGGCTTGTGGATGTTTTCAATAGTCCCAGAAGGCTCAGCTTTGCTTTGTTTTAAATTCTTGTCTCTTTATTCTATACTCCACCTCTAAGGAGTTCTCTTTATTTATGGATCAGATTTTCCTTCTGAAAGCTCAGCAGGGCTTTAGCAGACCAAGTGTGAACACGCATTTTAGTGTTCTCCATAATAAATGCAGAAAATTCATGAGCTGAGAGCTGTCTGTGGTAAACCTGAAGTCTGTAACTCAGCCACAGGCTCCTCCACCTCTGCCTTGAAGACAGACAAGCTGCAATCGCACCCCTGTACTTAGCCAGGCTCTCAGTCTTCACAATTTCATAGGTTCCACATCAGTCAGTCCTCACAGACCCTCATAACTTGGCTGTTACCTCCAGCCTCTTAATAGGTTTTTAGAAGTTTGTTGCCAAGCCCTGAATGCAGCAGCTGAACTGGAGTAGGTACAGACAGTGCCTACTTTCTCCTCTTTCCAAGACACAGTGCTTTTGTGCAGGCAATGCAGGGAATACAGCATAGTCATTGCTAATTCAGCATTGACAACAGCGCCTTGCTCACTCCTCCAGCTCCATGCTTCCCACATTATTCTCACCCACAGAGAACGTGTGTGTGCCCCATTTCAGATTACTTTATATTTTCCCTCTGTCAATGTCACTCTGTAAACTTTTGCTCCATTTTTTTTCAGATTTTGCAATATCCACACGATGCTATTTCCCTGTCCTCGTTACTCTTCACATCCTCGCTCTACACTGGACCAGCCATAAACATCATCCACATAAAGAGCTGTGCTCCCTTTCCAGGTCACCAGTAAGGACAGCAGCATCAGCTGTCAAATACATGAGGTAGCCCCATCATATAGGTGCACTTGAACTGCTCATTGAAGAGCCACAGGTTGGTCAATGCTGCATCACACAGAAAGACATTTGTGTAAGGGAACCCAAAGCCACCTTCCTCCCTTCCTCGCTTTCTCCTTCTCTCCTCTCTTCCTTCCTCTTTCTCACTCCTTCCTCCCCTCTCTCCGTTATCCACACTATATTTTTAAGTCTTGCTTTGTACATCATTGCATTGCTGCTACAGGATCACATTTGTACTTCCCTTCCTACACACAGCTTCGACCTCATTTATTACACTTCTTTAATCTGAGTCAGTCTACCGGCATGTCCCAGGAACAGGGCTTTCATCTCAGTGGTGAGATGACACAAACAAACAAATAAATAAATAAATAACAGGCCAGAGCTTCCTCTGCTGCAGCTCAGCACAGAAGTCCTTTAACTTCACTGAAGCTGTGCTGATTTATGGCAGCTGAGAGTCTGACTTACTGCTATTCATTTCATGGAGGCATTCTTCGTCACTCTACAGCGACTGCCTGGACCAACCTCCCTGACAGACTGCTACCACCACACAACTAGCTGATCATACCAATTAACCTGCGTTCGTCTTAGTGGGTCAGAAATTCCAAACAGACACGCTGTCCTTGGGATTCTTCATGGGCTGTAGCCCAGCCACTTCCAGCCACCTTCTCCAGCACCTGTGTGAAGGAAGGAAACTGGAGTCGGCTGGGGTCTTTAAATCCATGTGAAAGGGCAATATGACCATTACATAACTATAATGCTAAAAAGCAAAAGCACAAATAATATGCCAGTTGGAGAAAACATTCTTATATATAAAATTTTATGCTGCAGGAGGAAAAAAAAATTAATTCTTGTGTGTGTGTGTGCTTGCATGTGTGTACATGTGTATTCACATAAACATTCTTGCACACTCCCTGGAGTTTAAAATTCACCAACTTTGCCCAAGAAAGGCACCCTGCAAGATCAGTTCCATAAAAATTTCTCTTTCACATGAAACAGTGATTTATGAAGTTAGATACCTAATAGGATGCATAAGAAATAAGTGGTAATACAGAAAAAGACCATCTATCAATTGTCCTTGGCTGGACACTGGGGTGCATCAGGTGTCATCCCATCTCCCAGAGCGATACTGAAAGAATAAAAAGAAAGATTCAAGACACTGACAAGATTAGATTCCCTTAGTAAGGTGGGAGGGGGGGAAAAAAAAAGGATGTTAAAAATGAACAGGGAAAATAAGTCAGCAGTATGCCACCCTGCTTCTCTCAGGACAGAAGATCAAAAGGACATTCAATGAAATTAAGTTTGAAATTCAAAACCTAATAGGATAAAATATTTGTTCACTCCCCGTGCAATTGTGGGGCAGAACTCAGGGTGAAAGAGCACTTCTCAGACTAGCTAGGCTAGTCTGATTTAGCATAATTAAGGTAACACCTTAATAGGGGGGAGGCAGAGAAAAACATCTTTATTAGTGAGCTGGAGAAGGTGATGGAGCAGACTCTTGTCAAGTTTTCAGCTGACACCAACTTGCAGGGAGCAGTCAATACACCACAGCCTAACAGCACTCCAGTACCTATGGGGAAGGGATCAAAGAGATGGGGCCAGGTGCTTCTCATCTTGGGAGGATGAGGGACAATGGGCAAAAGCTGAACAAGAGCGCTTCAGACCAGGTATAAGCAGAAGCTTTTCCCTCCATGGACAGCCTAGCAGTGGAGCTGGGACCCAAAGAGGATGTGCAGTCTCAATCCTTGGAGTTTTTCAAGATGTGACTGGAGAACAGTTGGGTCTCCTCCAAAATGAAGTATCCTTCAGTCCTATTATTCTCAAGGATCTTAAGTCATGTGTGTAAAGAAGATTGAGCCTGATACAGGGAGGATCAAGACCTGGATGTCTGCAGGGCCAGTGGCATCCTAGCCCCTCTGCTTCTGAGGGCACACTCCAAAGGCAAGCACCCTGACAGACCTCACTCAGCTGCACCTCTTCTCCTATTATAATGTTGGGTACCCACCCTTAGGGTAAGAAGGCCTTGCCGATGCCCTCTCTGTGTCCTGAAAGCCTAAGCACTATTAGCACCATGCTGCAACCTGGAGCAAGACATACATGAAAGCCTTTTGAACACTGCAGTCACATTCTTGAATTTGGGAAGAAAGTGCTGTGTTTCTTCATTCGCTAATTAAGGCACAGTCACATTGTTCTATTGCCTGGTAATTGACAGAAATTGTGGTTGCTGAGCTGAAAGCCGAGAAGAACAATGGGTGACAAGGTCAATTTCCAGGTAAGAGACCTCATCACATACATGAACAAAAAAAGTCACCCTTGCTTTTACAGCCTGTTTGTTCATTGTGGGTGAGAGTAGGTGATTTAAAATAATAACTGTGTTCCAAAGCACATTCAGTGTTCCGAGAGAGCAAATGCAGCTGAAATGAGAAAATAGCAGTCAAGAGACAAACAGRAATACAGCAAGCACCTGCAAACACAAAGGAACACTGGCTGGGTATGGACCTGATGGGTTCCAGCAGTCAAAATGTTTTCTCACAACATCATAATCCTGCAAGTCCATCCCAGCACCCTTTGCCATTGCCACAAAACATTCAGATTCTTTTTTTTCCTTTAAATGTAGCTAGTATGTTGCAATGGAAGTGGTTTTGCATAGATAGTATAGTGTTTTAAAGAAGTTGCTTTAGTAAACCTCGCTGCCTCCTCGCACTGGGGCTTCTCAGAAGTTTAGGGATCACTCACATAGATCTAAAACATTAGAATAGCATGGAGTTCTTTTGTTCCACCTGGGAAGGCTTCAAAAGCTCTCTGCAAGGCCTTTGCCAGGTAACAAACACCGCCCTGAGGTTCAGGCGAACTTGTGTTCCCAAACCACAGAGCAGCCTTGGCCAAACTCCTTGGGATTACAGTGTCTAGCTGGATGCTTCGGGCTGTCTTCCGCTACACACATCACAGGCTGGATCTGGGAATCCTGTTCTCACCAAGTTTATTCTACCCATATTTGCCTATTGGAGAACAGAAATGCCATCTCATTGGGAAAGCAAACCTGTGAAAACTAAATTTAGTCACAATGTTAATCATGTTTCTTGCTAATTCCTGGCCTGCAGAGCTGAAGCAACTATGGAAGATTTATCCAGGGTCTGTTCAGCTCAACCATCGCCTGAAGCGTTGTTAATGAAGTACAAGTTGCAGGGTTAATCCCAGTAGATGTAACTGCAAAAACACATGAAAACTGTACATGGAATTTAACACACAGGGCCTTTTACAGCAAAATGACACGCAAAACTGAATCATGGTTTGACTTGCAGATCCCACCTTGCATTTGACTGGCTCAGGGGAGCACTTCCTCTTTGCTAGCTAAGCTCATTTGCTCTGACAGTCACTGAGTAACAGTCAGGGCATTGTTCACCCTTCTCCCCAAATGTTTCTGTAATTCTCAGGGTTACTTACACTTTAGACAATCCTTTGTGCCCTAATAGAATCTGTCACAGTGTTTCCTTGTTATCTGAATTAGTGTGAACCACGTTTAGAAGAATGAGACTGACGAGCGAAGTTCAGGCAGCACATGAACTGGATCTCCGTACAACTAAGGTGAGTTAAAGACCATGGCAGTTCTGTACCCATTGCACAGCTGGCTGTAACACTGAGACTTTCTTCAGTGACAGAAACCCAGAATGGCTGAAGTTGGAAGGGACATCTGGAGATATCTTGTCCAACCCCCCTGCTCAGAGCAGGGTTACCTACAGCAAGTTGCTCAGGATATCGTCCAGTCAGGTTTTGACTATGTCCAAGGATGGAGTCTCCACAACCTCTCTGGCCATCCTGTGCCAGTGTTCAAGCACCGTAACAGTAAAAAAAATAAAAACCAACAAAAATCCCCCACCAACCAAAAAACCCTTTGTGCCCGTTGCCACTTGTCCTTTCATTGGGCACCCCTGAAAAAACTTCGGCTCCATCTTCTTTATTCCTTCCCAGCAGGTATTCATACACAGTGATGAGATTCCCCCTGATCCATCTCTTCTGCAGGCTAAGCAGTCCCAGCTGTCTCAGCCTCTCCTCTTATGTCAGATGCTCCAACTTCTCCATCCTCTTTGTGGCCCTTTGCTGGACCCTTTCCAGTATGTCCGTATCTCTCTTGTACTCGGGAGCCCAGAGTTGGACCTAGCACTGTAGATATGTCTCACCAGTGCTGAGCTGAGTGGCAGGATCACCTCCCTCGATCTGCTGGCAACACTCTTCCTAATTCAGCCCAGGATGCTGTTGACCTACTTTCCCACAAGAGCACATTGTTGACTGATGACAGAGGATCAGAGCTCCATTTGGCACTTATTCCAACTTCATGCCAGTGTTAACTCCAGTGATTTCAAAGAAACTATGCCAGCCTAATCCTGGAGACATGCACTGGTGAACTGCAGCCTTTAAGCCCAAATATCTACTTCATTAAGTTTAGCTTTACAATGCAAACAGTCACTATACTTCAAACTTGTGCCAGTCTGCTGGAAAAGGAACATTCCAGATGGGAATATCCTGGTGTTTCTCGTGGATGGCTGCATCGGTGCCCAAGAAGCTAAAAAACAGGACAGTTCAAGTGGTGGTTGTGCATGCTTACACCCATTGCAGAGCTGGCCTTCAGCCTTCTTCAGCACCAACACCAAAGGGGCAAACTCACCCCATGTCTCTTTCTCATCTTCCTGGATTGTGGCAGGGTAGCATGGCAAAGTGATCAGTACTTAATACTTCTATTAAGTGGACCTGTTAGGTCAGACTTCTTTTGTAGGAGAAAGCTTCAACAATTTGTACCAGTTATTTAGCTCCTAGGTGGATATTTCTATTTCATTGTAAAATCTTTTTCCATTCAGTTAAATCAATCCACCAAATCTAAATCAGTTTAAATTCACTCCACCACTTGAAAACAGGGCACTTACACCGAACAGACAAATTCTTCATTAGTGATATAATTTATCCCGTGTAAGAAGGAAATAGTGCTTTCACATTGTCAGTTGATTGACAGATGCCTAACATTTATGTACTGAGATAGAGTATGAGGCTTCTGAAGTGTAACACTCGCAGAAGTGATGGCTCTCAAGCCACGGCAGAGTCACGCTGATGAGTGGTGGTGTGGGAGAAGGTCCCATCTTTTGATAGCTTCCCACTGCAGCAATAGATACACCTGGTTTTCTCTCTTCAAACAAGTGTAAATCAGAGCTGTACCAGATGTTTTTGTTGAATAGGCTGCAAGAGCTGCACTGAGTCAGCAGTCCCAGCACACCCCACCAAAATTTCCCTGAAAGTTTTAGCTGGATGCTCAGCAATAAAACACATGTAACCACTTAACAGGAAGAAGAATAGGTCATTGGGGATTTGGCTTGGCTTCTGTTCCTTTTGTTGAACACGCTTTTCCACTTTCTTCGGCAAATACGTACAACAAAGTTCTGCCAGACTGCCCCCCTATGACACACCTATGACTAATCTGGTAACAAGACAACCATTTTAATTCACTTTTCAGCTAAGGCTACCTTGAGCATTTCTCTTGCACACGGCTGCTGTCAAGAATGAGACCTACCCACTCATGGGGCTCTGGCACTATCATCTAGTGTGACTGCAGACCCCTCCATAGCAAGCAGGTGAGCAGCCACACCCAGCGAGCAGTGAGGAGTTACTGCCTCCTCGACAGCGCAAAAGCACATCAGTCCCATATGGGAAAGCTGATGGAACAAAATGCCAGTTACCTTGAGCTGATAAACACAGATATAGAGTSAAGGTCAAAGAACAAGGAATGGGATTGCAAAACAGAAAAACAGCAACAAAGGCTTRYGCAAAAGTAAAAATAACGGCTTAGGCTGCTGCCAGTGGTAAAGCGCGTGATAAGGGAGATGTGACCAAATTAGTAAAGTTTTAGCGGCGCGTGCTTTGTCTATGATCGC
>JAYKAV010003348.1:0-42773 GCA_035582835.1 Phoebastria nigripes
TAGATGGGCTCGAGATCAAGGGGTGGACTTGACCATGGGTGCTATTGCACAGGTTATCCATGAATGTGAAACATGCGCTACAATCAAGCAAGCCAAGCGAATAAAGTCTCTCTGGTATGGAGGACGATGGTTGAAATATAAATATGGGGAGGCCTGGCAGATTGATTATATCACACTCCCACAAATGCGCCAGGTGCTATGTACTCACCATGGTGGAAGCAACCACTGGATGGCTGGAAACATATCCCGTGCCCCATGCCACCGCCCGGAATACTATCCTGGGCCTTGAAAAGCAAGTGCTATGGCAACATGGCACCCCAGAAAGAATTGAGTCAGACAACAGGACCCATTTCCGAAACACCCTCATAGACACCTGGGCCGAAGAGCATGGCATTGAGTGGGTATATCACATCCCCTATCATGCACCAGCCTCCGGGAAAATCAAACGATACAATGGACTGTTAAAAACTACACTGAGAGCAATGGGTGGTGGGACATTCAAGCATTGGGATACACATTTAGCAAAAGCCACCTGGCTAGTCAACACCAGGGGATCTTTCAATCGAGCTTGCCCTGCCCAATCAAAACATTTACGTACTGTAGATGGGGATAAAGTCCCTGTAGTGCACATTAAAAACATGCTGAGGAGGACAGTCTGGGTTACTCCTGCCTCGGGCAAGGGAAAACCCATTCGTGGGATTGSTTTTGCTCAAGGWCCYGGGTGCACTTGGTGGGTAATGCGAAAGGATGGGGAAGTCCGATGTGTACCTCAAGGAGATTTGATTTTGGGTGAAAATAGCCAATGAACTGAATTGTATGATGTTAATTGCTATATAATACTGTATGTCATCACATCTATGGTTGCTACAGGCCATATCAACGGTATTACAGTAAGAATCACCCAGATTAATGAAGAATGAACTTTGATGAAACCAAACAAAGTGTAGCGGTGATGGAACCAGAACTGGCTTCAGCTTGCAACAATCGAACAACAGATACCATCTCTCCTGCCCTGAAAGACTGTTATGATAGATGGAGTCCAAAGTCATGGACTAAATGAACTCAATGGACATTTTAGAGGGATGGCCCATAGACTAAGGGAATGATATCTCTGTGTGTGTATGTGTGTGTATATATATATATCTCAAAATATAAGAAAAGTGGTGGTGATTAATTAGACTGTATTGGAAAACATGAAATCTAGGCATGACGTAGATGGTATAGAATAAGGGGTGGATACTGTCCTGGTTTCGGCTGGGATAGGGTTAATTTTCTTCCTAGTGCTGTGTTTTGGATTTAGTATGAGAAGAATGTTGGTAAGACACTGATGTTTTTAGTTGTTGCTAAGTAGTCTGCTAGTCAAGGACTTTTCAGTTTCCATGCTCTGCCAGGTGCACAAGAAGCTGGGAGGGAGCATAGCCGGGACAGCTAGCCCAACTGGCCAATGGGGTATTCCATACCATGTGACGTCATGCTCAGGATATTAATAGGAGGCGTGGTCCAGGAAGTAGCGATCACTGCTTGAGTATTGCTCAGCGGGTGGTGAGCAATTGCATTGTGCATCACTCATTCTGTATATTCTATCATTATTATTATTATTATTATAATTATTATAATTATTTTCCCTTCCTTTTCTGTTTAATTAAACTGTCTTTATCTCAATCCACAAATTTTACTTTTTTTTCCTGATTCTCTCCCCCATCCCACTGAGGGGAGCGGGGAGTGAGCGAGCGGCTGTGTGGTGTTTGACTGCCTGCCGGGTTAAACCACAACAGTAAGCTATATTATGGACTGAAGATAAGCAAAACCCAGGATGTCAAATAGTCAGAAAGCCTACTGTTAACTTGTACGGTAAAGTAGTATGAGTATACCTTATATAATTTCCTTATCATTACTTACTCAATAAATGCTATATTATAATACGTAGCTTCAACAACAGTGAAATCTGGTTTGAGTAGCTTTTTGTTTGGCCCTGTCAAGTGACTAATAATGTCATTTACCATTATTGCATTTATAAACCATTATGATTATCTTTTACTACATGGTCTAGAGAGAATTCGTAGGAGTGTATCARAAGTCATAATCCCAATATGTTTTCTATATTGAACATAATACAAAATAAGTGGATAACTATACAAATATCATTAAATAAAATGCTTGCAGATGTTTTTATTTCTTATAATGAATTAATTACCAGCTAAGAAATCAAAATTCTAAGCTAAGAAATGTATAAATCAATAAAATGTTAAGATAATATATATGTTCTGCTGAAATTAATTTTCTAATAAAAAAACAACTTATTATGGGGATAATTATGTATATTGATTAGGAAAAGACTCATCCTCTGCTATTATTTAATTATATTAATGTAAATAGAAAAAAATCTTGGTGGAGTCAATGGCATTAAAGACTGTTTTTTTGAGAGAAATTATTAGAATTATTGTAGTGCATTACAAATATACTTAGCCTTAAAGATAATAACTGTCCTGTGGCAAGAATCTCTCCCCATTCCCATATGCTGTGCCATTTGACCACTGAGAAAAGTTTCTTACTTATTATAGCTGAAAACATTTTTAAATGGACAGAAAATGAGTTGGTCAGAACTCCTTGGAGGAAGAATACAGCAATATCTTGAGCTTACAGTTGTTTGTGGCMAAGTGCCTATAAGCTACTGTGAAAACTCTAAGTTGCTAATTTGCAAAAAGCTAGAGCCATTGGCTCCATTCTGTTTACCTAGTTAGAGAAATTTTATAAGGCAAAAATTTAATTTGTAATTTATTTTCTCCATAATAGAATATTCTTTGACTTTTTTAGTGATTGACTGATGAGTTTTCATATAAACATCTCTGTTGAAAAAATAGATTAGTGATGGCACATCCCCTCAACCATAGGTTGATAACCTTAGGACAGGCAGATGTTTGGGTGTTTCCGACTGGGACTCATGCACTCAGCAAACACATATGGTGTTCATTCATGGTCTTTTGGTTTCTACACTCTCAACCATCTGTTAAAATGGCACCTTGCCTGTTAACAAGCTAGTTATATTGTTCTAAAGACATATGGAAATCAAGTAAATACAGGGTGAGAATACCTGARTAAATATCAAATAGGGCTGTTTCCACTAAAAATCTCTCCATTTAAACCATATTGTGTCATATTCATCTTTAACTCTCTAAAACCCTTAAAAAATAGTAATTGAATAAAACAACCAGCTTTGTAGTCTTTATTTTATTGAAAAAAAATGCTATCATATTTGTTATTTTAGTTATATACTGCATTTTTGAACAACATTTATCATTTATAATCTCTTCAGCCAATATCAATAGCTTTCTGATATAAATCACTGTCCTCAGTGGAACTTGTGCATTTCACACCAGCTAAGTACTGTATTTAAAATATTGTTTGTATTTCAACTTATGGAATCTTACAAAGATTTACATTTCAAAATTCAAATCACATTATTCTCTAGCTTTTTCAATATTAAAGAAAGAAAAAAGAAAGTCAACGATAGCCTGAGACATTACAGCTCTTTTCAACCAATTGCTGACAAGACAGTGCTTTCTCTTGTGAGATTCAGGTTTAACCGTGTTAAAATGCAATCCTGACCTACAGGCTGGATTACTGACATTCTTCAAAGCTAAATATGGAAATGCAAACCTAACAAAACCTGCAGCTAGTTTAAAACATAGCAGTTTATGTATTTGGTTACCCTGATAGTGTTATCTTATTATCTGGAGATTTTCCAACTCAACTGGACAAGCCCTCTGTGATATGATTTTCCTTGGACGTTACTCCTAAAAGACATCGAGAGGTCCCTTTCTGACTTTAATTATTCTATGAAGAACAGTTGTGAGAAGATAATGTTACAATAACCTTGATAAGGTTAAGCTTGATTTTCTATTACTATTTCTGCTGGTTTTATTGTGTTTGTTTAATTKTATCTGGTAGATACACCCTTTTATAATTACTTCAGACTATATATTAAAGCTTGGCAGTTTACCTAGGAAACTTACCTTATCAGGGTAACATAATTGATCAATAATTACACGATGAATATATGTATACTTCAGACACCTATAGCCAATAGCTTTCAAASAGCTCTAAATATTAAAGTGCAAGAAAGCAATAAACTACACAGAGTTTCACTTTTTGGTGTATACTTAAGATTCCATGGACAGAAAATGTAATGAAATTAATTTTGTAGGAGATTGTTATGAGAAGAAACTTAATGAACATGAATATGTCAGGAAAGATAAACTATTTGATGTTTGAAAGGAAGGGGACTGGCTAGATAAAAATAATTCAAGGTTGTGTGGAAACAATAAAAGGAGGAAAGACTGAAAAAAATTATGTAAAGGAATAAATGGGTTGAAGATAACGAAACAGTACACACACAATTCTGGAATGAATAACTGTGCTACACATCAATAGCTGAGATCCACTTTCAGATTTACATTTTACTTCATTCATTGAAAAGAAAAGGAGTCATTTAGTATATCTCCTTCATTTTTGAAATCTACTCATTCTTGGTCTCAAATACATTTCTTCAAAAATATACTATTACGGAGAGAACTCATTTATCATGCTACCAACCTCAAAATTATGCGAGGTGATAATGATTGCAAAATTCTCTCAGAATTAACATCTACGTTAGAAAGATATGAAACTAGGTGTTCAGAGAAGATGCTAAAACGTTAAAGGACCAGAAAATTCCTTATTTAGCTAAGCATTTTATTTAACAGTTTGTCTTAACTACCATGTGTTTGTTGTAAGAATATTAATAAGCATGCAGATGATGAAAGAACAYATAGATTATTAAAATTACTAAAATGGTTATATCCATTAACTTATATTAGTACCCTGAATATATTAATTTTATAGTATTTGATACATTTTCCTAGTAATTTTTATTCTTCCGAGCACAAGAAAAGTGTATTTTTTTTAACACTTTCCTAAAGAAAACAGATTAAAAAAATTGTGCAGGTGGTAACTTGTATTTCTCAGATGTAAAATTTTCAGGGATCTTTGATGTCTTTCAGATGAACAAACCAAAGTATTTTGCATACTGAATATAATCTAATATATTTTACTAGAAAATCTGTCACCGTAGGACTTCAAACCCATTTCTTATCCTGCAAACCTTTTGTCTTGCATTATTTTGACAACAGTCTTGACATAGTCAACAGCTTATGGGAAAGGAGTAGAGTTGCCACAATGATTTGTTCTGCATTTTATTATTTCTGAGTCAGTAATAAACCATACAAAATGCCTTTGAATATATTTGTCACTTGTATTTCAACTTAAAGGATGTTTTTAAACTATCCATTTTGATTTGTATTAATTATATATAGCATCAGATTGATTTTCCAAGTCATGTGATACTGTTTCTTCTCCTAGACTGCTTAAGAACTTTTGTATTAACTGACTGATTCTTACTGAAGGAAATATTATCCATTCCAAAGACTGGAAATTCTTGAAAATTTTGAGCAATACTATTTAGAAATATCTTTCCAAGTTGTCAATAGAGAACACTAACTTCAATGGTAAAAGACATTTTTTAAATATAACTTTTTAGATAGAAACTATAGAGTTACCTTGCAGAATAGATAATTTGATTTTTTTTATTAAGTCCTCACTTCTTTGACATCACAGCATGATTTTCTCTCAGGACTGGATTTGAAATATATTTATCCTAAGAGAATAAATATAGGATGTAGTTTTCTTATCATTTCTTCTTTATTTCATGGTAAATCTTTATGATAAATATTGGATTATATTAAAAATATTGGATTATATTGAAAAAGTATTATTTCTAGAATTCTAAAATCAACGGCACAACTGGAAACAAACATATAGCATATTTGCATCRGTATTCATTATTGTGTCTTTTTTCTCTTACCTACTTTCTTCTATACTACACTTAATAGCTTTTTATAGCAAAAATCACTCTTTCCCCATGTCAGTTTTATATGCAAAATAATGGAGTCTTCATCCATAACTGGACTTCCCAGGCAATAGTTCAATTAAGATTAATTGCAATGCTAATATCACCTTGCAATTATTATTATTATTATATGAAACCTTTGGTAAATGTTGAACACAAAGGAAAGTAAATTAAATAGAAGCCACTAAAAAGAACAGGCATTCTAATGAAGTCATCAACAGTCATGTCCTGTTATTACTGGTATTAACTTAATGACAAGTAGCATCAGCAAAACCAATATGGAAATAGTAAATATACTACTTTAAACTTTCTTTGTGTGAAATATTTGTGTTTGACCCAAATGATTTCTCATTTTGTGTGAGTTTGTAGAAATTTTCTAGGCCAAAGTTCTCATCCTTCAAAAATAATGACCACTGGACAGTATTTCTGCYGTGATTAAAACCGGGAAAAAGGCAGATATTTGTTTTTAGGCAGTTGGTTATTTGCAAGTTAAATAAACACATATTCTGCCTGTGAATCCATGAGGCTGAAGTGGAGCAGGAAGCAGAAAGTTTTTCCCCATACAGGGAAAAAAATAATCTGTTCCATTTAAGATACTTAAAATAGACAAAAGAGAATCAATACAACAGTKTTTAAGCCATATGACAAATGTGAGCTGTTTTCTTTTTCTCAATGAGACAAAACAACATACAGTTTTACATATAAATCATTAGCAAACTGAGACCTTAATTCATACTAAAATAAACTCAATCCAATTACAGTAAAATAAACACAAGGTATTTCCTTCAAATTATTTTCAGATTACAGTTTGGTGGAAAATTTCTAAAGAAAGAACTCACCTGACAACTGTAGTTGAAAGATGAAACTACATTATTACTGTTGTTACACTTCGTTTTCATCTAGGGAAAAGGAACGTGATTGCAAGTCTTCTGATGGCTTCATGATATAAATGAAGGCAGAAAATGGTCAACAGTAACAAAACCAAGTTCAGCAGTAGAAGCATCCTTGAAAATACGCATACTTCAATGCCAGAGAAAAAGTCAACATACGAATTAGATATTTAGAGGGACCATTCAGAAAAACAAAGCAATTTTACCAAAGCTATGCGATATACCTCTACAGCTAAACAGTTTAACTTACACAGTATTTGAATGTCATGATTGAAAAGACCATTAATTTCACCTTTTTTTTTTTTTTTTTTTTTTTAATATGTGCAGGCAACCCAGCTGATACATTCACTTATCCATTCCTGGCAGGATTCCTTTTTCGGATTTCATTCTGCAAAAAGTGGATTCCTGAGAGTGATAAGAATTATGTAAGCCTTTTATCCTCGAGATCCAGATTATTGCTCTTACATTTTCTTTCCTGTCTTATCCCTCTCCCTATCGCTTGCCAGGGAATTTATCCTACTGCTCTAGATGTGTCTGGCTAATGTCAGTGAGCGAGTCAAAGTCCATTACTTTGTATTAAATTGAGATAATTGCCCTGTTGTCCTGTACTAAACTGTAATGAGTGCCTTGTCTCCTCCAATACCAGGCGCCACAGCTTTAGACTGATAATCTAAGAGAAAGCACGTTGTGCCTTAGCTTTCCACACAGTCTTTCCACATCTGCCTGTTTCCTTGTCTTGTGAGGGTTGATAGAAGCTGAGAGAGTGGCTATATGGCTTCAGGCTTTTTGCAAGATGGAGTTGCAGCAGATACAATAAATGTTGGAGATGCTGAGGAGAATGAGGAGATAGAAAGAGCAGAAGGACTCATAGGAATGTAAGGCTGAACGGGTCAGGCCAAAAGTGCAATGAAGTCCTATATGCCCAAAATATAGTTTATCTGGTAGAAAAGGAAACTGGTTAAATAACATGGGAAAGTTTAATCACAACTATAGAGCAGTTGGCCTATGTGAAATGTTTGTTTATCTAGAGAGCAGGCTTACCTATCTTCAAAGGAACTAGCCTAGAGAAGAACTACCTATGGATATCCTTATCAGTCATGGGAAAGTCAGAAAGAAATAGTTAATAATTTTGAGTTTTGTTCAAGGTTACTGCTTATCTTTATGGTAAGATGAACAAACTGTTATTTTCCAAAGATTGTGACAGCATTTGCTGGATCTAACAAAACTTGTATCTAAACAGCTGTTCACGCATCCTTCTTTTCTGTTACTTTTCTTGAGATTTACACTGTCCTTAAAAAGGCTTAAGGTAATACTAATACTGTTATCATCACTCAACTAGCTACTGTACAGGATTTATTCAGCTCCTGGTGTTTTCTTCTATTACTGTGATGGGTAAAAGCCACGATACCCCTCATAAATTACTGTGCTTCCTAAAGCTAGAGATCAGTCAGGAGCAGGCAACAGTTTGTCAGTCTTGGGCTAATGAGGGGACATCATAAAAGAAGCAGTTAAACATAGACATGGAAAAAAAAAGTAATTTTGTGAAGCATGACAAAAAACCATAGGTATCTGAGCCATAACCTACTAAGTTCCAACACAGCCCTCTACTATGAGTATTGAATCAGTCATCCAGTATACTGGAAAGAAACATTCTGTGTAGCATTTAAGTAGGTATTTAACATTAAATTTTTCCTTGATTAGGGATTGACTTAAATGAATGGTTAGTGTTTTCTTGAATTGTGTCCCTAGACCTACAAACAAAACTGTGCTGGATATGTTAGGAAATCAAGCATCTTAGAATATATTCAAATATTGCATGATATTTTTCGGCACCTTTTCAGAAGAATATATTTCGAATAGAGCTCTTGATATAAATCAGTGTCTCTGTTAATAAGGCACAAATACTTACCTCGTATTTAAAAGAAAAGATGGAGTGAAGGACTGACCTGCTGGAGAGAAGAATTATCATACTATATGTTTGAGTATGTGCCACCAGTAAGAAAACCTAGAAAAATTAACGAACATATTATATGCCACCTTAAAATCAATGGTTGACAACTTTTTATGTTGTTTGCTTTTTCAAGTTTCTGACAAAGTCATTATGTTATTTTTTATATAAGGTACACACTTCTCCCATGCTCAGTGAAAGTTTATTATACACATACAGTGAATACCTATAAAAACCCTTCTACTATAAAATACATGTTTGTAAAACTTCTATTTTGCTTGTGTTTTAACAATATAAATTAGAAACAGAAAATACAAATAATATATGTAAATATCACTTAATGAACTACTTATTTTCTCATTTTTTGTAGATTTTTCAATCCTTTTCAAAATATTAAGACAGGATTTGCTATTGTTTTTTTCTTTCCGATTTCTTTTTTTAAGCAATGCATAAGAAAGTTAATGATGTGACTGACTAATCCACCAGAAGAACTTCTGAACTCCTTGCTCCCGTCTATTTCAGTGGTCATCCTGACTGCAAAGCGTAAACAAGATACATTCTATCATGCATTTTGCACTCCATAAACCTCCTCAAATCACAGAACAACTAATCAGTGAGAACCTTCTAGAGGCTTTATGAGTTCCACTCTTGAGAAATTTAGATGTTCACCCACTTTTCTTATTTAAAAAATGGGTTTTTTTGAGGGGAGGGGATCAAACTGCATTTTGAAAGTTGTTTGCATCATACTAACAGTTTCTCAACAGTAATCTCATATTCTCTTATTGCTTTCTAATTACTATTTAGCAAGCAGATTAAGCTCCATTGTGTTCCAAAGTAGCTTTAATTTGCTGTACTGCTTATCAATATAACCAGCTGTTCAATGGTAGATTCAGCGATGACGGCATTTTTAATTGCTTTTTTCGTTTGGCTAAGTAAGTTCAGATGGTCACTAATTAGTTCTGTCATGCTGAGGTAGTTTTGTTATGAACAATGCAATCAGTGTTTCATTGAAAAGACAACTTTCCCGAGATCAACACTGCTTAATTATCCCTAGGAATCCGTCCTCAGTTTCTTTATTTGTTATCACTGTCATGAGTAAGGTGACATGAATTAAACTGAACTGCCACTTAAAAGAAAGCTTCTGCTAGTGCACATAATGATTTCTCATTTTCCTCTGCTCAAAAGCAATCAATTGAAACAGTCATAAAGACTTATTCTTTATTAAGGTCTATGCCTTGCTTTAGGGCAGCCCAAGTTATTTCAAAATTATAAGGCATTGAAGCAGTTTATGATATTCACACTTGTGTCTGTGTTTCTCTTACATAAAACCTGATGAGATGACTAGCTTTTTCTTAGGTATTTTCATCTCATTCTATGGAAGAAAATAGTCTTCCTGAAATACCAGAAAGAAGCAATAATAGCACTTTTCGTCAAGATGGATAAAAATAAATAAAAAATGAGCAAATGCCATCAAAGAAATAATGAATATTAGTTATTTTTTCAGTGTTTACTTTTATTAAAAATCCATTGCTGTTTTTKGGGGGTTTTTTAATAATATAATAATGATTTTGGATCCTATAGTTCAAAAAACTCATTCATAGTTGGGGACAAAAACATCAATGGAACTCCTTACAGAAGTTTTCCTCAGGGTTTTTTAAATAACAGTTTTTTCCTCTCTTCATTAGAGACCTTTTTTGTCAGATGTTTTATAATGCCTGTTGATTATAAAAGCAAATGCATACTGACTGAATCATTACTGAAAAATCACTAGTGAAATATCATTTCTGTGGCAAAGATATGTAAAACTTTCTGGAAAACACCTCTGGGACACTAAGAAACTATCTGAAACGGACACTATAAAACTCAGCATTTGTGTAGTAAGGAATTTTTTAGTTAATTCCTTCATTCCTTAACATTTTGTGTAACTTTTAGTGTGGAACAGTGTCTCTTGACATTCTCACAAACCTGTATCTGTTTCAGTTCTATGTTTTTAGCATAAATACGTGGGAATGCCCAATGGTATTTTGATGAGACAATTTATGCTCTTGAGCTACCGATGACTGTTTCAGCTGGCTGTGGGATCAAATCTCTAGAGGGTTTTTGATGGAAGATGTGAAAAAAAATCAAGCTAAAAATTACATCTTGCAGGAAAATAGGTTGTAAGGAAGGCTGGGAAAAATATRCTATCATGATCTGCCTGGGGAATATTCAGCTGCAGATATTCATTTGGGGTTCATCATGTCATGGAAACTCCTTAATAGCAATTTCCATCCGAAGAGCCAGATGTGAAGGTAGAACAGAAAACACAGTAATGATTGTACAGCAGTAAAGAGTGACTCCTCAGGTAGCCCACAAAACCAAGTTTATAGCAACTCAGTGGGAAGAAAACAGAAAAAAACAGTGACTCCATCAGGTCCAAAGCATTATTGAATGTCAGTTACTGAATCAGAACTTCTCACTTTCCATCAACTTCAATTTATAGCCAAAAACTATTGAAATCCATTTTATAATTAAATATATAATACATTTTTGCTTGTGAAAGCAATCAAAACATTTGTTCCATATAAATATTTGATCACTCAACATTTTTCTGATTGTACAATAATTGTTCCCTGTGGACAAAAAATGATGGAAGTATAAATGAGGAATATCAATAAAAAAATAGAAATAGCAGGACTAGAACCATGGTAAAGGTACCTGAACTCAGTTCTTGTCAAAATAGTATTTTACATATATGAAAAGAAATGGAGAAAGTGAGTTTCACATAAAGTATTTATAAATTCAAACCAGGAGATTAAATTACCCAGATAATTCAGAATCACTAAGGATTTACTTTGACCTAGAAGAAGGCTAAAATTCAGAACACATCTTTGAGCACTACAAGACTGCGATGCTTTGTCTTTGTGAGGATGTTCAAATGGCAAAATGCGGAATAATCCTATTCTTCTGAATAAGGTTAAATTTTCAGTCTACATTAACCTTAATCGGTATGCAGCTTCTTTGTGATCCTGAATTTGTTATAGGATGAGTGAAATGTGATTTTCTAAAATAATAACCCAGACATTATTTTTACTTTAGAAAAAGAAAAAAGATATATAACCCAACAATAGAAACCTTACGTTCCTAAAAAACAATACCAGCTGTTTGGCCAAAATCAGTGACATAGGAAAGCTACTTAAAAAGTTGGTTGTCTCAGAGTGTAATTAACTTAACTGACACTTCCTTTCAATGTTTTCCCTTGTGTCAACTGGCATTTTCCCAGAAAATCCTGGGCACAGTTCAGGGCATATACATGGCATGTACCACTCTTAATAGGTACTTTGAGTGTGGCCGTCTATGTTGGAGTAAAAGAAAGTTTAGTTATGTGACTATGAACCAGGTAGTTCTGCTTGGACTCAGAACCACTGAACATTTCCAGCCAGTAATACAGGCCTTGCCTGAATTCCATACTAATTCTGTACTAAGGACTGCAGAGAAGCACATCGGTCACTTAGGATTCAAAGCATGAAGGCAATTATTTACACCTTTTAGAACACAGGAGGTTTTAAAAAAGACTGTACTATCTTTATAAGAAAAAGATTAGGGAATCTGGTCAGAATCATAGCACCAAGGATTTAGTTTTCTTCTTTGCCTAAGAGTATCAAAACCCACATCTTCCACAACATAAGCATTCTTATTTTGTGTTATTATATTACACACAAAATCTGATTATGGGCAAAAAAGATAGCACACCTTTGCAAAGCCAAGAGTTTAATATGATGGAAATCTTAACAGTCTAATAAAAAAGAATTATTAGTCAACGTCTAATTATTGAAAAAAAAAAAAAAGAAAAGTAAAAACGGGAAAAGAGAAAAAGGCTACTATTAAACAGAAAAAAAATCTCAAAACCAATAATATAGTTCAAATTTTTATATGCATGCTTCTTACTGTCTAATCCTTTTTCCTGGAATTATGCTCACCTTTTCACAGCTGCTTGGAGTTCTAACATGGATAGCTTCCACGTAGCGGGGGGATGTGCGTGTGTGTGTGGGAGGGTGTTGGGAGGATGGTGGTTATATGAGTCCTCAGTATCCCAAATACCTCACCAGAAGGAGTATGATGCTGATGGATTCTTCCTCCTCACACTGGGATCTGCTTGGAGTCTTTTTTATGTTTGCTAACATGCTTTTACACTTCATTATTTCTCCATTGATCTGCAAGTCCACATTACATTTGATTTTACCATATACGGCATGTTTTACATATGTTTGATCATATTACTTTACTCTCTGTGTTAACTGTAAAACTTTTTTGTCCAGCTCCACATCTCCATTTCTTCAACTGATCACGGGGGAGTTATTTTTAGCTGTGGGGTCTCTGGTGTCTGCTTGAGCCCCATCTCTTACCATTTCATGCCTGTAGTCCTGTACGCTGCATCCTGTGTCCCCACTTCTCAAGGTCTCTTGTCATACCAGGGCTGCATCATTGTACTTGCATCATTACTGTAGAGTAATGTACTTGTACTGTGTCATTACTGTACAGTCAAAACCATCTTATTCTACACATAACAACTACTTGTTGCTACTATTTGTATAAAAATAGATGGTTTTACCATACTAAAGTAAGCAAAAGTAAAACAAATCAGCCATAACCACCTGGTCATTAGGAAAAATGCTGTTACAGATAAAYCAAGTGAAAACAAAGCTCTAGGCAGGTCAAGACAAGTTCAGACTGAAGCAAATCTGACATGTCTCCATCCTAAGACCTTGCAAACTCAGCACAGAGCCTGGGGCTTCTTACTAGCTATGGCAGAAATGTATTACTGGGCTACAGGGCTATATTTATGGAATATAAAGGCATGGGGTCAATGGCAGTCTACTATAATCAGATGAATTTGTATCATTGTAGGGAAAATAATGCAAGAAGCATTGTGACAGTAGGAATAGGATTCTTAGCTGYTTATAGCAAGAAAAATATCTGCAGGATTATTAAATCCCACTTCCTGTCCCCAGAGTTATTTCTCTTGGTTTTCTTTGTTCTAGGATGAGTAGTTATAGCATCTTCTCAAGAGGTAGGAGATACGGGATTGAAATCCTTGCCTATGTTCAGAACTACCTTGATGTCTCTAGGACTTCTGATGATAATACCTTAATGCCTCTAGAATTCAAGCTTTCAAATGAACAGTCAGATGGCAATCTTCAGTATCACAATTTTAAAATCTGCATTGGCCCTACTTTGAGCACCTTTCTTTTGAGAAAAACATGAAAATAAGACACCACTTTCTATACATTTCACTACATAAATCCAACATTCCAGGCTAATTCCAGGTGCCTAGAAGCACATTGGTCAAAGCATGAAGGCAATCATTTACACCTTTTAGAACACAGTAGGTTTTAAGACTGCACTGTTTTCTTTTTAGAGAATAAACTGTATCTACATAACGGTAATTTACCTTTGACAGTGATTTGGTCACATGATGGAAGTGACAGAATTGGTCAAATTATCATTATATGTCCTGCTATGATCCAGGTTGCTAGTTATTTATGAAAAGATACATCAGTAAGAACCCTATGTTCATTATGTCTGGATATCAACACTTAAGTGATTTGTAAAATGTATTGTTTCTTTTAATTTTATTTTCATATTATATTAAAAAATCATGTAAATAGTTTAAAATGTTAAAAGCTTTTTACATCAATCTTCATAATGCTCAGGCCTACAACTTTTTCTGAGCTGTAACAGAATGTATAGTACAGTACAGGAGCTCAGAAGTGACACTATCCACTGGGGAAACATGCACAGACTACTACGAGTAAGTTAGAAATGGAAATCAAACTGGCTACTCAATATCAGAATCTTCCAAATATATTTAATCAGCTTATATCACCTTCCCTAGCAAAAAGACTTGACATTTCAATAAGCATTGTGACAGTGTAAGAAAATGGCTTTAATATATTGCATTGATGAAATATCTTTTGAACTGTGTAAGAAAATATGCTACAATGATGAACCCCCAAGCTGTAGATGGAAAGACAACTTAATCATTCTCCGCACTACCCACTGCAAGCTTGACAGTACTAGTTTTTAATGCGTATTGTTTTCTGGGTACTTCAGAGCAAAAGCACATGACAAACCATGATAAATGAGTATGTTTTAAAGTGCTTTCTTGAACCCCAAGAACTGATTGTTCCTGTAACTGGAACTGGATTATTGCTGTTGTAGGAACTGAATGGTAATAGTCACCCTAGAGGCTTATTTCATGTCTACCTCCGTGAACAGTGAAGCAGCAAATTTTGACAGCTTACACACATTTTCCATTCATTTGTTACACTTTCACTTTTTATAATGATTACTTTCTGAACACACAGCAAGGTGCTCTGGACAGACACCGCATTGTTTTCACACTTTAGTATTTATTTCAGGCAGGCTGGGGGGTAGCTGGAGGCAGCCCCAAGATCAGGCCTGGTGAGGGGAACCAGAGTCAGACATAGCTCCAAGATGGCTGAGCAGGGCCTTGGGGATGGGCTGAGGCTTGGCCAAGACTAGACCTGCAGGTGTGGTCTGGCTTGGCAGTGCCCATACCCAGTCTGGGCAGGGCTGTGGGGAGCTGGAGACCAGCCCTGCTGCGGTGTCACTGGGRCAGGGACTGATGGCTGTGGGCAGTGAGGGGGGAGCTGAAGTGAGGTCCTGGGCCCCATCACCTAGGGTGATGGTCAGGGACAGTCAGGCGTGCTGGTGCCCTCAGGGCCCTGTCAACCATTTTATCTCACCTGCCTCACCTGCTTCAGCCAAAACTGTGTGAATCCCTCCTGTGGTAAAGGTCTGACCAGAGGAGGAGGTCACTGTGCAACAGACRTCCTTTCTGTCAGCTGAAACTGGGGAACGATCTTGTGTAACTTCTGAAGTTTAGCTGTGAAACAGTGAGAAGGAAGCATTTTATACATTAGGAAATGTATTAAAAAAAAAACCCAAGCAAACCTCAAGACTGAAGAGAAAGACATGAGGGATGCTGGTGACTTATAAGAAAGCCCTTTCTTCCTCCTTCCATGAAGACTGAAGGACCCAGGGGGACTTTGGAAGGCAAAGCAAAATGCCAGAAGAAAGAGACCAATACTAAAAAGTTTTCTATACTAGTTTTAACTGTATTATAAAAGGGMTTTTCCTTATTAATTGGGTAGTTTAGACAATAGCGTTAGTATTGTAACTTGACTAATAAGAGGGTTTTTTTTCTATTTTGATTTGACTGATAAAATATTAGCTGATCTAAGAATAAATTCTTGGTTTCTTATAAAACATGCACTCCCTTTTTCTCATTTCAAGATTTTTGAGTGTGACACTGCCCAAGAATTTTACAAGCTCAGGATATTTCTTTCCAGGTAATGTTATGTCCAGATAAATTATGAAATACTAAAGAATATCTAAAAAGCTAAAAAAATGTATAATTTTTGCTAATAAAAGATAAAATGGGATGACCTAGCTAGTTTAAGTATAATTAAAGACAATCAATGAAAAAAGCTGGCATAAGTGATTCAGAATTCAATTATTTAAATTTGAGGTTAGTATTAATTTCCACTGGCATGGCTTTATGAAGAAAGAAAGAAAAAAACCCCCAGGTTTTGGCAAGCAATCATATTTATTTGATTGTTAGGATTACTCTCCAAGTGTAATTCACATAGACTTTGCTAGGCATTTGGCTTTGTTCTACATTTTCTGCTTAAAAGTGGCACTTAGTATGAGAAAATATTTGGTAATATGGCAGGTCTTCTGAACAGCAGATTCTAGAAATTAGAGAAAGGAAGTTATTATTGAATAAAAATGTATTTAATGTGTGTCCAATGGGATTAATGTTAAATTAATTGAAATAAATCCATACTAGCTGCTGTTAAAATCTACCGATGATACAGAGATAAATTGACACCCCGTAAATAGGGCAAGAACAGAAACAACATATGAAGCAGTCTGTGTATGTAAACTGGATCTACACAGGCAATGGTTTGCGTAAAACTTTTACTGAAGCTGACAGGAAAGGTGTATGCGTAGAAACAAGCAACATAGACCATATTTATAAAAACATAATCTTTATCCAGAAGACCAAGTTTGAGAATGATCTAAGGATCTCAGCTGTGAAATTGTTACCCAGCCTTCCCTCCCCTCCAGGCCCGTCTAATGATCCAATTCATATAATTATCAGCCTGAACCAATTCCATTTTGCAAAAAGGAACTTAACATTCATTGGGAAGAAAAAGACTGAGAGGAAGACTCTGTAGTCTAATTCTTAAGAAATTCATCTGTTCTGGAGACTACTTATGTATTTCACACTAAACAATTACACACAGAATCCATAAATAGCATCAGGCAACTGAATTCAGAAGCTCGTGTTAAGTCTTAATTTTAGCAACTCCAGTCAAATCCACAGTACTGGTTATTAAATAGACTGCCTACAGTTTCTGAATACCTGAATCTGAAAAATTGTTCCTAAGCCAGTGGAAACAGTGACCGAATGGGAACACTTAGGAATAAGCTCTGGATTCTTATAAGTAGAGCAGAGAATTGTGAATTGGATGATGATTTGGAATAGTTTAATTGTCTTGCTTATAGATTATCGCCACTACTGCATCCCAGAGCGAGTACTGCACATTGCATAACATACTCCTGCCCAAGAGTCTCATAAATCTCTTCAACTTTCTCTTGTTCACAGAAGCTTTCGTTGTTTTTCTATTAGAAATTAATATAAAAGCAATTATTATAAAAGAATTTTCTGCCAATATTCTGCCTTATAAATACTACATATATGAACATGGACCCCTTATACTTGAAAATTTGAACATTTTAATGATCTGGGCTGACACTCACATTGCACATGTTTCCATTTCATTTTCTAGTAAAAAAATAATCTTATCAGTGACTTATTTTAACACATTTCTATTTTTTTCGTTAGTTTCTCTTGCAAACAGTGCAAGATAGTCACTTCACTGTGTCTATATTAGGAAAACCACAAGTTGATGTTAACATTCAAATGAACATAAAAAAAGGCATGAGAGTTAGTGATGATATAAAATAATCAATTATATTCAAAACAGTTTTATAAATCACTTGTTCCTAGAGCTATGCATCAAAATGTATTTCTTAGAGAACTAGTTAAACAAATTGTGTAAAATCCTGTTCCCAAAGGGAAATCTGATTTCAAGGCTACAACCATTCTACATTGAAATATTTGCTTTGTGTCTTAATACCAACTAAATATATTCTAGATCTTTTTTTTTTTTTTTTTTTTTTTTTTTTTTTAAGATAAACATGCCATAAATTAGCATTTCTACTTAGAGAAAGAAAATAATAATAGTGATTGGAAAAACGCTAAAATCCCTTTTCAAGGGAAGTCCTCCAAAAAGAAAACCTTTCAAACAGAATCTGTGTGCAGTAAAGTATTTTTGAAGAATGATTCTCATGACAAAACTGACTAACTAAAATGCCTCTTGGTAAAATGTTTGAGAGCGACTCTTTAGACTATCCCCTGATAGTTCTGTCTCTTTAAGACGTCAGGCAGAATCTAAAGAGCTAAAGTACTCCCACATATTGCATCATCCAAACRAGGTCAAAGACATTTTTGTATTAAACTGCTCCCTCATTTCCTTCATCTTATGAGTGGCTACTCTTCCACACTGCAATGGATGATTTCCTAGTGTAGGCAAAGCATCGTTCTGAGGCCAGGTTGAAAACTGATGGTTTGTGTTCAATTTACCTGCAGTAAATTGCTTCATATTTTCTGTGAAGTACTCTTATGCAGTGACATTATTAATTCTATCACACACTAAGTTCTGTTGTTGAAGCCATCAGTAATTTCATGGTGTTAAAATCAAGCCTCTTATTCAGTGGAAGGAGAATACGGGAAGATCAAAGTCCTAGTGCCTTTCTTTTTCACATAGAGCTGAAAGCTGCCACAAACCCAATACATTTTGCCTAGCAGAAGATTCTCATGGTGGAGCCTTAGTTACATTGCTCGTTATTTAGCTTTGTGTATGTGTAATATACACTGTTCTGCAGAAGGAAATAAGAGATGTTCCTTTCCACAAGATTTTATTAACAAGTTTATTAATGACACACATAGAATGAAATTTGGCTAAGGAAAGAACAAATTTAACAGTAGTGCTTGAGTAGGGTTTTTTTTCTTGCAGTTCACCTTACTGGAGGACCCTCACATGCATGAAGTTTTTTTAGGTTATATGTTAAGGAAGTRTTTGAAGAACTGTAATTATCATTATCACCTGTGTATGGACATACATAGGAGGCTAGTCTAATATCACAACAAGCAGAATATGTTAAATTAGGAATAGGCACACAAGATATTCCTCTTGAGAAGCAAAATAAGGCCTCCTTCACCACTGGTCATGCATATGTCATCATGTACTGTGGTGATCTGGTTTATCTGAGACTCAATTTCAGCGAAAATCAGATATACCACAGAGTGCTGGATCTTCAAGCCATTTAATACTAGAATACAAGATTTCCTTCATAAATGAACATCCTACATACATAGAAAAATCTGCCTCTACACACACATAGACGTGCATATAATTAGTGTGTATGTGAATGTGTCTTCACTGACATTGCTTCTAGCCATTTGGCTTAATGCGATTGCAGATGAAAATAGTACAGCTCCTCAAATAACCCAACACAAGATCAAAATAGACATGGTTGATAATATCTGTTTCATTACATAAACCTTCTTTCCCTTCTGTTTGTACTTGGAGATTAGTGAAATTTAGAAGTGTTGACACGTAGACTGTCAGCACTCAGTACCCTGTGCTGCACATCATCAGGTGTTGAGACTACCCAAGCAATTAAAACTTACTAATTATTAGGGGTGGGGGGAGTTAAAAAGATAGAAATAACTATACCACCATGGGAAAAAGAAGTCCCTYAGTCACTGAACTGTATTATATCTAAACCACTCTGACTTCTGTCTTCAACTTTCCATTCCTTGAAGGTCTCTGTAGCACAGCTAGGAAAAAAGTCCCTCTGCGCCAGGGGAGAGGGTGAGGGGCTGAGGTGAGAAAGAGGGAGATATCGTGCAGGGTTCCTTCTGGATCTCAATAAGAAAAACTCAACAACAAATGGCTTAATAGAATATCTCTTTTACTAGGACAGAACAAGAAGAGGAATACAGATAATGAGTAAATCTTAGGTCCCTTCAGATGCTGGGAACCCCTCTATTTTGCAGCATCAGATTGACCTGAGACAGATTTTCCAATGACGTGCTGCACAGATTCTATCCATGGAGAGGTTCCTCCTTCCTTCCATTCCGTGGTACCCTTTATTTTGTGTAACAAACAGAATCTTATATCTTCTCCTGACAGGCTGGAACATTATTCTGTCATAACGTTCACCAGTGCACAGCACAGGCTGGCACAGGGCACTTCCAGCAGGTTCCCATGTAGTGGCTGCTCATGCAGGCCTCTCCTAATGTACAGGCCTCTCAAGTTTAAAGTACAAAGTCCAATAGAGCAGACAAGGCTTGCTCAAGATCACTAACTCCACGAATACAATGTCTTCTGCAAGGCTCCCAATACAGAGTTCTAATTCTTCCTGGGCTTACAGCATTCTTACAGACACAGGTGCCAAGAAAATCTTAATTACCTATAACCTAAATGATGCTAGAATGCTCCTCACCAAGGTCTTACATTCTGAATATACTAGTTACAAAACTGACAGATTACTCTGATATATTTTGGGGCCCAACACTGCCTGTTTACATGAAGTTGAATGGTGTTAAGAAAGAAAAAAAATAACGACCAATCTTTCATGCATTCCAGTTTTCTAAGTTAAGTGCCAGTCTCCGTTACAACTGCATAGTTATGGAGTGCACACATGGATTTCTAAACCTGGATAACTGTATTCACACAGGGATTGGGAAAAATGAATATTGTCTATTATAAACAGTCAATTATTCTGTAACTGGGCACACCCAAAGGTTACCATTGGAGGAAGGCAGGAGGTATATTATATTTTCTTGAAGTACTTATTAAACTTAAATATATTTTTCAAAAGAAATAAATCTTAGGAAATCTATCCATTGAGGGGGGAAAAAAAAAATCCATCCAGTAACTGATACTAAGGAGTCATAGCTAATGACTTCCAGTGTACTTTCTATTAATTTCAAAACACACCACATATACTGAAAGAGTCATTCATTCTTGCTACTGTTTGCATATCACTGTCTGAATTATGATTGAATAGCTTCTATAATGTATTTTAGCTTATGTTAGTATTTTACTTGGTTTGAGAATATAAGCAAAACTGTCCTTACAACATTACCACTTACCAATTCTTCTGCTTTTTAAGACCATTTTGAGAAGGTAAAAGTTTGTTGATTTAACAGCGATAGACATTTTGCAGTATTATAATTTGATCTGTCTGCTCTCTGTATTGAAATACCAAATAACTGTAAGATGTACAGATTATGAAAACGTAGTTGAACTAACTGTGTTGCAATGAGTGCTCAACAAAATTTTCAGTAGCAATTCTGTTTGGGGCCTTTCTCCATTTTTGTTATATATCTATCTTTAAAGCTATTTACAAATTTGTTTAGCAGTAAGTTCTCCCATGAAATAAGACTTAGATGCAGTGAACTTACATAGCATAAACATGAGGTAATGCTTATTATGAGCCTGATACCAAGTCATAAATCGGAAATAGATGGTAGGATCCTTTGATGTCTCAGCATTGTTCATCATATTGTTTTGATAAGCAAATGAAAAAGAGTAACTTAATTGAATTGAAATAAAAATAATTTCAATGCCATCAGAGTGTGAACAGGAGAGAAGTTTGTCTGATATGCTTGAAAGTGTTTTTTTGCTGTGTTTGTAATGCTCTATTCATTTTTTTATAGGTATAGTTAATTGCCTGTCCAAGCAAATTACTTTCTCCAGAGACATAAATCCAGGCATTGTAATGGTTTCTGTATTGAGACAATGTGTGTCGCTTTAATATAGATATATTTGGTACAGAATTAAGATAGGAAGCACAAAAGTATTACTGGGAACAAGGACAAAACCTTCACTGATTCTGCTGGCACTAGCCAATTTCCTTGTTTTCTGAAGAGACCATCTGATCTTTTTGCTACAGTGGCTACAATTGTTACAGTTGTTATAATAGTTTCTTAAAAATTTTCGTGGACTTGTGTCTATTTATTCCCTCTTCACTGGCAGTATATAGTTGGCAGCAAATATCCTGACTTCACAGCCAAAGTAAAAATGTGATTGATATGGATTGGAATGATAAGAAATGGACACACAACATTAAAATCTCAACATCTTTGCCTTGAACAATATTCTTAGATTCCATAAGTCAACAAAACTATTCATTAATATTTATGATGAGCATGCATATATTTTAATTTAAATATCAATTCTTTAGATTTCTTGTCAGAATATTTTCAAGGCAGAAAACAAGCTAGACAGCAAGTCTATTCAGAAAGGCAGTCTCCTATGAACAACTTTTTTGCATGAAAGATAAACAATTTATCTATTTAAGATATGGTGTTTTAGGTTGTTAAGAGGATAAATTCAGTCTAAGATAGTTTTATTCATTGACATGATTTTCAGAATACCGACAATAAAAAAGACAAAATATGTTGTCTTAGTTTCAGCCTTCTTTTCCAAAAGCCTAATCTCCATACTTTGTATTCTAAACCATTCAAAGTGCTAAATCCATTGAAGACTTTTAAATAAAAGATAATGCCAGTGGCTTAAGAAATCCCTGAACTGCTAACCACTGGAGAGTGAAAGAGTTTTCTGAGGAAATGCCACAATATGCTTATTCTCTTTTTATAGTTTTACATAAACTTTCCTTGATTAATTAACAGAACATTGTGGAGCTATAGATTGATGCATGTATTCATTTTATTGAAGGTATATTTTAATTTGAAGGTCATATAAAGGAGGAAAAAAAATCCAGTCTACAAAAGAGAAATACTATATTTCACTTGTGAAGGTTTGAATGRCATGATGTCACATTTGTATTAGCTGATTACAGACAGTGACTATGTTCTGTTCCTCAAAGCAGATGACAGATAGGAGCTATACCAAGTCATTGAATAGTCTTGGCATATGGAATCACAGCCATCYAAGTATGAGAGCTTATAGTTTCAGATATCCGACAATAGTGAGCTAGCGTAACATGTTCATATGATGAAATCAAACTGTTAGAAATTAAATTCATGATAAAATCATTATTCAGCTTAAGCAATGGATCTTTTATGATTGAATACACAGGAGGGAGGTTAGTTATTATTAAAATAGGGGCCAGAAGCTGAGCTCTTGCTTACAAAGAATGTAAACCTGCTCATACTACAGCAAGAGGAACTCTTTCTCTAATTGCTCTAATAGAATGCATTTATTTCTCCATTATACGTTTCCTGTTTTCACTAACTTATTTCATGACTTACCTACTATGACTTCTGTGCTGAGATGGAGGAGGAGACAGAGTTGTAGAAAAGCAGCTGTAATACAATTAAGGCTATTTCAAATACATTGTATTAAAGTAAATTCTGGGATTAATTTCAACTTCTTTTTTGTAGGCCTCTCAGTCCTGGAAATGGTTTGTTTTCCATGTGTTCTTTTGTTGTTTATTTTTTCTTCTTTGGCTGTTCACTGATTTCTCATTTGTTCTCCTTGTTGTGTTTCAGCATATATGCTCATTAGTGAAAGTAAAGTCACCACCTATTGTGTTCATAGCCCCTACTGTTTCCTCTAGGCCTTTTTACAGTATTGTCTCTGTTGTAGAGCTTTTATTTTGATTATGTTATCATCATATAAACTCTCAGGTAAAAAAGGAATGGAAAATCAAATGCAATCCACATATCCTATTTCCCCAAAATAAAACATACTTTACCATTATTTGTTTATAGAAATAAAGTTTAAAAAACAAACAAACAAAAAAAAACCAAAACAGAAAGTTGAGACCTGTTAGATCTTACCAAAGGAGTTAGTAAATCAGTTTAGATACAGCATGAATTAAGTATCCAGACATTTAACTATTTGCAGTAAGAAGCCTCTATCCCATATCAATCTTTTTTCTTTCAGACACCCTATACAACTTTGACATGTATCCTTTTCAGCTTTTTTATTGTTTTCAAAATCTTGTAAGTATATGCAGCAAAATATCTCCTTACTCCTGAGCTTCACGATACCATCAACCTCCTTATATAATCTCTAATGAATTTTGATCAGCAAAATAGTTTAACTCCAGTTAAATAACTTCCAGATTATTTGAATAATTTAACACATTTGTGATGATTTAGTTGAACTCTGCTTTGACATTGTTTCAGGATTCAAATATCTCTGCTACACTTTAGGCTGCACCAAACCTCAAGCATTAATTTTAGCTTGATCAGGTGAGCCAAAGTTAAAGGCTTATGATTTCTGGACTTACATAGACTTACAATAATGTGAAAGCCTAAGAAAGACAAGGTACAGATAGCTTTGCCAAGTTACGGCAAAGGATATTAAATATTACATTCTTATTTTTCTGGATATAACCTGAGAGCAACAGCTGGATAAACTATGAATGTCTTTTCTCCATGTGTATTTTAGTGCAAGGTAGCAAACATGAGTTAGCTGTCTGGCTGTACAAACAGACTTTTTTGACAGTGAAGTCATAGTCAGAACAGCCCAGTCTATTTACAAGCTTTAGAATGAGCTTTACACATTATAACAGCACCTTTTTAAATCATAGTATTATTGTGTGTCCATTCCTCTGGGCATGCTGTTGAGTGATGTGATATGTTACTTTAGTGAAGAGTAACCACAGGAGACAGAAACATTTTAACTTTAACAAGACTTTTTGAGTAGAAAGGATACCATCAACATAACACATAGATTATAAGCTCATTTGAATGAGTGTGTGTTTGGTGACCTGAACCATCACCTACTGGAGGCAGTGGAAGTCTGGAAGTTGTTGGAGTAGACCAAATGCTCTAATACAGGGATATAGGTACTGTGATACTGCAATGATATATTCATTCTAGGTAATTTTGCGTTACTTCATCAAAAATGTGATTCCCATAAAATCTGCTAACACTGTTCCTCCAGACTGGGACTTGCAGCTGCGTGTTTTTATAGGCAGTGCTAGTATGCTCTTATGCTTCCCTGTTCTGTAACATGTGTCATGCTGATTGCCCTGGCACCTGGGACCCCCTTTGAAGGAGTAGTGGGTACGTGACCTGTTTGCCCATGGCTAATGGCCATCTGCCCCACAAGATGGCACACCAACAGTTAGGAGTAGGGGGCACCGGTCTTATCCTAGTAAGACTAAAAAGGTCTCAGAACATACGAAAAAACAATTCTGAAGTGATAAAAGATATATAACCTGCCAGACTGCAGTGCCACAGAGACAACTCTAGGCTGGTTCTGAATTTGCTTCCTCAGATACCACCATAAGCATTACAGTCTTAGAAATGTGTTATATGGCCCAAGCTAACGCACTTGGAGCAGATGCTTGCACAGGAACAAAGAACTGATGAATTTGTGTGCAGAACCTGTCAGGATTCTACAGGAATGATGAGTAATTCCTGGTAAGCTTACTTTGAATATAGTCTTCTCTTGCTTAGTAGTATATTTCTCTATATGATTTTTCTTAAATAAACTGTTTGCATTTTCAGAAATTGTCGCTTTCTCTAAGGAAGAGCAAATTTTCAGCTGCTTATGAACACAGTCACTCAGAAGTCAATATGTTGGAATGAATTATCAATGGACTTTTAGATAAAACTAACTCTGGTGAGTTTCCAACCAAGGAGGTAATGGATGCAAGTTATTCAGAGAGTCTGATGGGAAGGTTACTCTCTCTGGCCTGGGCAGAAGTCATGATACTAGCGCATGACTTTTGGCACTGACAAACCAAGTTTTGACTGCTGCCRTTTCCACTCCAGGTTTTCTTCCCTATTACTAATTTTCATGCTTCTTTTTTTCTTTTTTTCAAGCTGTCGTCTTTGTTTCAAAGTCTCTTTGTAATTCCCAGTTACTGTTTAATCTGGTCAACATGATCAGTTTTAAGCAAATGCTCCCCAGGCAGTTTTGTGTAGTTGATATGCATTCTCATAGTTTACACTCACATTTTTATCTTCACAGGTATTTTTCTCTGGGCCGTTCATGAAAGGTAGGCTGTGCAGGCATCCCCACATAGGCCAAAAGGTCCACATTTCCTTTTACTTCTTAGAAGCTCTCTCTCTGGGTGACAGGAGGTGTTAATAGACAGAAAGTTGATCATGAGTCTAGTTTTAAGCCTCCAATTCAAGAAAAAATTTGATAAACTGGAGCAAGTTCTTGAGGGACACCAAGATGGCCAGGGGCTAGAGCACTTGTTCTGTGAGGAGAAGCTGAGGGAGCTGGACTTGTTCAGCCTAGACAAGTGACAGCTTCGAGGGCCCTACCAGCAGCCCACCAGCACCTATGAGAAGTGAAGTGCCATTAAGAAGACAGAGCAAGGCTCTTCCCAGTGGTGCATGGCGGGAGAATGAGAGACAATGGAYATAAGATGAAACAAGAAAGGATCCAAAGAAAAGCTTGTTCCTCATGAGGACAGTCAGGTGGTGGAAGAGGCTGCACAGAGAAATTGTGCAGTGTACATAGAATCATAGAATAGTTTGGGTTGGAAGGGACCTTTAAAGGTCGCCTAGTCCAACCCCCCTGCCATGGGCAGGGACATCTTCAACTAGATCAGGTTGCTCAGAGCCCTGTCCAACCTGACCTTGAATGTTTCCAGGGATGGGGCATCTACCACCTCTCTGGGCAACCTGGTCCAGCATTTCACCACCCTCATTGTAAAAAATTTCTTCCTTATAGCTAGTCTAAATCTACCCTCTTTTAGTTTAAAACCATTGCCCCTTGTCCTGTCGCAACAGGTCCTGCTAAAAAGTTTGTCCCCATCTTTCTTATAAGATGGGGGTTAGGACAGTGTACATATTACAGATGGTACCTGCTCTATCACATGAGCTGCTTATGCCAGCTCACATCCAGCTTTTCATCCACCAGTAGCCCCAAGCCTTTCTCTGTGAGGCTGCTCTCAATCCCTTCATCCCCCAGCCTGTATTGATACTGGGGGTTGCCCCAACCCAGGTGCAGGACCTTGCACTTGCCCTTGTTGGACCTCATGAGGTTCACACRGGCCCACTTCTCAAGCTTGTCCAGGTCCCTCTGGATGGCATCCCTTCCCTCAGGCATGTTGACCGCACCACTCAGCTTGGTGTCATCTGCAAACTTGCTGAGGGTGCACTCGATCCCACTATGTCATTGATGAAGATATTAAACAGTACTGGTCCCAGTACGGACCCCTGTGGGACACCACTCATCACCGATCCCCATCTGGACATTGAGCCRTTGACCACTACCCTCTGGATGCRACYATCCAACCAATTCCTYACCCACYGGACAGTCYACCCATCAAATCCATACCTCTCCAGTTTAGAGAGAAGGATGTTGTGGGGGACCGTGTCAAAGGCCTTACCGAGGTCCAGATAGACGACATCTGTAGTGCTTCCCATGTCCACTGATGTAGTCAGTCCATCAGAGAAGGCCACTGGATTGGTCAGGCAGGACTTGCCCTTGGTGAAGCCATGCTGGCTGTCTTGAATCACCTCCCTGTCCTCCATGTGCCTTAGCATAGCTKCCAGGAGGATCTGTTCCATGATCTTGCCAGGCACAGAGGTGAGACTGACTGGCCTATAGTTCCCTGGGTCTTCCTTTTTTCCTGTTTTAAAAATGGGGGTTATGTTTCCCCTTTTCTGGYCAGTGGGAACTTCACAGGACTGCCACGACTTCTCAAATATGATGGATAGTGGCTTAGCAACTTCATCTGCCAGTTCCTTGGGGGTTTTCAAGACCTGACTGAATCAAGTCCTGAGCAAACTGGTCTGACTTTGTAGCTGGTCCTGTTTTGAGGAGTATGATAGATAAAAGACCTCCTAAGGTACTCTACCATCTAAATTTTCCTGTTATCCTATAAAGGAAATACTTTGATGTGCAGAGATTTTGTGTGTACATGTTCAGAAGTACTGACCTTTCTCTATATAACTACTGGGAAAAATAGGATTTAATTTCTTTTGTCATCCATACAGCAAATCCCACTGGTATTCATTTCACTCAGTATACATCTATTTTGAAATTGAAAACCTTAATTTTATCATACTTTTCTTTGGCCTGTGCCAGCACCTACACTTTAGAGAGTCATGTTTTCATGGTAGGTGCAGAAATTTACACCTACAAAATTTCTATTTTGACAGAAAGGAACTGGCAATTTCTACATGTGAATAGTACGCTTGCAAGCATACTCCTGAAATGAAATAACAAACCTTGTAAGTGCACAAACCAGGATATCCTAGATTATTTGCAAAATACAGGTTTCCCATTCTTTTGCTTAAGTGTAACTTGAAAAATACTGTATTTGCTTTCATGTTTATGATACCTAAAATAGATTCTTGTTCAGACTACCTACTTTCTGTAACATCTGTGTTCCAACATTCCTGCAAAGCTCCAAACTGATAGTCATTCAAAAGACTATGAGCCACAAAATCTGTCCAAGCAATAACGAATATCACTTCAAGTGAATTCAGTTATAATTGTATCATTATGCTGTCATGTGCAGCAGGAAGCAACACAGAAATGCTTGCTTCTTGGGAAAAAAAGACAAATTACTCATAAACATATAATTGCTTTCCCAGCACAAGAACAGATACAACCAACCATTAACTGCATTTGCATTGTAGGTGATTCCTCTTTCTTCTGTTTGCAAATCAAAAGAATTTTCAAGCAAATCATTCTGTTGTTATTAGTAGTTGCCAGTACACTGTGAAATTGAGTTCAAACTGGTCATGAGATTAAAACATAGAAAATTTTCACTTCTGGTCTTATAGGAGACATGACATTTAGAAATAGTCTGTCTTTTTTTTTTTTTTTTCCTTTTCTAGTACCTATCCTGCATAACTTCGTTTATGAGCCTGCTGCTATGTAATGCTCTGAAAGAAGGACTATTTAAGATTTAGGCATGACAACAACATTCAGTGCAATCAGACATTCACTAAGTTTAAGCAAGTCAATAGTTATACATAATACAGAACTGAGCAAAACATGTCTTTCAGCCTTGGTAATAACATAGAACAAATGAGAGCTAAGCTAATCAGCTCAGCTATCACACAAGTCTGATGCAGCTAAACTTCTTCACTTATCAGAGCTTGCTTGTCCAGCAACACTGATGAAGGGAACCAAATTCACTACCAGTATATTATCTCTTCCAGAAACACCGGAGATATTAATATGTAAATATTCACATGTACCAATCACACGMTATCTGTATATGTACTCCTTTGCATATGTATCCATATATACCATATACATACGCTTACACACACATTCTTATGCATAGAATCATAGAATCATTAAGGTTGGAAAAGACCTCTAAGATCATCGAGTCCAACTGTCAACCCAACACCACCATGCCCACTAAACCATGACCCTAAGCACCTCATCTACACATCTTTTAAATACTTTYAGGGATGGTGACTCCACCACTTCCCTGGGCAGCCTGTTCCAATGTTTAAMCACTCTTTCAGTAAAGAAATTTTTCCTAATGTCCAATCTAAACCTCCCCTGGYGCAACTTGAGGCCATTTCCTCTCATCCTATCACTAGTTACTTGGCAGAAGAGACCAACACCCACCTCACTGCAACCTCCTTTCAGGTAGTTTTAGAGAGCGATAAGGTCTGTCGTGGTTTAACCCCAGTAGGTAGCTAAGCACAACACTGACACTTGCTTACTCCATGCCCTCAGTGGGATGGAGGAGAGATTTGGAAGGGTAAAAGTGAAAAACTTGTGGGTTAAGATAAAGACAGTTTAATAAGTTTAAAAAATGAACAAACAAACAAAAACCTCAAAGAAAGACAAACCCAAGAAAAACAAGTGATGCAAAAACCCCACAATTGCTCACCACCAGCCAACCAATGCCCAGCCAGTTCCCAGGCAACAGCAGCCCCACAAAATCCATCCCTCCCCCTTTTTTTAGTGCTGAGGCAATGTCATATGGTATAGAATATCCCTTTGGTCAGTTGAGGTCAGCTGTCCCAGCTGTGTTCCCTCCCAAATTCTTGCCCACCCCCAGCCTACTTCCTGCAGGGCAGYGTGAGAAACAGAGAAGACCTTAACAATCTGTGAGCACTCTTCAGCAATAGCTAAAACATCAGTGTGTTATCAACGCCTTTTTCATCACAAATCCAAAATACAGCATCATACAAGATACTATGAAGAAAATTATCTCTATCCTAGCCACAACCAGTACAATATACTTTTAAAAAAATCTTTATACACAATTATATCAGTATTTGTCTGTTGGGTTACCTGAAGAGTAGACTTCGATGACTTTGCTGCTAAAACAGCTGGTGCTCTTTACTCATTTCAACCAGTGAGCCTTTCACAGATGAAATTAATGAAGCAAAGGGAGTAATACCTACCAACAGAGTTACCTAAGGAATTTGGGAAAAAAGTGTTAAGTGGATCAGGCATGATAATGCCAGTATCCAGGAACTAGCATTTGCAATGTGATGGGGAAGGGAACACAATGATACAGGCTTTATATATAAGATAGGTATTACAAATAAGAAATAAAAAGGAGCCTGACAGTGATTACAGAGGTCTTATCCTTACCTTAATAATGCTAAATAATGATAGGGAGGTCTAATGCTGATAGGGTAATGAAAAAAAGGGACCTGTTTTTTAAGGGAATCAAACTGGTCTTGTAGATAACCTTGTTTATACTCTCAAGTTCAAAATGGCTTTCAAGCCAGACTACTCCTAAGCAGAGCAAGAATGCATTTGCCAAACCTTTGATCAAGATACTACATAACGGATTCCTGTAATTACGCAAATATAAATACAAGAGATAACCTTGTAGCAAAGAATAAACATATAATGCAAAGTATTGGAGTGAATTCTGGATTTTTCTTAAAAAGGTAGAGTGCAAAACTACAGATTTGATTTGCTACACAGTTAAATCCCACATGGGTTTATCTGGTGGTCAACATTTCAGTGTTGTGCCACTTTCTGCCTGTTACATTTTTTGAATAAAGGAAACTTGAATGACAGTTCTGTTATTGAGTTCATGAGTAAAGACTACAGGGTTTCTTGGCTGATAGAGATGCATTGTATATGTTGAGGCTAGATTTCCTTATGTCCATTGTTCAGCCAGTCCAAATCTGCTGAAATCTGCAGTATTTTCAGTGATAATTTGGGACACCATTTTAATAACACTATTCACAGAAGTAACTACTTCTGCAGTACCACTGCAGATATTTCATTTAGACAGTAAAGACGTATTGGACATGTCTATACAGCACCATTTTAGATCTTCCAAACTCAGTAACATGTATAATATGGCAAAAAATGTTATTCAGAGGCACCAACTTGCATCCTAAAAGCATAACAGCATGGTTCTGAGTTTAGGATAATTAGCACTGCCTCCTAGCGAGGCTAATTAACTCAGGTTGAGCACCATGTTAAAACATCTGTTCTAGTCATTCTGGCACTAGCTGGTTTACAACTAGCCTGGGATCTCTGTATGGCATTGTACTCTGAGGAATAAGTACATCCTTATATTTCTTTGCCATCCCAAAAAGTCCTAGGAATTGAGGTCATACTCTTCTTTCTATTTATTTTACAAATAAACACTTTCAAAACTCAATATGTAGGATTTTGCCTCTGGAATTTGAACACCCCCCCACCCCTTCCCTCCCGAGTAAACCAAACTGAGCAAAGCAACATCATTATGAAGCAAAAAATGCATTCTTGTAGCGTCTATATTTGTTTAGCATTAAAAAAAAAAAATCTACTATGTTTGGTTTTTTTGGGCAATAACCAAGACCAGGACAACATTGTAATAAACAACAGGAAAAAATAGTTAAGTGCAGAACTTGACTGCCCACMATCTAAAGAGAATTGTTCTTAGTTTGAGATGAGTATACAGAAGCAGAAGACTGCAAGGACCTCAGGCTCCATATATGATAACCTCATAATGCAGTGGTCACTCACAGGAAAAATTCCCAGCATTCTATGACAAATGTATAATATTTGGTACAAAAAGCCCAGAGCTAGTTGTTACTTTTAGACTGCTTTCTTCAGATCCTAGAGGTGGTTGGAGAAAAGAGAGTAGATAGCATAGTCTTCCCTATGACACTTCCCTTCCTCTATGGCAAATAGAGAACTACTGAATTTACTGTAGGTCCAAAAGAGCTATTTTTTGTGTCCACAGTTGATGTGCTTTTTACCAGAAATATCAGCTTTATTTCTTGAAAAGGACATTGGAGTAATTCCTATATATTAATTGGGAATGATGGTAAATCACCAGGCTTCGCTATATATAAATGAAAACTGGCAGCTCCCAGAGAAGAGGATTTTTAATAAAAGCCACAAGCAATATGGATTGTACTGGGCCACATTTATAGGCCCCATCATCACCTTATGGTCTAAAGAAGAGAAATTAAGATAATCCCTTGGTGATTTAAGTTCCTGGCAATTTGCAGGATAATTGTATCTTGAGAACTCAAACTAGAATGTACTCAGCATTCCATAATTTCATCAGATAAATATGTAGCTGCATTTCTTAGCAGGGTTCCATACATTCCACTCCTACTTTTGAAGGTATTTCATGTCATGGTCAAAAAACTGAAGTAGCTTCACAGCATTACAAACTGTTTTGGCTCTTGGTACTTTATCCTTAATAAAGCTGATACATTTTGATGATTTATCAAACTTACTAAAGGTCATGATAACATGTCAGTCTGAGAAAAAAAAAAAAAAHAAAAAAAACAAAAAAGTGTATGTCATAAAAGTTTGTATAGAGATTTCCACATTATTGTGTTGGGTTTCCTTTGGTTTTTTTTTCAATATTTGAGACCAGATTGTGCAACAATTACCTATAAATGTTTAGTAAGATTTTGAAAACTGCCTAAGCAGATCAAGCATTTGATATTCATGGTTATGTCCATAATGTTAGAAAGTTAGTGTTACTAAGTGGCAATGGATTAACCACTAAAAAGAAGTAAGAATTGGAAAGTTTATTTTCCACATGAAAAGGAAAAAAAATCAATAAGTACTCAGATTCTATTTGTGAAGCAAAGTGCTTTGCCTGATAATAAATCTTGTTTCAAGTCGTGTATCAATATATAATCAACCTCTCAAGACAGCCCTAGGACTGAACTACATACTAAGATGCCAACAAGCATTAGCAAAGTCAATGAAAAACAGAAATAACGGTTCTTCATATGAAAAAATATCCTTTAGTAATAAAATCAGAGATGATTAACATACATTTTGCTTACTCTTAATATGAGTAGTGTAATAAAATAACAATACTGTTAATTAAAAAATAATTCTCAAAATTTTCAAGTAAGAGTAGGTTTACATTAAAATTAAATAAGAACAAAATTGTCAATCTCTGTAATTTTTCCCTGGTGTTTAACTGCACATTAAATTTTATTATCTGCCTTTAATTAGTTTCTGTTTTCATAAATGGATAATATCTATTTGTTTTCTTCTTCTTCTTTATTGGACAAATTCTGAAAACTTAAAGGTAATTAAGATGACATGGATATTTATGGTTTTGTTAGAGTGTAAGCATCTTTACCTACTACTCAAGTAAGCACCAAAAAGATATTACACAGCCCAAATTAAACCTCATTAAAACTTAGAAAATTTTTATATTTGGAAAAAAAAAAAAAGGGTAAGAAAATTATGAGTAAATTTTACAATTTTATAGGAACAACAAAGTGTATATCTTGTAGTTAAGTTTTTTAATCAAAACCTACCTAATCATCTGGGACTCTAGAATTCTTTAAAGAGGTAATTTGCCTGACTGGCAAAACTGTTTTTCTTCCTATTCCCAATCTGGAAATCTATGCATAATCAGATATATTCCTGATTTGAATTTTGTTGAAGTTAGCATGTTTAGGCTCTTTTTGGTAGCAAAAGTTACAGTATTTGAGCTACAGTATTTGCATTATCACAACAGTACTAGCATTTTCTTTATGTAATGAAAAAAATGCTATTTTTTCTAGTGAAGAACACTGTTTCCTCAGTTACTTAACAGTTATTTTTTCCCTCTTGACTGTTTATAAGCATTTTCTACATTCTRCTCATATCAGGGGTGTTCTGCTCATATGTGGGGAATGGGATATGCCAGGTAATTATATGTTCATCAGACTGATACTACCTCAGGGGAAAAAAAAAAAAAAAAAAAAAAAAAAAAAAAAAAAAAAAAAAAAAAAAAAAAAAAAAAAAAAAAAAAAAGATGATTGACATAAGAGTTGATTACTTTATATGCATAAAGTGATATAAATAATTCAAAAGTTGGCCTAAAACCAATAACTAGATATGTATTTGATTTTCTTAATTGTAATTTGTGTTTTACATAGATTTTGCAAGGTAGTGGTGTCAACAATATTTTGATCAAGACCCTGTGATGATACTAAATCAAGGTGAGGCCAGAAAATTCTTAATACCTAAGGAAGGTGCTCTGCGGGAATGCTTAAGCAAATACATTCAAGAGGAAAATCCAGAAAAAATCTAGCTTTTTTATTTGAGATGTTATGGTACCCAGAATCCCTTGCAAAAATCTTTCCATGACAGAAACAGCCATGCTGCAATACACAGATAGAAAAAAAAAWTATCTTCATTAAGTTGAACCTTGATGAAGACAAGAATTAAATAGTACATCTAAAAACAGAAACAGGGAAGGAAGAAACCTTGCTCTTTAGGGTGTACATCATCACTCTCAGCTAAAACAAAGCAGATCTTAGATCTTAGGGGTTGCAGTGCAGTTACTTCCTTTATTAGGTCTGGTTTATGATACATATCCAGTGCTTTAAAAAATAATGAACAGGCTTCAAAATATAATCCTGAATAGGTGTGCACTACTAATAGTGGTGTTTCCTAGAAATTAGTTCAGTCTGAACAGTTGAACGACTTTTACCAATTACTCAGAATCAAAATATATCATTACTAATAAGATATAAAGATGACAAAAAGTTTAGGGGGATAATATACTGAGAAGACAAGATACAGATGCAGATTCATCTGGTTGTTGATACATGCACACAAGTTAATAATATGACTTGCAATAAGAGTAAAATCAGGACTTGGACAAAAATGCATTATTGCAAGAAGATACATTGCCACATTGTCAGGTTCTCAGTGGCAGTTTGTATGCGTGCCTTTCCTGTGTGGTAATCTCTGTGTAATTAAGAAGTAATTTGAAATAGTATATTCTTCTGTCTTTGAAAGTAACCTAGTTTACATTTATAACTAGGTGTCAATACAGCTCCATGGAAAGTTATCCCTCAGCTGAACACATGGTAACTTCTAATACATGGCAAATTTCTGGTTTACATTCTTTAGATACTAGTGAGTAAGAATAAAGGCCATATTTGGAAGATAGTTGTGTATTTTGACAAACCAGGAGATTTTGTCCTATACAGTGGATAAATTAGTGAACATGAAACTACAGATGTATTACTGTGAGTGAAGAGAAACCAATACACAAAAGTTGCAATAGAGAAATTGCATTATTTACACTGGTCTGTAAGCTACCATGACACTGTCTGCTGYTATTCAGTCAACAGTTGAAGAGCAGAGGTTTGAGAACTATAACAGACTGAAGGAATTGAGGTCTTAGCTTTCATTAAGAAACATAATGAGCTCCATCTGTGTAGTTCATTTAAGAAATTGTTACACAGAACGTAGCTATCCACCCACATATCAATGTGGACAAACAGGAATTCAACAGTGCACCTGGCAGGCAAAAGTATGGCTTGATAGTACTTGGTGTTGGAGAAATTCTGACTTTGTACAAGATATTTGTCCTGCGACGAGCAGGGAGTTGGACTCATTGATCCTTATGGGTCCCTTCCAACTTGAGATATTCTATGATTCTATGATATACTTTTTTAAGTTAGTTAGTGAAAGAAATTATCCAAAATGAGTAATTTTAATATAAAAGCTGGAAGGTTTGAGGATTTTTTTTTTTCTTTACAAATTCTCCTTGATTTAATAGGAATTAAATATAATAAATTTATTAACTTCTAAGAAACTTACGATTTTTGCAGGAGGTCAAGCTAGATCATCACAGTGATGCTTTCTGGCCCTGTAATTTACAAATATATGAGGAGTAAATATTAATATGTGTAATAGTAAAATCATGCTTCATGAGCTTTAATGCTTTCACAAATCATAAAACATTTATGTCTAGCTATGAAAGTAGCTGTCAATTCCCAAAGCATGAGTAAACCCTAGATCTGTGCTTCTTAAAGCATGAGAAATTCTTTGTATTAGATTTGTGTTCCCTCTCCCAGACGAACGAGGAACAGGATTGTTTTCAATGTCCGTCTTTCACACTTTCCAATATTTAGCTGCTTTAACATTGTATTAGAATGACAGGAAAAGACCCACAGCAGTACATAATACAGACTTTGTATGTGAAATTCACTATAGATTGATTCTGGAGAGAGCTATACAGGCAAATATATTGGGCAGAGAGGTAATTTACTATTGTCCTAAACTCTAAATTTAAGAATCCTGTGTTTGAAAGCCTTGTTCAGATTAGTGACCAGTGATGATGTGCTATTCTGTCCTACATTTAATCTTGGTATGACACCAAAGATCAATGATGCTACTTCTAAATGTTTGTTGGCAGTGTACCACAATACCTGAATAAAAAATTCCAGGCCCCTGCCACTTTTCCTGACATACATCTTGGCACGTTTCTGCTAATTGGGCTGCACTGGCATTTTAACACAATCATTTCAAACCAAATTAAGTTATGGATGAGCATTTGCTTATTTTGCAAGGAAAGTGAATTCAAGAGAGCATGGGAGATATTTATTATGCATGCTCTAGTTCTCAAAATCATACACTTTTGGCAATTTGAAACTTAAAAACTACTAACTGCAAATGTGTTATGAACTGTTATTGTATATACTTAGCAAAAAAAAATGGACCTTTAAGGTCCAGAAAACATGCAGTTGTATTTAATGCACCGGTTGTCAGCAATAATTAAGAATTATTGCACAAGGAACTGTGAAATACTTTGTATGAGAAATGGCTGAAATGTAGGAGGTTAACTTTGTGGCATAAAATATTTTACAGCATACATAGTTACTGTAAGTTAGTAGTACAGGATACATATGTTTTACAATTGTATATTCATTCTTACCCTGACATAGCACCTGATGCTGGTGATAGAGTCTACTCATGTTTTCTTTCTACACTCATATATAAATTTCCCCTTTTGTATTTAAAATGAATAAAATAAATACATTAGTAATAGGACTGTGGCGGGTTGACCTTGGCTGGCGTCCAGGTGCCCACTAAGCTGCTCTCCCACTCCCTCTCCTCAACAGGACAGGGGGAGAAAATAAGATGAAAAACTCRTGGGCTGAGATAAAGTCAGTTTAATAAAGAAAAGCAAAGGCCATGAATGAAAGCAAAGGAAAACAAAAAGATTTATTCTCTACTTCCTATCAGCAGGTGATGTCCAGCCACTTCCTGGGAAGTAGGGCCTCAGTATGCATAACGGTTACTTCAGGAGAMAAATGCCTTAATAACAAATGCCCCCCTCCTCCTCCTTTCTCTTAGCTTTTATTGCTGAGCATGATGTCATATGRTATTGAATACCCCTTTGGTCAGTTTGGGTCAGCTGTCCTGGCTATGTCTTCTCCTAACTTCTTGCCCACCCCCAGACTACTGGCCTTTGGAGGAAGATGGGGGRCGGGCATTGGAGAGACAGCCTTGATGCTGTGCGGACACTGCTCAGCAGTAGTCAAAACATTGGTGTGTTATCAACGCTGTCCTAGCTACAAAGCACAGCAGTACGAGGGCTGCTTATACATATAAATATGGGACATCCTTTAGGAAAGCAAAAGAAATATATTCTTAAATTTTCAAACAGTTTAATCAATTCAATACTATAATCACTGGGTATCTAATATTAACTATTATAGAAGATTACCTTACTTGGGGGAAGGAACCATTCAATTTTATTTTTCATTTTCGTTATTATTTTGAAATTGAAACACTGTATTTTGCATAATTGTGAAGTCACAACTACAAAGAAAACAGATACTTTGTTGTCTTCAGTGGTGCCATTCCTGGGATTCACTATAATTCTCCTCCAACATTCTCTTAATTATCTATCTATTTGCATCATCATTTATTTTGAGCAGTTCTTTTGGCAGGTAAACTCAGTCTGAAAATTCACTGCTTGTGGAAATAAATCAGCAATGATGGCAAGATATAGACACCTCATTACCATGATATTTCAACGGTTTCAAATGAGCGTTTGTCTTGTCAGTGTTCTTTTAATTGGAATTAACATCATTACAATCCTAATCAGTTACTGTATTGTGATTTCAAATTCTGTTCTCTCTAATCTGCCCAATTACAGTAAAAGGGTGTTTTGTYTTGTTTTTCTAATCTTAGAAGCTAATTTGGAACAGATGCTTAGTTTCTAGAAAATAAACCATCAGACACAGAGGGCCAAATTTTGAATATGTGTTATTTCAAGTATCAAAATCAGTTCTATTGTATTGCAATCACATTTTGTCATGGCTTGATATTTAGTAGGAATAATTAAAAATAATTTTTAGATATGTGCAATTCCAAGATTTCTATGTAATTTATTATTTGTATTTAGTTGTTTTGCATTCTTGATGGTCACTGCAAGCACTACACAGGATTTGGGAACACTAAAAAAGATAATCAAGAAACAGAACAGGAGGTGTCCTGTAGAATCTCAGTTGGTGCTTTTACCATTTGAGGAACTATGCATTCAATAGATCCCCAGGGAACAGTTGATTCTTTAGAGCTCTGAGTCACACTGCATCCAGTTGTGAGTTTCAGGATGTTTTCCACACAATGAGAAATGTATATTGTTAAAGACTATACATCTCAATTTACAGCATTACAGTAGGGTTGTGACATCCTGACATATTTTCAAGATTTACTTTTCCATTTTTCTTCCCCTTCTTTTTTACTTGTTTCATAAGTACATACTAACTGTTGATTCTTATATTTGATGCATTCATTCAGATTAAGTTTTTTCCCCCAAAAAGGAAAAAGTTTTTTTTTTTTTTTTCCTGAGTGTCTGAAAAACATATCTTCCCTTTTTTAATCTCAGAGTGCACCCATTGCAAAAAGGGCAGAGTAATTAATTCCACTCTGTATGCTGCCTATAAATAATTACTAATACTGTATGAGACACTGGAGGTTACTGACCAAAAAAATTTATAAATATGCCGTTGCATGTTGTTGTACATCCTTCTTAAGTCACTACCTATTTTACTTTATCTTTTAGTATTGTAATCTCTTAGGATCACGAACTATGCTTCACCTTGCACTTTTGAAAATCTTATACCCTAATGGCAGCCACCTTTTTATTTGATGTTCAGGCTTTATCTGGCATTAATAACRTTTACATAATTTTATATATTAATATTTTGTTGTGCAAAAACTATAATTTAGGTAAAGTTTGATGAAACTAAGAATAAAATATATCTGGAAAAAATATTTTATATACCAAATAAATCACTTCCCCCTCAAAGTACACAAAATGTGAAAAAAATGTTACATTACAAAATATGTACGTATACGGTATAATATATGTATCAAAAGCATTGCTGTTTTTCAGCTGATAGGATTATATTTAACATTATCCAGTTGGAAATGTCAACCAACCAGTGTTTTTGCAAATGTGAAAATATAATAGTTGTCTATTATGTTCTAGAAGCTGGAGATAATTTTTTAAGACTTTCAGAAGAGCATTAATGTTTTCATTAGTCATAAAGTTATTATTGTGTTCAAGAAGGATATTACTGTGTTCAAGAATCACCAGTGAGGATTATTTGCAAAAAATAACAAGATAAGTTTTAATCATTGAATTCAGTAATCACTGAATTTCTTTTTTAAAAATCCTCTCCTTCAGGAGATTTTTTTTAAACAAATTTTAACATATTTAAAATATACTGTTCTTTCCATGGACTAAAAATTAATATATATGTAAGTATAAACATAAATGTATATATTATATAATTAAATAGATCTAATGTAATTAAATTTAATGGATATATTTAGATAGAAATCTAAAAACACAATAAGAACTTATATGTGTATGAATATAGACTTAATTTTATGAATTTAAGGAGCTAAAGTTTCATCCAAATGAAAAAATTGTTACTATGGAGACAATTCTGCATCCAAGTGTTTGTTTTGAAACCTACAATTTTCAATTAACAATTTTATATCTTACCTATTCCATCACAGCTCCATGGCTTGTTATACAGGATTTACCAGAGTGGCTATTTTTCCAAGAATACCATAATTATCCACTGCAACAAAAGCAATCAGATGTTTTTTAACAGAGCATACAGTTTAACTGGTAGTTCATAGAACAGACACATAAGGATCAGGGTGAGCTGCTTAACACTAAATGTCTTGTCTTTCTTTTCTGACATATTTCACCACATTTTAAGTTTAGGAGTTGGAAGGAAGACAGTCAGTGGAGGAACAAAATTAAATATTTTAGAATTCGCAGAAGCACATTTGAAGCTGCACTTTCAAATTTGTACTGTCTTCTGGAAGAGATTCTTTAACCTGTTTTCATTCCATGAACATTTTTTCTCTATCAGCTAGACATCAGAGCATTTGAACTGATGCTACAAAACAAGTTCCAATCTATTTTTCTTCCCTCTTCTCTTCACAATCTGTCATTTGCATTTTGAGTCTACTTCAGATATCCTAGTTTTGGCAAATATACCCTCAGAACTAATGAAACTGACAAAAGTAGTTTATGTATTGTGAACATTTTATGTCCCCTTGAATTCTCTTTTGTGAAAGTAAAGGTATTTTTCAAATATGGATCTTGAAGTGAAAACTGGTGATTTCAGGCAACTTAACACAGCAAAAATAACACATTCGAACCACATTCAACCTCAAGAAGGAATTCTTTATTAATATTCTCCTAGAATTTCCCTTGAACACAATTAAAGTTGTAGAATATTGAAGGCTAAATAAGTCTCAGTGGAGTTTGGGGGTGTGCATATTATTATTTCTTTTTTTACTAATGATTCTATTCAAGAAGAATAAGCACAGTGTGATAATACAAAAGAAAAAAAAATATAGCTCAAACAATTTTAAGTTTTGCCAAAAAAAGACAGATTAACCAATACGGAAACACATGTGGGTCTTTTGTAAGTTGATGAGGTTGTATGTTGCAAAAATGTGCAGAAAGCATATATACATCTTTATGAAACAAATTCAAACAAGATATTTTCTGTTGACAGTTATGCAGATCACAGAAAGTAGATAAAAGTATATATAGCAGAGCATGTTTATCTTTCCTTTTTGTGTGTGTGTGTGTGTGTGTATGCAGATATCAAAAATGAGTGGTACCATTTGCTGTGGTGAAGCTGGGATATTTATGTTTGCAACTCGTATACATGGAAATATGTACCGTCTCTAAATGTGTCTTGGTATTATTTGCACTATAATTCTAAGAGGTTCAAGAATCAAGTTTCAAGTTTTGAACCTTAAGGTATGCTGTATTTGGCATTGCACAGACTTTGGACTGATCTGGAAAGATTTTTAACCCTTTACTTAAGTCTGGTTCAACATTATTTTGAGCACATAGCTACATCCTCTACAGCCAAGGAATGGCCACTAAGATTTAAGAGGGTTGGTTTGGGGATACTAAAGTATTAACTGCACCAAGTAAGCCATACAGTCTTCTCAAGAGAAAATAAATCACCCATTATGGAGAAGATGGGAGGAAACACTTATATTTGTTTCTTAGTTTGTTTCATTCCATCACTTAAAAATACATAGAACTTTAAAAAGCAACCAAAGCCATTCCCAGTTGAACTAGACACTTAATCAAACACTCAGATCTCCTGGTAAGAAGTGAAGTGCTTTTCTGACTAGAAGTGTTAAGAAGCTCTACTCCCAGTGCAGGGAAGAAGCACTCACAACTTTAATCTGTTTCCACTAAGAAGCAAAAATCTTCTATGGTTTGTATCTGTGCTTTTTATATTGTTTGCATACAAGGCCAACAGAATAACTTTTAGTTTCATATCTTGTTAAGATCTCCTTACTTCTTTCCCTGTCTCCCTAGTACACACAGTAAAATGTCATCACAATTTTCTTTATCATCCCTCAATTATTGCCAGAACAAAGTTAATATCCTAGGGAAAAAATAACAAAACACTCAGATTCGCTTGGTTAATACACACAATTATTCTGGTTGTGCCTAAATGGCAGGGGACATTTGCGTTCTAGTAAACTCAATGATGGAAGAACACAGCCTGAATGAATATCAGTACTGGTAAACTTTTAAATTAACTTGCAAAATGCTTTTTGCCTATGCCCTGTATTGAATGTTGGATATGTACTATTCAACATGTCTTAGACATAACTGCGGGTAGGGGAAGGGAAGAGAGACAAGCCACAGTCCAGGGATTATTTCCAGTAAACTGTATGGGTAAGATCAAGCCATTTTGGCATTTTGCTTCTGTCGTGGTCCACTAGTACTATTTTTTAATACTCATGATCTGGCATGGTAGTCCCAAGAGTGTCCTTGTGTCACACTATAAAACTTCTGTTCTAGAGGATGGATGGGGAAGGATTACTACAAGGTAATCATCTTATTACTACCCAGGAGCCACAATCTGAAGGGTTGGGTTAACAGTGGGGAGTTAACTGAGTCACCTAGGAAGTTATATCACTCACTAAAGGCTGCAATGAGCTGTAGAAGCAAAGGGGTATTATCTCCAGTCAGATCTCTATTGCTACTAAGGTCTCTTCTGGTCCCAGAGACCAGTTCTGGTGTAATTTAACTCCAAAGGGACCCTCCACATAGCACTTTATGGTCCTTTATCTGTAACTAGGTATTTGCAGCCTACATGTTTGGGACCTTCATCCTTCAACCAACAAAC
>JAYKAV010003348.1:42799-77935 GCA_035582835.1 Phoebastria nigripes
AGATTTTTTTTTTAAAAAAAAAAAAAAAAAAGAAAGAAAAAAGAACCTTAAAATGCATTACTTCTTTCAAAGTTTAGGAACTGACTCTAATTTAGATCTTTCAAATAGACAAAAAATTCTTTGGTTTACTTTTTTTTATATGAAAATTTCCTTTCTGCAGTCATTTGATCTCTCAATCAAATAGTTGTGAAAACATGACTCAAAATTCCCAAAGATCATTTGAAACTATTGAAATTAACAGCATGGATTATATGGTAATAGAAATTAACCTCAGAATGGGTTTCCACAACTTTTTCAGTTTAAAGAGCTAGTGAAACTTTCATGTTCTTTCTTTTTTCTTACTCTTGCATTCACTCAGCCACTCGTGTCTGATAGCAAGCACAGATGGTATACTTCCTCAGCCCTTGAGATTTCAACATCTTGAAAAGTAGAGGGACTTTCACATAAAAACAGTTTCAGGCTTTAGAGCAGTAACATATAACATTTAAAAAGAAAGCACTGACTTTTGTTCAAGTTCAAACCTAAGTGTCATAAGATGATGTTTGCTATTTCTATGGCCCATACGTGCTTTGAAAAATCGAGAGTGACCGAAATACAAAAATACCTATAACTGTAGAAATCTTCATTTTTTTCATCCTTTTGAAAAAGTATGTGGAACGTGTTAGGGAGACAGAGCTAATACTGCTCCAAAGGCTGCAGAGGATTCTAAAATGGATCACTATTTGTGTCTATGTTTAAGGTCTCAGTTCCTTTCTATTAAGTTTACAGGCAGGGTAAGTCCATTATCCAAATATTTTTCATAGATTTTCTATTTCCAATAAAGAAGCAAGTATAAAATCTATTTAGTGCAGTAATGAAGGAGTCCGCTAATTCTATTAATGAGCTATATACAGTATATTCTTCCTCATGATGTTCCTTTCAACAGTTTACTCTCCTAAATTCTAAAAATATTTAAGATTTTTCTTAAGATTCACGACCAGTAAATATTTAGCTCTATCCATATTAAGAAGGACTTTTTTACTGTTGAAAAATATCTTACAAATCTGTCTTTCTTCTTGTGGAATACTGTGGTGGTGCATTTCCCCCCCTTCCCCTAGGCCTCTCTACGATCAGAAACTCCTGTTAGGYCTTAGCCATTGTGTAACGAGTTGGGCAGTTAAGCATCCCTTGACTGTACCAGGCACTCTTGCATGGYTGAGGTRGRGARCGGCWCTGATCGTACCAGGAACACTGGCTACCTGATCAAAGTAGGGAATGAAAGCAGGAGACAATTCGTCATTCCTGACAGCCCTGAAGCATTCCCCACTTGGATCACAGATTGAGTGGAACGAAACAATGGTTACCACAAAATGACACCATTGTAACCGCAAAACAATACCATAATTAATATCTCTGACCACCTCRGATAGTGGMCAGGATGGAAAGTTACTGATGACTAAAGCCAATCATCTTGCAAGCCTATAAACARTGGTCCCCAAGCGAGACCCTTTGAGCTCTCCTGGACCGCAGCGGGCTGTGCCCAGAGTCTCCCTCTGAGYGGGACGCCTCTCAGAGTTCACAAACCCTCGAGTTTGTGCAATTCAGAGGACCATCGGGACCTGGCCTGAAACACTCTTCGTCCGAGTCACTACTTGAGGCTCAACTCTTTGCCCGTTGAGAAATGCCAAGACTTTGAGCGTGAGTATTTCACGGCACTCGAGGGGAATTTTTAACAGGTACCTTTATTTAGCTTAAGGCCTTTATAACCTAACTTTAGGTACCTTTATCTAGCTTAAGGCCTTTATAACCTAGCTTCAGGCCTGTAAATTTATTTAGCTTTAGGCCTTTATATAGATCTATCTAGCTTTGGGATCCCATGTGTGAATTGATTTAGACCTTATGTGTGATATGTGCGTGTGTTTGTATATATATTGATTTAAACATTAAGTAGTAAGTATAACCTGTAATCTAGTTGCTTTAACATTGTAGTAATTTTGATTATTTTGCTTTGTATTTGCTAAAATTTTATAATCTACCTTAATGATTTAATKCTGCTAAAACTTATGATTTACTCCAAACTGTGATTAAACTTTAAATTGCTGCTAAACATTCATAATCCCTTAGGCATAAACCTTTGACCAAGTCTGAGACTAGGGGTAGATTCAGCCGCACCTGGACTCCTCTCTGAGAAAGAGTTTAGAAAGCAAGGGGTTCTACTCTGAACCTCATGACTCAACGGGAGGATCTCCTTATTCCTTTCTGTATTGGACACAAACTGTTGTCCAAGTCTGAGACTAAGATTGGATCCAGCCAGGTCTTCTCTGAACCTCGTGACTCAACGGGAGGGTCTCCTATACCCCTTTTCCCTCAATCTCTATAAAAATCATTCCAATCCAAATTCTGACACAATTTTCCCTGTGTATGCTTAATCCATGTAATAAGTAATAAGAGTGGACCTTGCCATCAAATTCTGTTAAGTCACGCTTTTATAAATCTCTATTAAAATCACCTTTTGCAGATACCTTTGCCTGTGTTTCTTTAAGTGGCCTCAAAACCACTCATTTGCRACAAATACATTTCATATTTGAGTCATTAATGTTTCTCTTTTAATCTAATATACAAATTTCAGGGTCATTCTAGCTGTTTAGATGAATATATTGCATTGCAAACATTGTACTATGGTACAACTTAGTAGAGTCAATGGCTGTATGTTTTCAAGCAGAAAGAGTGTTCTCTAAGTTGTGCTCTTCAGGTGCAAGTATTGTAAAATCTAATGTTATCTTTAGAAATGTCTGCAGCCAGCAGATACATGAGCATATACCTTCATATATCTATATATGTATATATATTTTGCTAGTCTATTTCCCATTTCTGTTACACTAGTTCACTTTCTGATTACCTTTTCTTTTTTCTTTATTTTCATTAAAGTTTATTTAACTTAATTTTCAGCAACTTATTTTCTGGTTTATTCATTTCCTGTATACTTATTATTTCAGCAAGTATCCATGGTTGAAACTATAGACATCTGAGAAGGAACTATGTCAAGTATTTAGAATAACTGCTATTGTGTAAATCCTGCAGCCAGATTCATATATATTTTATTTTTATTTATAAATGAAATATTAACAGTGAAAATTAAGAAATGGACTGGAATCATCCTACTTTTTCCTTCCATTTTTCTACCAGTGCTCATAAAGACCTTAGTCATTCAGAAAATCAACCTCCTATTATCAAACCTTAGGGAATTTTAAAAGGAAAAAAAATCTAGATTATTTCTGAATTAATTTAATTCACATAAAACATAGATCCTTGTCCTGGTTTCAGCTGGGATAGAGTTAATTTTTTTTTCCTAGTAGTTGGTATAGTGCTATGTTTTGGATTTAGTATGAGAAGAATGTTGATAACACACTGATGTTTTTAGTTGTTGCTAAGTAGTCTACTAGTCAAGGACTTTTCAGCTTCCCAWGCTCTGCCAGGTGCACAAGAAGCTGAGAGGGAGCATAGCCAGGAGAGTTAACCCAACTGGCCAATGGGGTATTCCATACCATGTGACRTCATGCTCAGTATATAAAGCTGGGGGAAGAAGAAGGAAGGGGGGGACGTTCGGAGTGATSGYGTTTGTCYTCCCAAGTAACCGTTACGCGTGATGGAGCCCTGCTTTCCTGGAGRTGGCCGAACACCTGCCTGCCGATGGGAAGTAGTGAAGGAATTCCTTGTTTTGCTTTGCTTGCGTGCGYGGCTTTTGCTTTMCCTATTAAACTGTCTTTMTCTCAACCCAYGAGTTTTSTCACTTTTACCCTTCTGATTCTCTCCCCCATCCCAGCGGGGGGGAGTGAGCGAGCGGCTGCGTGGTGCTTAGTTGCTGGCTGGGGTTAAACCACGACAGTCCTTTAGAATGAATTTTGGAAAGCTAATGATGTTTTCCTAAAAGTGTGAAATACTTTTTATAGAAGAAAATTCAGACATGCTGAAGATGATAATATGCAAAGTTCAATGTTCTTCATCTATCTCTGTGTTTCTTTTGTAATTTTCACTGTCTTGTATAAGGTATATGAAATTAAAAAGTGGATATTTAATATACTTTTTTTTTTTGTAGAGGACTCAACTTGTGTCCATGAACTGGCAATTGATATAATTCGAGTACTTGTATTAAGATACATTATTGTAATTTTTCATGTCAGGTGACAGAATTTCATGCCTTCAAGTGAAATTGGTAATAAATTATTAATTCATTTTATAAAAGTGAAAATAAAAGTAGCTTATGACTTAATGCCCATTGAAAGTTTGCACTGAAATATCTGCTACTTGTAGATTTAATAAAGAAACCTGTAGTGTGCTTGCAGGTAAAAGCAAACTAATTTCATTTCCACCTTACTAAAATGCAATACTATTCCTAAGAATGAAACTGTTGTTGACATCTTCTTTCTTGTTTTACAATACAGATCACTTTCCATTAACCAAAATCCACAGTCTAGTTTTTTGATACCATTTATTCAGGGGAAAAGTATTCTTTATTAAAAAGGCTCAGTAAATTTCTTCCTTGTGACAACTGTTGTAAAAATAGACTAGAATCCAGTTTCAAGAGACTTAGAGAATAGTCAGTTTAAGACTTTTTTTATTTAGCAAGCAAAAATTATTAAACCAGCATATGATGCTGCTATGAAGACATGAGTGTTTCCTTTTAATACTTGAGAAAGTATTGTCTTTCTCAATACTAATTTTTGGGGACCCTTGTAGTTGTAATTGTGTACATTTCCCCTGTCACAATAAAGCTAGCATTTTTCCCTTTTCTATTGAATTTGAACATGTAAATAATGGAGTGTGACAGGCATATCAATAATTCATACTGAGTCATGTTTGAAAGGTATTTGATGAAGCACTGTACTGGCTATTCGTTTAGACTTACTAGGCAGTAATATTACGCTGACTGAGAGAGTTATGATGACTGGTGAGAGAACAGGATGTCCTGCAGAGATCTGAAAGTAAGTTTTAGTACTGCACTCATACAATTTTTGAAGATACATTTTTAAATCTCTTCTGAAATTCTTTGGATTGCAACAAATACTTTATTAGATTTTATATTTGTTAGTTTATTTGTTCTTTCTATATACTGTCTAAAGAAAGCATGTCTAGATATGTTCGAGTAGATACTTATTTTGTCAGCTCCTTCACCACCATGATATTCTCTTTGGAATCTTCATTACATCATGGCTTTTCCTAATTTACAGAAATGTTCAAAGCTTGACTGCAGCTCTCAACCTTCCCATAAGCTTTAAATCATTCTTCAGATTTTTTTTTTAATATATTTTACAGGAATGAAGGAATTAAGCTACCCCAGAGCCTTGAAAATGTTTAGATTCAAGTCAGATGTGCATGTCCATGAGACCCATCACTAGCACAGTGCTGCTTGTCAGTGAAGCACTCAAGCCTTGTAAGATTTTTAACTCAAGACATCTTGTAAAATTTCTGGCCAAATGAGGTTCTGATTCTAATCAAGGCATCTCATTATTAACTCAGTAGAAATAATAAAGAACACTACTAGTCTTCAGAAAAAATGTATGAAATCTATCTCGGCCTTCCTCAATGCTTTAACTCTCATGCATAGCTCAGAACTTCTCAAAAACAGCACTCTAAAATAACACATGGAGTTGTTCTCCCGTTCAGAATAATAGCAAGATGTCCATAGTTGGCACAGGCCTAGAGAAAACCAGGTTCTAGGAGTCTGCTGTATGGCCATGCACTAAGCATTTCAATGATATAATCAGTGCAAGTGCACAAAAATGCATGCTCAAGATCTTTATTTCTCCAGACAAAATTTGGGTCTTCTCATGCTTTCCCTATTCCTTGACTCACAGCTAACACAGTATAAGTGGTGTGTCAGAAAACGTATGCAATGTTTCTGAGTAATATACATTTTACTACCCATTCCTCACAATGTCAATTCATAAATGCTCCATACTTCAGTTACCAAGAAGGAATGATTGAAAAGTAATCAATGTGAAGATTTCTATAGGAAGCAATAAAATGTATTAATTAAATTTATTCATTAAATTAACTCCACCTTAATATAAAAATAACTTGGAAAAGTTTGATCAAAAGCCTGAAAATTATTTGAATAAATGAACTGATATTAGAGAATGAAATGTAGTAATCTTGTTTGCTTTTAAACATACTTAAATATCAGATTTATTTTAGCTATGTTGCTGACATATTAAATTTTCTCCTGTATTTTGCTGCTGTCAGCTTCATGCTTGTCTTACAGAAAAAAATGAAAAYGTTTTAGTAACATATACACAAAATAGTTAAGAGGAGGAACTCTTAAAGAATGATACTTCAGATGAGTCTGCATCAGACCATTGACAAGACAGAGGTAGAAACAATAACATGCATAGACAGTGGAATAGTTTTTAAATGATAGAATACTGTCTTTAAGTTACATGTGTTGAATATTATGAACACATAATATTTGGATTATTTAAGGGAAAAAAAAAGTTATTGGGTATCCTAGGGCATGCCTGAGATGATCTTACACTTGTACTTGGAAGATAGCACTGTCTACTGGTCATGAAAGGTCATAATGATTAAATTAGATGACTAATGGTGAACAACAGATACTACCTGAAGTAGGTGTACAGATAATTAATGTTGGCAACAGCTGACACAGTAAATATGAATATGCCTTGCACAGTGTAGGAAGGAAATGAATAACCCCTATCTAACCTCAGACATTTAACAAAGCTATCCAATTTAGGAGAACAGTTATCAGGACTCTTTACAGACAAGGGAAAAATGTAGGTGTCTCCAAGTGGTGATTCAGCTCACTTAAGGTCTGAATAGAGTTGATTATACGATCACAGAAAGTAGGGATTCTGTAAGAAAATAGCACTTTGTTGTATTATAGACAGGAGGAAATGATGATGGATGAAACACATCTGAATAATAGCTGACAAATACAAACAACACATCGGGTACTTTTTAATAAGCATCCCTTCTTATAGCAGAACCCTGTTACAAGTTGGTATTTCCCACAGTAARTATTACTTAAAGCTAAGAAGTAAACATATGAATGCTCTGAACCTAAGGCAGAATATAAGCTTATTGCTTCTTGGAAAGTAGAGATTTCTTTAACTCTTTGGTCTGCAACTTTTAACTTCAGGACCTACTATAAGTTATGCTGCGTTCATRTTGATATTTGAGGTTGCATATATGTTTTGGAAATGTGAAAAGCTCAAGGATATCTGAAGRCTAGGTGGGGAAAAAAAATAAACCTCTCATCATCAGACCGTGGAAATAACATAAAAATACAAGTAAGGAGGAGGAGGAGTTTGGTTAGAATTGTCATAGAAAACCCTCATATGGAATTCTTTCTCAGATACAATAAGTTTTCTCTTTGTTAAAAGATTTTCTTTATAGTTCTTGACTAACATAAAGATCTGAATTCTGGTTCTGCTGTGTCTGTCCTGAATAAAACCAACTACTGCAATTATTGTGTTATGTGTTGTGAAAGAAAAGCACTCATACTGTATTTCTAATCCAGAAGCAGTTAAAAAGATAGATAGGGAGAGTTATCTTATTGCCTGACATGCTGGGGGAAAAAATAGTAATAATTCAGCATTACTGTTATGGATGAAGGACACAGAAAAATGTGATGTAAAAAGAAAATGCAAAAAGAAAACTGCTATTATTATGAAAAAAACCATTAAATAGTTTTCATTAGTTTGTGTGAAAAAATCACAAGACAGTAACTCAGTCTCCCCATATTATTTTTCTCACAGAAGATAGCAAGCCTAATACAGTCAGATATTTGTGTTAAAAATATGAACTGGGCAACAAGGCTTCCTTCAAGCAGAGCTAAGCGATAAGATTACTGAAGCCTGTGACACTCTCCCTCAACAGCTGTATTTTTATTTGGTAGAAATAAAAATAGCACATGTTATTTTTACAGCTTTAATATTTTCAGCCTAATTCTAATGAACTGTTTTTGGCAACAAAGATTTGCCCCAAGAGCATGAGACAGTGTAAGTACAGAATGTGTTTATTATTTCGACATAACAAGTATGCTCATTTTTCTGATTCAAACTCAAAACCAATACCTGACATACTGTTTAAAATGTATCATTTTTTTTAATTACATATTGGTTGGCATTAGTATTTATTCAAAATCAATTTAGGAATAAGCACAGTTTTGTGACTAAAAATACTTGGAGCAGAACATATTCAGTGCTTCACTAACAGTATGTAGGGATTTTTTTCTTTTCTGTTATAGTGCATTTAAAAGCTGCTAGACTGTTTGAAAAGTGTCCATGTYGATAAGTGTTTAGTATCCCTACTACTGCAGAAACCTCTCTGTAAAAGGCATTTCATCTACTTGTGTTATTTTCAAATATTTCTTTTATTTCTAAGCAGATTTCTATAAGCATAAAAATCGGGGCTTAAAAAACATCTATTGTATMCTCTTATCTGGCAGACATCAGGCTTAAGGATATATTTATTTGTATAAATTTATTTATTTGTTTTAAGATAACAGAATTTTAGGATAGATCATGGCCATATATTATTTTATTGCTATAGCACTTTAAAAAAAAATATTTTATGAGAGAGTAAGATATCAGAAATGGTAAATAACCATGTACATTTCCTTAATTACGTTCTATAAGATTTAAACTATATCCAGTAAGGGGAATAATCAGTGTATGTTCTTGTATCATATGGTATCTGAGAGATTACTTTGGAAGAAAAACATCCCGAAACATTAAATTGATTTGAAAATGTTGGAATGTTGTTAGATTTGGAAAAAAATGCATTTTGTGGTATTCTTAATGTATTGCAATTATAATATAATGTATTGCATGATATTTGAGAGAGGACCAAAAATCTGAGCAGTGATCATTATTTTATTTGTATTCATGAAACAGCAGCATTTGGTTTTGCCAGCACTACCAATAAATCATGAGCTAGTTTTTCCTGAACCTATTTTAAATAATATGTTAGAAAATGTTTTCCATTATATCGTAGCATAACACTAATTTAAATACCACACATTAGTAAACATCATAAGTGGGAAACAAGATAATAAAAAAATTTCAAATCCACATTAGTTTCTTAACACTGCTTCAGTTCATATTTATAATTCCAAAGTTCTAGTAAAATATGTTTCATAAAATTACTAAAAATCTAGTTACAAAAGGCTTCAAAAATATACCAGCTCTGAAGACTTCACTGAGTGGAGTACTTTGTGCGTACAGACTAAATAGCGTTCTGGTGTGTGGTGCCATACTCAGTCAAGCCAGAGGGAAATAAATTTAGTAGGAAAATGGGATTAGATATGTAAACATTTGCTAATCTTACTTAAATCAATGAAGACATGTATGTCAATGACTATTGGATCATACCTATTGAGTCATGAAGGTGCATTTTGTCACTGAATGTCTGCTAAAATAATTGGAAGTGTTTAAATTTAGCCAGCTTCATAAGATTTTGAGTCAGCATATAATTTTCAGTTGTAATAATAAGATCTGGGTGTCTGGTGTTGATTTAAGCAAAACCAACACTACCAATATTTTTTGTAGGCACAATTTCTAATTATTAATTTAGATTATTTTATATAACAACTGTTTCCAAATTATCTTTTATGTTTCCAACAGTTTTCTTTTAAATTTAAACTGTGCTGAACTAAGTTACAAATATGTAACTACGTATGCCTGATTTCACATTTTCTTTTTCAATTTGCAGAAATCTAAAAATAACTGATAYGTGAAGCAAAAGCTAGTGCACTCTTAATCTTTGCTGTTGTTTTTTTCATAAACTACAGKTTTTTTCAAAACTTGATAGAAAAGATGAAGAAGGGAAAAGATATCAAACTCATTTATGATTTTTCAGTGTTTCTTAAGAGAAGTAAAGATTTCTACTTTTGCTTGTCTAGTTTGTGATCTACTGACATTAAGTCTTATTACTTCTTTTTCTTCTCATAATTTGACATGTTTCTGTCATTTTAGAGAATGTTATATTGGTGAAGGTTAAGAAACTGGCATCATGTTTTCTGTTTAACATTTTTTCCCTGACATAATGAACATCTTTCTCCACTTCTGCCACAGTCAGCACTGACCAGGATCTAATAAAGCAAGGTCTTTAACAGCTTAAAATCGCCCCTGACATTATCTTGTCAGTTGTATCAGACCTTGAACGATACTGACTATGAAAATCTTTCAAGAACATTTTGATAGAGTGGCAAAGTATTTATAAAACCAGCAAGTATTTTTAATCATTTTCAGAGACATAAAGTAGCATAAAAAGTACTTGCCTGGAGCCAAACTGTTGGATCATATGTTCTACAATTTTTTTTTCCAAGGTTAAGGCTTGATGACTTTGCAGCATAATGTGCAATGACAGTATATGTTCATTCCCATACGTTCAAAAGCTTAAATAATATCTCATAGCATGTTTTAGATCAGCAGCTTTTTGTATGCTTTTTGTGTGCTTTTTGAGTAATAAAGCATATGGAATATATTCTTATATTCGTGAGCATAGAATTTGTCAGCTAAGTTCTGTAAAGCCTAAGGATGTGTATAAGTTTAAGAGCACTGAGATGAGAGGAGCTTTTTGAAAGTGCCACAGAAAAAGTATATAAAATATATTTCTAGTCAGTGTTGGGGGGAGGGATTGTTTTTTCAAGAGTGTAATTAAAACTAAACATGCACAAAAATTTCAACAGAAAGTATTATGCTGAAGACCACAGCAGAACAGCAGAAAAGGCAGAATTTCCAGACATATTGTTCAAAGTAATATCATTAAATTACTCATGTTCCAAAGACATAATATCAGTTTGTGTAAATTCAATAACATTGAATTGTGAATTCAATAACATTATGTCAATTTACATCAGTGGATATTAATGATTTTACTTTCTTACTTTATGTAAATGTTGATTTGGATGTTTGTCAGAGAGAGAAATCCACTCACAGATCTTATTCTGTAATCAWAATTTCTTTTGCTATTCAAAACAGAGCCTACAGTAAAGGACAGAAGAGAAAATCAGTTGCACACAAAAAGATCTGCATATATAAATGTTTGCTAACTTAAATATTCATTTTTATAAAAAGGAAAGCTGAAAAATATATATATCAGCTTGTTTTGCATTTTTGCAAGAATATTGTCATCTATGAAGAAGCGAAGAGATGCAGTTATCAACAATAAAACTGAAAGAATTTGTTTGAAGAAAAACAAAAGTGACAGTAGCCAATAATAATAATAATAACAATGAAAGTAGGGAAAGAAAAGATTGCTGATCCTTCATTCTAGAAGGTTGCTTAGACTTTTATGTAGGCAAATTATGCCCTAAGTTAGTTAAAATCATAGTTTCAAAGGAGCACATATTATTAGAATTCTAGAGGAAGCAATACAATGTTTAGAATGTACCCAACATATTCAGGTGCAGGTCTAAAGAAAGTATTGATGCAGACAATATTATGTCATTTCATCTCCAATAATATGATATTTTTAATAGAAGGAAAAGAAGAGGAAAAAAATTTCTTCTTTTATTCTAATTGACCCCATTCCTTGTCACTAACTTTCAATTATACTTGAAAATATAATGGAACCCATCATCACAACCAAACTCCAGTAGAAAGATATGCTGGGGATTTTAAAATTTTTTTGCAAGATTTATCTGCAGTTGGAACATAAAAGAGCAGAATTTCTTATCCATTCACTAAAGGCCACCATCATTTCCATCATTTYCATTTAAAATGGGAGTTCATCTGATGTAACAAAATTTATTTTGTTAAATTTTATTAAGGGTATCCCTTAAGTATCCCTTTCCACTACCTACAAATTGACTTTTCACTTATATAAAAGTGAATTCACTTTTTTTTTTTTTAAGAAAGATTAAAATATTTCTTAAAAAATAAGTAAAATAAAATACTTTTCTTCATCATTCATGGAGACATTTTATTCATTTTAGGTATTTTATCTAGCCAAAAATGGGATTAAGAATGGTACATTCCCATAGCTGTATTCCTATAACCTCAGGACAGGCAACCATCTGGTACTTCCTGGCTAAACTTGTGCCCTTCACAAACACATTTTGTGATTATAGATGGTCTCTTAGATATTTGTACTCATGTCCATCTGTTCATATGGCATTATGCCTACATGCAAGTCAGTCTTTTCACTAATTCACTGGTGCTGGACATCAGTGAGGTTAGCTTGGCCGTCTGGATAAAATTGCAGTTGCCGTATTTTTTAGCTGCACATACAATTCTGCCTCAGTGACATCAGTTTTGTGGTGGACTGACATGCCACTTCACATATAATTGCAGAGTGACAAAATTACACTTTMAAATCAGTAGATGAATACTTATGAAATTCTTAGACAATAACCTCTCTAAAATGGAGTAATCTGGTGACAAAAAAAATTATCACTCTCTCCTATAATCCACTCAACACCATCACATGTTATTATCAGCTGCAATCAGGCCTAGGCCCAATGAGAAGTATTTTGAAAGAATGCTGGGATGAAGTTACAAAATTAAGTTTCTTCACAGCAGTTGGTATAGTGCTGCACTTTGCATTTGATGCTAAAACAGTGTTGGTAACACACCAGTGTTTTGGCTACTGCTGAACAGTGCTTGCAGAGCGTCAAGGCTTTCTCTCTCTTTCTCCCCACCCTCCCTCAAAGTGCTTATGCTGAGCAAGAGGTTGGGAGGGGATGCAGCTGGGACAGCTGACCCAAACTGACCAAAGGGATGTGTATGAACAKATACCATATGACGTCATGCTCAGCAATAAAAACACGTGGAAAGGAGAAAGAGGAGGTATTTGTTGTTATGGTGGCTGTCTTCCCAAGTAACTGTTATGCCCTGCTTCCTAGGATGTGAGAGAACTTCCTGCCGATGAGTAGTGAATGAATTCCTAGTCTTGCTTTGCTTGCACATGCAGCTTTTGCTTTTCTTATTAAACTGTCTGTATCTTGATCCATGAGTCTTTTCACCTTCCTTCTATTTTTTCACCTCATCTGCTGGGAGAGGGGAGTGAGCGAAAGTCAGGGTGTTCTTTTGACTGCTGGCCAGGGCCAACACACCACAATTCTAAAATAGCATTTATAGGCAGAAATTTTCTTTGGAAGATCTAAATTTGAAGACTATTAAAATCCACACGTCAATAGACCATGTCCAATTCAGAAAAGTTTACAAGTCCAATAAAACATTGTATTTTTCAGATAACAACTGATTTTTGATTTGCGAGGACTCTTTTGAAGCTGTGGACAAACATCTTTGGTTTTCAGCAGCAGAACAGAAATAGTTAATACAAAGTATGAAAACTGCTAATGCGGAATTGTTGTATTTTTTAACTATCCGACTGACGAATAAAGATATTTATGTCTCGACGTACAGGTGACTGACACTATATAATCTTGGAACTGTGCTTGAATAGATATACATCTAAATGTACTGTTTCTCCTATTATTCAGTGTATTTTTTTCTATTATCTTGTGATATGTTGTGAGATGAAGTATGTGCATTATCCAAAAGTGACTTTTTGAATGAGACAAATAAGTCAATAATTACCAATAAAGACTCATCAAAATAGGAAAAATGAAACTTAGGAGTGAACTGGATAGTCAATGAGTGCTGGAACTCAAAAGAACAAAAAAANAAAAAAAAAAAAAAAAAAAAAAAAAAAAAAAAAAAAAAAAAAAAAAAAAAAAAAAAGAAGAAAAAGACCAAAGATTTCAAATGAATGCTCCCTGTGATTGCAATGAAATGTCTGTAATCTGAATTATAATTTAATAATTTTAGACATCAGATCTACATAGCAAGGTCCTTCTTTCTGCATGAATTTCTCTGTTAATAARAATAATTAAAGTCATCTTGTGTTTCTTAAGCTTTTGTATAAAGATTCAAAAYGACTGGATCAATCCTTTTTTCTCTATATGTGATAACGATAATCAGTCAGATTTTGTCAGTGATGTTCTGGAAGAAGCACAGACTCCTAGATAAAACAGATTTGACTATTAATTCTGCAAAAAATAATATCTATTAAAGAATTGAAAGCAACAAATTAATTTTTTTCTTACATTTTTGTAAGGATAATAAACAGATAATGATTAAATGTGAGGTAAACATTTACAGGCTGTATATGTACTTTGATATTATTCAAATGCCAGATAAACAAGATACAGGAAGGTAATCTAAATGGCATTTAATAAAATGGATTTAACATGTCTTATGTTGTATGGAAGAGGATCAGAAAATTATGAGCTATAATAAATTTTCTCTTTAAGGTTAGATCTGGGGCTTTCTGCTGGACTTCTGCAGCTGAAAATTTTAGCTCACTACTTCTAGTAATAGTACAAGTGAAACAATGGTGTGATCATCTCAAAATTTTAAGTTATCTCTCTCTAAGCTAAACCAGGATAATATTAAGAATCAAAAAAAGCGTAAAAGTGTACAGCTAAATTTCAAGTTTAGTTATGCACAGTGAAATAACATAACATCACATATATGAAAAAGACTGGAAAGTAACATTGAAGTATAAATTTCTTCAGAAATCTACATCCACCTATCACTCATATATATATATATATATATATATATATATATATATATAATGTGTGGCCTCAGTGCCCATTAGTGTTATTTTCTTGACTCCATTATGCTAACGCAGTCAGTAGACCCTTCATAAAGAATAGCTGGATGAACTTTCTTAAGTGATCCTGCAGTATTACTCCATGCTTTCAACATCTACTGCACAATATATTTCCTCTTGCTCTTTTTAGAATCTAGGAACTATTTAAACATTTGTCATGAATGCTATACTAGTACCAATTTCTTTCATCCATTTGCAGTAAAATTCTGAAGTGATGCTTCAGAATTTAAGTGAGAACCTTAATTTTTTTCATGTTGTTCTTGCCTCAGACACAAAACTAGTGCTGGCATAATTAGATGCAAGTTTGCATATAACAGAAAATTCTGGATCTGAGAAAAAAAAACACAAAGCAAAAACATCAAAAACATATATGTAATCGCAAAATCTACAAATACATATTGAAATTCATTAACCACTGTGAAAAAGTCTTTATAAGCTTTTTATGTGACTATTCAGCAGGATTAAGTTCAAGTTTTAGATAAATCCAGGCAATGTAAATATATGCATGTGTAAGAATCACAAAGATTTGTCCAGAAGAGGTAGTACAATACATGCAAAAATATGTATGGGTATAAGAGTTATAGTCTGCAGCTGGACTTTTGACCTACATAGAACTGCTGAGAAATGCTGTGTAGAATAACCTCTCAACTGGCAAAGAAAGAGCTGGAAATATTCATATGGCTAAATGTGTTATGAAAACATGGTAAATAAGTTATGTCAGCAATGGAATTGACATGTGCAACTATACCTTTGTTGTTTGTGACTAAACTGATAGTGAGTTTTATAATGAGCCAGGGGAAAAAAAAAAAAAAAAAAAAAAAAAAAAAAAAAAAACGTTAAAAAAGTAGGCTGTCTAATATATTATCTAACAAAAGAGCTGCAATATATACAATGTATGCAATATTGAAAGTAAAACAATGTATTGTTAACATTTTCATCTTAAAGAGTCCTACAGATGACAGGAGAAGTAAAAAGAAAGAGCAGAAGTGTTTGACTTTATAGTCAATGAACTGCAATTAATCATTCAGAAAAATGGAGCATTTAAGATATTAATTGAAACCATTTCAATTTAGAAGAGCGTAATTTTGAAGGGTTTTTTTTTTTTTTTTCATATTTATCATATTATGCAATGAATATGCACACTTTTTTCTTTTTAGCATCCTAGGCAGCAAAAAATTATTTGACCATTGACTGTTTAATTGTTGGAACCACAACAGGCTGGGATCAAAATCAAGACAAAATAGCCATTTATTTATGTGTGCATTATATCATGTTCTTTGCAGGAGAAATGCCATTTACATACTCTTAAGATGCTTTTCTAATGCAGATCAGATGTCCCATACATGATGACTTAAGGAAATTTAACAACACAGTTTTTAAGCTATTAAATAGCAAGTTGAATTACTATGTAAAAGTCTCACTTTTAAAGGACTTACAAGGGAAACTTATTCTGAGAAGAGACTTTTTAGCTGTACATCACTGGAGAGTTAGGGTATTCCAAGTCTTTACATTCTTTCTTAGAGCATATATTTCATTAACGAAACAGCTTACCCTAGCAACAACGTACAAAGTTGGCTAAAGCCAGCTTTAAGTCACTTCTGGGTTGTCTAGGACTGAAACCGCTGGATACACAAAGTATCCTTATCCCTTTAACACCACCCCTTAGAAAAAGAAGGACCTACAATAACTCTATTTTGTGAATAGAAATGGAGTACTTGCAAAGCAGCTAATGGGACTGAGTGTAATTCTTCTAAAGGCAAGAATTCTAAGAATATAGTGTTAAAAACACCCATGAGGGACACTGAGTATAGTTCCTTAAACCTCAGTCCCTTATGTAGTAAGGAATGAGTTCAAGAAGAGTCCATAAAATATTTACTATATTTTGTCCCTACTCCACTAGCAGGCACAATGCAGAGATCATCTCCCAAGTCCTGTGATAAATGTACAGATGTCTATTCAAAAGCAGGTTATTGGATATAACAATCAACCAAAAAGGAGAAAAATTTCTATAGTAATATGGTTGCTTCAGTGTGGAAAATACTTTCGTATCTGTGAAGACGCTGCCCCGTTGAATTTTGAAATAGGATTTCTTGGTTGCAAACCAGTATAGCGTCATAAGCAGAGTTAAAATATCTAAGATTTTGCAGCAGCAGTGCTACTCAGAAGCCTATTATAATCCATTGCTTTCTGAACAAAACAATATCAATTGACTGGGAATCCAGCAAGCCCCTTTYATCACTGCTTTGAACCAAGCTAGGCAGCAGTACTTCTGCAGTTCCATCAACTGATGATGCAGTGCTTCAGTAGCACTTTGCTCACTTCATCACATTCCAGAAACATTCTTGGAAATCCTAGGAGTGCTTCAGAAGCACATCCTCACTGCAACAAAAACTAAGTTAATAAGTTTCCAAACTTCAAGTAGTGTAGCTATAACATGGATACATTTGCAACTATAGTAGGTTTTGGGTGCTCCTCATCTGGAAACTGTTTGAGAAACAGTTCAAAAAGAAAGCAGTGAGGCTATAAAATACAAAACTACAGTCAGTTTTGAATCTCCTAAACCATRTAATATTCTCAGTGGAACTGGCTTTGTAATTTATTTATTCTTAGGGTGCAAGGAACAGATATTTGTTATAAACAGAATAAAACACACTTAAACACAAAAAAACCAACCAACCAAACAAAAAATGCTCCATAAAGTTGCTGGCCATCATTCATCCCTCTCTATGTCCAACATAGAGCATGAACTGTGTAACATGAGAATTTCTGGATTTCTGGATTCTCTGATTCCTTACTCATATTCTCATGAACACTCCTAGTTACACAGGTGGGAGTAGTCAAAGCATATATAAAATTAGAAGAATTAAGAGTGGATTACATACATCCTATTACCAAGCAATTCAAAATAAGATGTTGATTCAATAACTATCCTATGCAACCTGTGTAAGCAAAATTATCCAAGTAAGTTTTCAGGTTCAAACTTTTACATGACTCAGAGGTTTGATTAATTCATTCAGTTTAACTTAATTCAAATCAGTTTAAGTTTGGGCTGTTGTCATGGTTTAACCCTGGCCAGCACCTAAACACCACGCAGCTGCTCGCTCACCCCGCCACTCTGGTAGGATGGGGGAGAGAATCGGGAGGGCACAAGTAGGAAAACTCATGGGTTGAGATAAAAACAGTTTAATAATTGAAATAAAACAAAGTAGAACAGTAATAATAACAGTGATAACAACAACAATAACAGAATATACAAAGCAGGTGATGCACAATGCAACTTCTCACCACCCGCTGAACTGACGCGTAGCCCGATACGCGAGAGCCTGTCCTGTGATGCCAGAGCCCCCCCCCCCCCCCCCTTAGTTTTTATACTGAGCATGACGTCGCATGGTATGGAATACCCCATTGACCAGCTAGGTCAACBGCCCCAGCTATGCTCCCTCCACCTGCTTCCCCTGCACCTGGCAGGGCATGGGAGGCCGAAAAGTGCCCAGTGCAAGCACCACCCAGCAACACCCAAAACATCAATGGGCCATCAATGGTCCTATTATACCAAACCCAAAACACAGCACACACCCCCAGCTACTGGGAAGAAAGTTAACTCTGTCCCAGCTGGAACCAGGACAGCTGTAAAACTGGACCTAATTGGAACAAGTGTTCCCTATTAGTCTGACACAATGGCTCATCTTGCTGCATACCAGTCCCCTGAATGAGACTCAGAAGTTGAAAGTAATTGAAATGCAAAATGTAAATATATAAAACCATAGATATATTTCAGGGAATATAGAGAAAAATTGAGTACTCCTTTTTTGTACATGACAGGGAATTCTGATACTAAATACAAATATTTTAGTTAGCATCACTTTTTTGCTTCACTTCTGGAGATAATTTCAACAGAGTTGAAAAAGAGATATAAACTTGAATCATGTATAGTTTCAGTAGTATTTTAGTGAATTAATTCCATGAGCTTTGCTGAATTCCATGAGCTTCCATGGAATGAACTCCTTGCAATTCTATTCTTTTAGACTGTATTACAACAAGGAGAGAAGATTGTTCTTGTTTGAAAGTCAGTTTAAAAAAATGTTAAAGATGAACCCTAAAATGTAGCTGGAAGGAGTTTGAAACACATGTGAAAGAAAAGAAGAAAGGAAGAAAGAAGTTACAATTGAGTGTCTGCTACACTGTGAATAGTTTTTAAAAGAAACTGCTGACATTTATGTTTTTTCTCATTTTTTWAAATTGAATAACTTCTAATATATGTTTTTAAAAATAACGTATTTTATGACAGAGAAAAATCAGAATTTACCTAGAAAATAAATGAGTTGTAAGTAAGAGGGATTCTGAGGTGAATGATGGCAGATCTTTATTAAAAATAAATATTCAGTGCAAAAAAATGTATTTGGAAAATGGATTGTTAGATTAAGGGTTAGTGGATATTAGCTTGGATTAAAATGGCATAAGACAGAAAACATAAAAGTTTTGTAATGTTGTGAATAAAGAGCTATATCCAGAAGGTTGAAGCATGCTTAATATTGTGAAGAGTAGAGCATGTTACAACAGTARTAAACCTCGACTAAGAACATGCATCATGCTGCAAAAAATATCTGTCTTTTCAAGTATTCAGAGGACTCCATTAACCTTCAAAGTTGCAGATGCCTTCAGGTTTCTTTAAATTAATTTATTTTTCTGGCAAAGATGAAAAATGCAAACATATCCAAGGTTTCCCTGGATGGAAACTGTGTAGTGTTGTCAAGTTATTACTTCAGTGATAGGTGATACTTTGGCAGAAAATACTGTTTCTACCCCAAGAATTCTGCAAGCATATAAATTATTTTCAAAAGTTGGTTGATGTCCAAGATGATGGGTCAGCAAATAGACTTTCTAGCTGCAGAATGAATTTAATGTAGGTTCATTAAGGGGTGGGAGTGGAAGGCCAGAAGTAAGTGAAGAATTGGTGCCAAAGGAGAAAATACATGTAAGTGAAGGTTGCAAGGGGATTTTGACACGCCTACTTAGAAGGGTAGGTGTTTAAGGACGTACCTTGATTGTCTGTATACTAATGCACAGAACTTGGATGACAAATAAGAACTGAAAGTGCAGGGCTATGACATTGTCAGAAAAACAAAGACTTGGTGAGATAATGCACGACTAAAGCATTGTCATAGGTGAATGAATGTCCTGTACGCTCTTGTCCTGTATGCTAAGGAGATCTTGGGCTGCACAGGCTTTCAGTATGAAACCAGAACACACCTGTCAAAATCTGTGGGTCAAGACCAAAGGGAACTTAACTTGGGAGGATGCTGTCGTGGGAGTCTTACCACATTACAGACTGCTTCACCAAGGAGATGGAAGTGCATAAAGCTTTATAGCAAAAATCTTCATGTTACAGGCCCTGTTCTGCATAAGGGATTTCAACCATCCAAACACCTGCTGGGAGGGCAACACGGCATTATACAAGTTTCTTGGCTACATTTGGCAATTTCCTAATTCAAAAGGTAGACTGGCAAATAGAGACAGTGCTCTACTTGACCTCTAGCTCATTAACAGTCAAGAACTGGTGGCAAAAGTCCTCACTGATGGCAGCTTGGGCTGGAGGGATAACCACGAGATAACAGTCCAGCATTTAGAGGAAGCCTGGGAAGGTGAGCAGAAGAGAACTCTGGACTTCAGAACAGAGTAGATTAGTAAGTGTGATGCAGGAGTGAAGGAAAATGTCTGAATTATAATTAAGGACTATAAATGTTTTCTAGTTAACAAAAGGGAGAATGTATCTGGTCTGTAAGTCTCTCTGTCCCAGTAGGATGACCACTATTGAGGAACTGAAGATTATGGAGCAGCAGCCTATTGTTTGAGTGCACCATGGGGTTCAGTGATGTGCCTTGCCCAGGAGATGGAGGTGATCAAGTGAGGGAAAGTACAAGGAGCTGCTGTAGCAGCACCCGTTCTCATCTCCCAAATGAAAAACAACCTACAAAGCCTCTTCCACTCTCCCAGAGAGATGCTCGGTGAGCCCCTGTGGCAGCCTCCTGGATTCTCTACCCTGATCTCATGAGACTTCACCTGGAGTACTGCATCCAGCTCTGAGGTCCCCAGAAGAAAGACATGGACCTGTCAGAGCAGGTCCAGAGGAGGGCCATGAAAATGACCAGAGGGGTGGAACACCTCTCCTATGAAGGAAGGCTGAGAGAGTTGGGGTTGTTGAGCCTGGAGAAGAGAAGGCTCTGGGGAAAAGGTATTGTGGCCTTTCAATAATTAAAGGGGGCTTATAAGAAAAGTGGAGAAAGGCTTTTTACCCGGGTCTGTAGTGACAGGACAAGGGACAATGGTTTTAAACTGAAAGAGGATTGGTTTAGATTGAATATAATGAAGAAATTTTTTATGATGAGATTGGTGAGACGCTAGACCAGGTTGCCCAAAGAAGTTGTGGATGTCCCATCATTGCAAGTGTTCAAGGTCACACTGGACAGGGTTTTGAGCAACCTGATCTAGTGGAAGATGGGGTTGGAACTAGATGAACTTTGAAGGTCCCTTCCAATCCAAACCGTTCTATGATTCTATGATTCTCTTTGCCTCCCCCTTTTTTCTCAATTCCTTCAGTGCTGTGCTGAACAGGTGCAGTTTTGCTTTTACTCTTGAAGAGATTGAAGGCATTGCTTGACAGGCTTCTGTGATAGATTTAGAGTGTTTCTGGTACTTCACTATCTTGCCTCTGCTTTTCAAAGTACCTCCCTGAAAAGTGGAGAATATCTTTCAAAAGAAGAATTAGATTAACATTTTCTATGCTACTGGTTCATATTATCCATTCAGAAGTGCTGTCAGGGTTTCTGTGACTGTTACATGTTGCCTGAATCAGTACAGTACTATCCACAGTGTTTACAGCAATATGAAGAAATATACCTTTATGCTAAATGTGATGGTATGCATGGATGGCTGTGAATGTCCTGTTTAAACAGAAGTCCAGCACCTTGGGAAATACTGATGGACATAAATTCAATGTCACTTCCACGTCTCTCTGTCCCACAACCAGATCTCTCTGCTCCCTTCTCTTGATCCTGAGACTCTCTTACTGAGGAACTTAATGATACCCACCTCACCCCGAAATACTAAATGAATATCCATGATCCTCAGGATGTGAAATATACACAGCCTTCCCCAAACTGGGATTGGCTGGCTGTGAATGAGGGGCTCCTGGAAGGCAGCCAGGATTAGGACAAAACTACCTCCATGGAAAGGGAACAAAATGCTTGCTGTTTTGGGGGTTGTTCTGGCGTTAGCTCAAAAGTGTGTTTCAGAGCCATGTAGGTGGGGTGAGAAGTTTCTGGAATATCTGTTTCACAATTGTTTGGTGCTTCCAAAAGTAATCAAACTTTATTGTGTGGTGCTATGACGCACAGTAGTATATTGGTGAAAGTGATATTCTGTTCTCTGATGATGGCAAGATGCATATCCATATGCAATGGCCATCTGTGGTTGCCTGCCAGGTCCAGTGTGTTCGGTAGCTGGGCCTCTATACTGTGCTGGCTGCAACAGTGTTGCAAGGGATGGAACTAAGCCTTGCTGCCTATCTGCTGCGCAGATGTACTCTTCATCTGTTGCTATTGTTTTGTCTACTGTAGTTGCCATTGATGATCACAGTTTAAAGGGAAAAGTTGTATTTGTGTTTGCATCAGTTAATATTGTCCTCAAAGCCAGAATTTACTTGTGATTACCCTACAGAATTCTAAATACTATGAGTCTACTTTGATGACTATGAAAATTGTGATAGTTGTTCTAACTAAACACTGAAAATATGTTGATAAGATAAAACTGAACAGGGGGTTACTTCTGTAAAAGGACACAGGCAGATATGAATGAGCCTGAACAGATTAAAACATCTGAAATTAAACACACCTTAGTAAATCTCTCTTACATTTTCAATTGCAATATATTTACTGTAAAAAATTATTTCAGATTTTTCTGTTCGTAGTTAAAAAGGTCTATGTTTTTGCAAACTGTAATTTAGTATTATGACTATATTTACATGTTTATATTCAAGAGAGATTTTGCCAAATAAAGATTACTCAAGACATTTTATTTTCAGTGTTATAATCAAAAACATGTAATTCATAAGGAAGCATTTTCTGAAGCAATTAAAAACATTACTGTAAAGTTTGAGCGGGAGAAACTATAAATTCTTTTTATCAGATCTCAGTAAAATGATGTAATGAATAATAAAAAAAGTCACAAAAAATACAAGCATCATTATTTTAAGGAAAATATAGCTCCTATGAAGCTAAGAAATGTGAGATAAGACATAATTATTTTTCCCATTCTTGATAAGAATTTCCAGGATTTTTTTTTAGGCATATTTAAAAGTGATATAAAATTATAGGTAAAATAATGTAATGACAAACTAAACAATGATAATTCCTCAGTTGAAGCACAGCTGAGTCCAATTATGTTTCATGATGTATGAAATATGTAGTCAAAATTAAAAATTCTAGGGCAATGTGAGATTTATGTAGGATGAAAGACATTTACGAACAAAGATTAGTCATGCCTGAAAAGGAAAGAGCTGAAGAAAACTGAATGAGATGTTTGAGACTATATATAATGAAAAATAACCACATCTTTCTTTTCTGCCTTATCCGGTTAAAAGGCTAGGGTATGGTAAATGCTTGTAACACAACGTCAGTAAAGCTAAAATTCAGATAATCAAAGGGTCTATAGAATATAAACTGATCTTTTGTGGGTGGTTTTGTGTGTGTGGGTTGTTGTGTAGAGGATTCTTCATGGGATCAGAAGAAAACTTATGGATTCATACTGGTGAGCTGTATGAGGTTATCAGGTAGGTCTCAGATGTTTTTTGTAAATTTAGCTATTATGAGTAAACCAGATTATTTCAAACATAAGAGCCAATATTTTGGCCTGAATATAAATTTAAAATATGAAATATACAATGTATAAATGACTTTGGATTGGAGGAGTTGTTTGTTCATTGTTTTGAATTTTATCAGAATTTTTAAATAGTTAAAATATAAAATGACTTTGATCATATTGCTCCTTGAATTATTTCAGAAATTTGCCATTGCACATGTCACAAGCCTATGTCTGGCCTGAATTAAGAACATGACTTTTAAGAATAAAATTATTCCATTGACTCATTTCTAGGTGACAAAACTATGCACAGTATTTAAGAATATGTTCTGACACTGAGAATAAGGAAACCCAGGATAATTCTAAGGTGTACTTTTTTCTATAGATGATAAAATAGGCTGGAGTTCTTGTCTGCACAGTCCTAGAATGTAGTGGAGGTCACTGTCATTTATATTTGGTCATTGTCCCATTGAATGGTCACAGCAGATGTGAGAAGTATGGGTGGAACAGTGATGTATTTAGTTTGTAGAAATCTGCTACATAAAACATTACTTTGAATCATTTCACACAATTTTTCATGCATTCACTTCTTGGGCACATCTCTCTTAGTACTGAGATATCTGCTAGAAAATTATGGTTTAAATTGTGCATACTGATATATAAAGACTCACAAACATTGCTCTAAGAGAAGACTGATGGAAAAATGCAAATATGATTACTAATAAAAAGCTGTGCTTCTTGAACGCTACTGACAGCAATCATTTTACCTGAAAAGTTTAATTATTTACAAGCATAAACCAAATAGATATTAGCTTGCATTTTTACATTTCTATGAAAATATGCACCCTTTACAAAATGATAGAAGTCCAGAAGATTGATGTCCCAGAAAGGAGGAAAAGTGTTGAATCCATGGAAGTAACACATAATCAAAAATACATATAAAAAAAAATAATTTTTTCTTCTCTTTGTACCAAAGCAAGTCTATTGATTCCAACATATTTTGTATCTGCATAACATAACAGAGACAAGTTTTCCTACTTTTTTCTTGAATTAATAAAAGGTAATTTAAGGATGATAATGAAAATTCTTCTGTTCTTTTTCTTCTCTCTTCCTTTCCAAAGCTTCTGTTTGAAGCATAAACTCATCCATCATTTTGCAGAAAGTAAGCTTTTATTGATAAAAATCAGTACTCTACGCAGAACTCCTATTAAAATAGTCATTTCCATATATGGGTTCTTATATACATCTATTTTGCTGTAGCACACAGCAAAAGTAAAGTTGGAAATGCTATACTCAGCTTCAACTAGAGATACTTTTCTTACACACCTCTTGTGTGTATCGAATTTTCTCAGACTCAGTGATATTAATACAGAAGTTGACAGACCATGGTTTTTCCTTTCCTGTAATCCTTTCCTTTTCTCCTTTTCTCAACATACTTGAATGGTAAGAGCAAACCTGGGTGTATGGAGGAAACTTCCTAATACCATGAAGGTGCTACACAGTTACTCCAAGTCAAGGATGAAATTTGTATTTCCTAACTTAGTCATAGCCATTCCTAGAAAGCTATTTATTCAGGCTAATCTTCTTTCTAATCATCAGGGGAATTTCAAGCTAAATCAGTTTAGTTTAGAATTCTAGATTAGCTGTCAAATACTCACACAGCTAAAACTGAGGGACATGAATCAAAGTCCAAGGAGCTGCAAAAGGCAGAAACGATACTTTTCTGCCCAGATACAGGCAAAAGGCCCAGATATGTACAAAGCAGATACTTACAAAAAATTAGGGACACTGCACAGTTAAATATTGTTCACTTTCTTCATCATCCTTTCAATCCATACTTCACCCAAGTGTTGCTTTTCCCAGGATAAAATTTAGTACACTGAAGTAAGTAGAAACTCTCTCGGTAGGGCAGAAATTCATTTATGTTTGATTTCCTTCAAGTATTTAAAACAGATTTATTGCTTGCCTGAAATGATTTCCTACTGAATGAAAAAATCCAAATTTGATATTTTCTTTTCCACAGTACTGCAGCAAAGTCAGTGGACAGCTTTCCACTGATGTCAATAGGCTTTAGAGGTAATACTAAGGACCCGATCATCCAGGCCGTTTCACACATGAAAGCATATTGATTTCAAGGAGAGTTCTGCACACAGAAATATTTGAGGATTAAGTTTGAAAATGAAAAATTACTTCAGATTTCTAACATATTCATTTTAATACAATGTTTTGCTGCTCTTAATCATACAGGTTTCCCCTACGACTACTGCTCTTTGCAGCAAAAGTTAATATAGCTGTGTGGTTTCAACAGATATGAAGAGACCTTTTCATATGTACTTACAGCTTATTCACCTATAGGTCCAATGCCTGAGTTATGAATAACTCTATATAGAAACTAATGTTTACCATCCTCTATTCCAAACATAAATAACCATATGTTGTATTTATAACTTTCAAAAGACTTTCATATTCATATCAATTTTACTAAGTTTTATGCATTTATTGAGAAGCAGTTACTTCAGTGAAACAGATAAGCTCGGTAAAAAGGTATAGCACAGATTAAAATAATTACTCTGACCAAAAATTGGCAATTTTGTTTTTCAAATAAAGTATCAAACCAATATGTGATAAAACACTATTTGCTTTATTAATGCAGTCTTCCATGAAAACTGAGAAGTAAGAGTATAAGAAAAGATTAACTGCAATTTGATTTTTTAAACTGTGATCAATTCTGTTATGTTCTGAGTGGAAAGAAGAATTTGAGCAAAGAATTTATTTTTAGTCCAAAGAATGTTTTAGCAGTCTAATAGTCCAACCTATTAATACAGAAAATTAATGCCATTAATACAGAAAAGCGTCATTAACAGAACAGTTAAAATGGTTACATAAAAGTTTCCTAGTATCCTTGTTTTATACACTCTTTCAGTGTTTCTCTGGGCAGACACCCGAGCATTCCTCAAGAAGAGTAGGGTGGGGGCAAGTTTCCAATTAACCATCACTGTCCTGGGATCTTTGCTAGAAAAAGGATTATGTTCGTGGTGGTGGTGGTGGTGGTGGTGGAGGGGTCCTTCCTGCACAGTTGTGGGTACACTTGGGAACAATTTTATGTTTTCTTATTCTGGTTCCTTCTCACTGTTTCCAACTTAAGTTAGAAAGTTACACAAGAGCCAACTCCAACCTCAGTTGACATAAAGGACTGTTTGTTACTACCTCAGTTTTCCCCAGGTGGCATTCACAGAGCTTTGTCTAAAACAGGTGAGGCAGTGGTCACCCTTGTGGTGCAATTTATCTTCTGCTGATTAATTAGGGATAGGTCATGCTTAGGAGGGAAGGAGATGTACCACTTTTAATCAAACATTGTGAAGAATTGTAATGTTTGAGATTACTGTAAGATTGTGTCTACAAAAGACAAACTGATGGGAGAATTAGGAATATTACATGCAAAGTATCCTGTGTTCTTATTTCAACAGAAAAAAAATAATCACATCTCAACCAATACTACTATCTCAGCATTATCAGCAAAACAAAAAAAAAGAAATGAATCTGTTGACTTTGCTAAATAAGGCTAACTGTCAGCAGGCCAGATGACCTACGTTGCTTGGACTGTAACTTTAGACATGATCTGTTTAATATCTGCTGTATTTGTATGTGATGTTTTTTCAGYCTATTACTTTAACTCAAAATTTTTGTAATCATATGTTCTTCACAGATATCTTGGAAGARTTTAATGATCAAACACTTTCATCTTCTTGGTTTGGAATAATAAAAGACTTGGAGAGAATATTAATACTTAAAGGTCTTCGTAGAAGAAAAGCATAACTGTTTAAAAGAGGCATTAGTTGTGTTTTAGAAGTAATAAAAATATGTTTTCTTGGGAGTGGGAAGGGGTAGTATGTAAGCTGCCAATCTTAAAACGTTCCAGCAAAAATAGAAAATGTTTCATTTTTGGGGAAGTAAAGCAACAGTGCAYTGATCACTGCATTTAGAAATTTCAACCTTCTTGTTAGCTGCCCAGCAAACTTTTTTTTTTTTAAATTCTTCTTTGCTTTATTCATTCTTTATGTGTTACACCTTTTTCTATCATACCATCTGAGCAGAATAAATATTTAGAGATATAATATTCAAAATTCTTTATTACTTTTTCACTTCATTTTTACATAAGACTACACCTCAGATACTGCAGATGATTTGCAAGACTTTCCGTGTTAGGTCCTGCATAAAGTCTTTGTAGAAGTTGCTTGTCCTTACAATATAAACAAAGAGAGAAAATAAAAACAGGAGCATGAGAAATCAAGTTCGATATCCAAGGTCACTGAAGCATATACCAGGGTCAATAAAAGAAGCTAGGTTTCCTGTGGCTCAACTTAATGCTCTCTCATTGAATCATGATGTTTTTGTTTATTACAGTTTTGTTTTTAATAAATGACTGCAAGATCATATAAATAATTTTGTTTACAAGAGCAGAATTCTCACCCTGTCACAACATCAACATGAAGACTATTCAGACCCTCTGCACCCTGACATTTTTATGAAACAATAAGGGAAAAAGCATAAATCATTGGAAAGAATTCCCTAATGCAGTTATGTAGCTGTCAAAACTTTCCCTTTTCATAGAGAAAGAGCTCATGTCTTCAAACCTTGGCTGTCTTCAGAGCACTTGAGAATGATGTCAGTGTCCCAGCAGAGTATATGACATCTTTTTCCAATGACTTAAAGCCAACTAGCCACTGAATCAAACATTCCGAGACACCTCATGGATGATGTCTTTTTAGGACTCAGTCTTGCAAATCTGAGTAGACTGGCCCCAGTACAGCAAAACACTCATTCATTTAAGTGGCCCTGTTGTCTTCTAACTTTTTTTTTTTTTTTTTTTTTTGAGTTTGAAGGCTGTTGCAAGCACAGCTGGCAGCATCCTAAAACCATTTTTTTTTTAATGTTTTGTTCACATCTTCACCTTGCTTTGCTTTGCAAACCAAAGTGTCTAGGGGACAGTCTGAACCTTTAAAGTGGATATCTTGGAAAGCTCTTCAGATTCCTCAGTTTTTATTTTTAATTTTCCTTCTGTTTTTTAAACCTATGTTCAGAAATTCATCCCCTATTAATAACTCAATTATCCATGTTAATTACTTGGCATCAGAGAAATTATTATAGATTACAATCATGTATTATTGACCTTTCTTCAGGCTTCAATTTTCAATGTGAATTGTTAGAAAAACAGTAAGTACTTTTGTGAGTGGGGACTGAAAAAACACTTTCAAGACTGGAAAACAGTGCCTGGACCCTGACTCTGTAGAAGAGAAAAAAGAAGAAGAAGGAGGAGAAAAAAAAAAAAAAAAAAACCCACAACCACAAAAAACCCACAACCCTAGTCATTTCAATGGTTTAAAAGCTGGAGTGATCATTAGAGTAACTGGGGCAGGAACTCTAACACCTACTAAATGTGTTTGAATTTGATTTTGGTTTTAGATATTCATAAGCATATCCAGTTATTGATCCAAAGACACCAAAACAAACTAAAAGAAAAAAAGTTGTTTTAATTCTAATGGCTAAATGTGACTTTTAATGACTGGAAATTGTTTGCAGGTCTGAGTTATGAAGGTTTCTACTATTTTATTTATTTATAGATGTATGCTTGGGAAGAGTGGAAACTCATGGAATAATGTTAATTAAAAGCAATAAAGAAAGAAAATAACAAACTGGAAAAGATGGCAAACAAGTAAATTTAGAAACATTGATRAAGTGTCAACACCAATCAACATCAAGATCAAGTCTTCACAAAGTTACAGTGTCCTCATTTTGGTTTATTTAGGTTAAATCCATTTGGGATTAACCTAAAGACTTTTTGACTCAACTGACTTAAATTGACTCAAAGGCAGACATTGAATGAAGTTTTAATCTGATATCTTTATCTCCATAAAGAGCTTCAGTATCATTTGAGTAAAAAAGAAAATTTTCAGAATTGTTATGCATTCTTTTCAAAAGGATTTTAGAAATATGACTCTAATTCCTACTAGTTTTCAATAGTAGTCAAGAACCTTCTCAAGTTCTTTAAACAATGTCTTTATTACCCTTCAATTAGCTTGCTTTTTTAAAAATTTTATTTAAAATGTGTGTTTAGAATTCCCTACCAATTTTTCACGGAGTTAAGTAATTTTCACTAACCCTTTGATAATAGATATATCCCTCACTGAATTTTTTGGTCATTCTTTCCAAAATGAAAATAATTGTCTGCTAGAATACTAAATCATTTTCCCAGGAGATATCCCAATTAACCACTTGTCCCAGACCTATGTCAGCTATGTATAACCAGTAATATTTCAAAATTGTTTGATCACTTTGTTTTACACATATGGCATCAATGGAGATGCATATGGCAAAATGCATCACAGCACGCAAGTATAGTCTTGACTTTGCAGATCTTTTCAGAAAAAGAGTGTGTACATCAACTGTGTGAAATTCATTTTACTTACCTTGAAGATACAAAGATGAAGGATTCAGCTAAACCTGTCTAGATTTGATCCCGTGGGCTCCAGGGAGACTAAAGATTTCAAGCTATTTGCTCACACTGCTAAGCCATCACCCTCCAGAAAAGGCTAAATACTCCACTGTTGTTGTATCTGTCTATTCACTTAGTTCCTTTTAAATTCACTTTTATCCCTGAAGAAAAAGCTTTCTGCTAATCTTTACAAGTATCCCAGTCTTTTTCAATCCTCCTCAGTTCGAGTAATTGAGAATCTCCCCTTACTTTACATTATCTGTCAGAGACTAAAATGAGAATAAAGAGAAGGGCATGTAACCCTTACCTCTGTTCTTCAAGATATTAAATTTATGGCATGAATTATGATTACATAGTACTATATATTTACAGACAATTATATACTTATCTGTAACTATTGATTAAAAGCTACGATAAACAGAAAGATTTAAACCTGACAGACAAGAAAATAGGATTGTGTACTGATTTCCTCAAAAAATATGTATGATGAACTTATACAGTCAAGTAGCCTGAAAACTTTCTATGCTCATTTGCCAACTGTGACTATTCCAGAAGAAAGATATGTGTATATATGTTAATTGCAGGCTTTCTGACTGGAGTAATTTGAAGGCCTGTTGGCTAAAAGACAAATGCCCTTCTTTTCCCCTATATATATGTTGAATCCCACCCAGAAAAATAAATTGTGACAGTAACTGTTAATATTAATAAGGTCTTGTCATGTTTGGAAGGTATTTCCTTTATGATTTTAAAGAAAAAATGGGGTTAAAAAGAAAGGGTAAAATAAAATTCCCAAGTAAACGTTTCCAAGATTAAACAACAGAGAAATTATAAAAATTTGCATGATTTATAAGAAAATAAATTAGACAGGTAACCATACAGCTAGTCTTAATTGATGACTGTGTAATTATAATAGTGAAATTATGATAGAGACTGAATTTTGTGGAAAGAWCTCATCATAAAATAGAACATGTAAAGTAAAAATTCTCAAAGAGGTAAGTGCTACGTGGTCTATTCTAGTTATTCATGATGGCTTTTGATGAATATATAATACATGAGTATTTTGGAATAAATCTAGGGAGTAATGCAAAAGGAGGCACAAAAACATCAAGAACCCTGTAATGTCTGCAGCATTATGGTCCTTGATACCATAAGCTTATCATCTTAAATATACTGTAATTTTAAGCGTTATTGCTACTGATTTTAAGCCACAATTTGCTTATTCTGTCCCTTGAAATAAGTTAATAAAATAGTTCAAAGTGATAAGGACAGAAAAGAGAAAAAAATTCAACATTATTTTAATTTAAAAAAAAACAGTTGGCTAATCACTGAAAATCCTACAAATTTATTTGTGAAAATTTAAACAACTTTATATCTATTCTTCACAGTTGTCCTTGAACATTATGAAAATTGTTACAATTATTACAAGAAGTGACATTATAATAATCTCTATTACCACACTGTTCATGTATTCACTTATTTCAACTAAGCTCAAAAGGATCGACTTTAATATTTAATTCATGAGGTAAGAAAAGACAGTTCATAAGTCTGTACTATATGCACACAAAAAAATTAAAATCAAAATAACAACAAATAAAGTAACAGTAATAATGTAACAATTAAATTTGTGCTTAGGACTCTTCTTCTACTGGAATTTACTCTTCTACAAGATAACAAAAAAGTTTTGAAACTTCATTTCTCTTGCTGTTTCCTGTATTCTCTGACCACAGAGCTATAGCATACACTGAGGCTTTGTAAATCTCTCAGGATCTCCTCTGATGGTTACCGCATTTTATGAAATTTAACAGACTTAAGATTTTCAAAAGGATCATAAGCGCTTTTTTCCTAGCCACCAGGATATAGAATCACATATATACTGTATCTCTGTCTCAGTATCTAAATAAATATAAACCAGAAGATGACAGCAGGAAGGATTAAGAGAACATCAGCTCAGAAAAACTATAATCTGAATGTTAGAAAATTGCTTTAAAAAATAGGAAGCTGAAGCTCAAATTTCTGCCCAAAAACAAGAAAGGTTTTTTGAGTCCTCCCCATTCAGGCAAAAATTTCAGCCAAAAGGGTTAGAATTGGGCTTACTTCTTCGTACTAAAACAGTATGAAAAAAAAACAGAAAAGCAGAACTATTAATACAATAGTAGAAAAGATGTTTAATATGCAGACCTACTCCAGAAGAGTACAATCTACGATAAATAAATAGTTTTAACTAATTTTGATCATTAAACCTCACACGACATATGCAATACTTAATTTTGAGTAATTGCCTGCCTACATAATGGTTTCCTATTATTTTAAGAGACACAAAAATATTTGCTTCCTTTCAGTAAGTGTTGGGTGTTGGTTACTGTTAAACTAGTTAAGCTGTACTTCAGTTGAGCAGTTCATCCTGACTAATATCTGGATTAAAGAAGAGTCAAAACCCCCAAATTAAAGTGTTTTCTACTAATTTTTCCCAATAGGTTGATGGAAACTGATGACTAACAATGAATGAGGGTCTCCAAATTACTTAATTAAAAAAAAAAAAATCTCTCTAGACATAAAGGTTCTGTCTTCTGGATTGTCATGCTTTGATGTATTTCAGGGAGACCAGGTGAAGAGTAAAGTCAGGACCCTGAATTTTAGGAGAGTGAACTTTCAGTTTAAGGAATTTGTGGATGGGACCCCCTGGAAAACTACTCTCGGGATGAAGGAGCAGAAGAGAGCTGACAGCTCTTTAAGGACATTTTTCTTAGAGTGCAAAAGCTCTTGATTCCCATGTGTAAGAAGGCAGGCAAGGAAGGCAGGCAACCAGCATGTCAGAGTAACAACCTCCTGGTCAAACTAAAGTGTAAGAAGGAAATGCACAGGCAGTGGAACCAGGGACAGATATCCTAGGAAGAATATAGGGATGCTGCCTGGATGTGTAGGGATGGAATCAGGAAAGCTAAGGCACAGTTGGAGCTGAATTTGGCAAGGAATGTGAAAAATAACAGGAAGGGCTTCTACAGGTACRTTGCTCAGAAAAGGAAGATTAAAGAAAATAGAGCCCCCAATAAATAAGACAGGAGATCTGGTGACAACCAACATGGAGAAGGCTGAGGTACTCAACAGCTTTTTTTGCCTCGGTTTTCATTGGTAATGACTCTTCCCACATCTCTCAAGTCCCTGAACTTCAATGAAGTCCCTCCCACTGTAAAAGAAGATTAGGTTTGAGACCACCTGAGGAACCTGAACATGCACAAGTCCATGGGATCTGACGAGATKCATCCCAGGGTCCTGAGGGAATTGACTGATATAGTTACTAAGCCACTCTCCATCACATTTGAAAAATGATGGTAGTTAGGTGAAGTCCCCAGTGACTGGAGAAAAGGCAATATCACATCCCTATATATATACCTTAAATCCCACCCAGAAAAATAAATAAAATGTAACAGGAGGACCCTGGGAACTACCAATCAGTCAGCCTCACCTCTGTGCCTGGTAAGATCATGGAACTGATCTTCCTGGAAGACATGTCAAAACATAGGGAGGACAGGGAGGTGGTTGGAGAAGGCCAGCATCTCTTCACCAAAGGCAAATTGTGCCTGACTAATCTGGAGGCCTTCTACGACTGAGTGACTGCATCAGCAGACAAGGGAAGAGCTACGGATGTCATCTACCTGGACTTCTGTAAGGCCTTTGATATAGTCCCCCGCAACATTCTTGCTGCTAAATTGGAGAGATATGGTTTTGATGGATGGACTACTAGATAGATAACGAATTGGCTGAATGGCCACATCCAAAGAGTTACAGTCAACAGCTCAATGTCTAAGTGGAAACCAGTAACAACTGGTGTCCCTCAAGGGTCTGTACTTGGAACAATAGTGTTTAGTATCTTCATCAATGGCAAAGACAGTGGGATTGAACGCACCCTCAGCAAACTTGCAGATGACACCAAGCTGAGTGGTGCAGTTGAGACGCTAGAGGGAAGGGATGCCATCCAGGGGGACCTTGACAGGCTGGAGAAGTGGGCCCACATGAACCTYACAAAGTTCAACAAGGCCAAGTGCAAGGTTCTGCACCTRGATTGGGGCAATCCCCAGTATCATTGTTGAGTGATGACTGGATTGAGATCAGCCCTGTGGAGAAGGACTTGGGGATACTGGTGGATGAAAAACTGGATATGAGCTGGCAATGTGCACTTGCAGCCCAGAAAGCCAACCATACCCTGGGCTGCTTCAAAAGAAGTGTGGCCAGCAGGTCAAGGGAGGTGATTCTGCCTCTCTGCTCTGCTCTCGTGAGACCCCACCTGGAGTACTGCGTCCAGCTCTGGAGTCCTCAGCACAAGAAAGACATGGGCCTGTTGGAGCGCGTCCAGAGGAGGGCCACAAAAATGATCAGGGGGACGGAACACCTCTCCTATGAAGAAAGGCTGAAGAGAGTTGGGGTTGTTCAGCCTGGAGAAGAGAAGGTTTCAGGGAGACCTTATTGTGGCCTTTCAATATATAAAGAGGGCTTATAAGAAAGATGGAGAAAGGCTTTTTACCCAGGTCTGTAGTGACGGGATAAGGGGCGACAGTTTTAAACTGAAAGAGGCTGGATCTAGACTGGATATAATGAAGACATTTTTTATKATGAGATTGGTGAGACACTGGAACAGGTTGCCCAAAGAAGTTATGGATGCCCCGTCATTGGAAGTGTTCAAGGTCAGGTTGGATGGGGCTTTGAGCAGCCTGATCTAGTGGAAGATGGGGTTGGAACTAGATGATCTTTGAAGGTCCCTTCCAATCCAAATCATTCTATGGTTCTATGATTGTATATTTACATGTTTTTAACAATAGGTATACTATTCCTTACATATATTGTTCCATCCTACAAAAAATGATTTGCAAATAAATAACATTTCCACCCAGTCTAAACACTGACCTTTCTGCTGTTGGACCCTTAGCTTCCTTGCACTATATTTATTTCTTTATATGGGCTATTGAAGCCAATCTACAGCTGTCTGAAGTCCTAAAAGTCTAGTGTTACTTAAAGTGACACAGAAAATAAGAACAATTTGCAGTCCTGGCCTTTAATCTCTAGAGGAACAGAGAGGATTTTTCCACTTTCTTCTTGATCTGGTAATAGTTCTGCTAGTAAATAAGAACTGTTTTTTTTTTTTTTTTTTTTTAAGAAACCTTCCTGTT